>JAGFNQ010003804.1:605062-813507 GCA_024364735.1 Boesenbergia rotunda | reverse complement strand
TATTGAAAAATCACAATCAATCATTGTACCTTGCATTCAATTTTTTTTATATAACCAAATATAAGAATTTTTTTCGGTTTAATTTGATTTTGTTCGATTACCAGTTATGGACATTCTCCAGGTTTGAAGGGCTGCAGAATGGCTAAGATATAAATGTGAAGCAGCGAGTGAGGCTACAAATTTCTATTCAATGGATTGCTATCGATCGAATAAAAGAAGGTACAATAAAATAAATGGCACATGCAATTGACTGATTGTCATAAAAAAAAGGGACACACGAGAATAATTTACCTAACCTTTTTCACATTTTGTCTTCTTTCATTTTATACTCTTCAATTACGTAGGAATATTGTATTTATTAGTGGACTTGTCATCGATCCTCTCTTATGATCAGAAAGTTTCATTAGAACAATGGAATGTCTTGGCCAAAGAGCTGACATAGCTTATAATTGATGATCGGTGAAAAATTATTATATGACTAAATCGATTGTCTTAGGTTCGACATTACCTAACTTAGTTAAGCATACATAATCTATAATTGCTTCTATTACTGATTCTGTCGGCAAGCAAAGAAGAATCTCTCACGGGAACGCTACAAGACAGATGAATCGTAGGTGGACACGTGTGGTCAGACCGAAGGCCTGAGTGCAGGTCGAATGCTTCTGAGCCTGAACGAAACTCGCTATATTGGAGGAGCAAGGAGGTAACAATCCTGGAGGAGCCAATCCCGTTCTCAGAACTTCAGGAGACCTCCCCCCTCCTTTGTCATCTTCTCTTATAAATGACTCAAATTTTTTGGCAGATTCATTCTTCCCAAGAGCTAGATTGAGCTGTCAGACGGTCATTCATATGTATCTCTTGTCAGTCCACCTTCGATATTAGTGTCTGATATGTATGGGAGGGCGTGCTTACGGCCGATGTCCCTTCCTTATAATGAGGGGATTCTATGTATCTGTTCGTATTTAACTATGTCTAATTCTCATTAAATGTTTCTAATTTCAGAGACTTATCATTGCCCCCTTTATCACTCAGCTCCGTAACCCCAACCCGCCCGGTCGGTTGCCCGGGGGGGGGGGGGGGGGGGGGGGGGGGGAGGGGGGGGCGACCAACCGTCACTAGATCATTAGGACACGAGAAGATCCTTGGGTGGAGCGAGTCGTTCATGGGTGCCCGACCGTCTGGTTGGCCGACTGGCGCTCGATTACCAGAACGTAAGATGACTCATTGGGTGGGGCAAGCCGTTCTTGGGTGCCCGACCGTCCGGTCAGCCGACTGAGTGTGGCCGACCGTTGCTTGGTTACCAGAACGTAAGATGACTCCTTGGGTGGGGCGAGCCGTTCTTGGATGCTCGACCGTCTGGTCGGCCGACTGAGTGTGGCAGACCGGTGCTCGATTACCATAACGTAAGATGACTCCTTGGGTGGGGTGAGCCGTTCTTAGGTGACCGACCGTCCGGTCGGCCGATGGGTGTGGCCGATCGGCGCTCAATCACCGGAACAGAAGATGAGCCCCTAAGTGCTTGATCAAATGAAAATGTCGTCCGAGCGACTTGCTGGCTGCATTCGATCCTGACCCTATTCGCGTACTTGTCTTAAGCCATCCTATTGAACCGTGCGAAACTACTCGACCGGATCAATTACTTTACATTTGTCATCCTCGTAGAGCTAGAGATCTCGTACAGAGAATCTAATAACGTTTGGCACTGACAATGGGAGCCTTGTTTACTTGAATGTTCAATGCGGGAAATAAATTGTGCACCAATGTAGTACTTACTCATAATATTCATGAATGGGCCACACATTGATCATGGGAGAACAATATCGTGAATATGATCATAATTTTACACTAGAATATTTCATGGAAGCCATGCTAAACTCGTTAGGTTTGAACGTTTTTCATGATCAAGATTGGACGGACCACCACAAATATATGCTTAGTGAGGTCATACGGTCCCCACGGGGATTCAGAGTGGTTAGTACATGGGGGTGTTATCTAAGAGGTCCTGGGTTCGAGTCGCGCGAGGTATACTGGATTAAAACTCTGGGCGTTTGGTGTATCAAATCTCGGTCCAAATGTACACTAATTACTTCGGGGATCGTGATTTACCTCCCTTGTGATGGCCTTGGGACGGGTGCGGCGGGGGCGCTAGGGGCGAGCGATTTCGCCTTTTGTCTTAGTGAGGTCACACGATCCCATGGAATGGACTGTGGTAGGGATGGTAACGGAGCAAAGCCGGGTAGGTGTGTCATTCTCATCCTTGAATCCGAATTATAGCCCTGTCTTCATCTCCGCCCTCATATCCAATTTTATTTAATCGGGTAATTCCCATCCCAATCCTGCATGGATTAAATCTCCGTCTCGATCCCCACTTGAAATACCTATTGACTTAGTCAAAATTGTTTTCAATTTTAAACCGCTTTCATAAAATTATTAATATAAAAAATTATGTTATTGGGGCGGATTCGGGGATGAAGATAGCATTCTCATACCCACCCCGTTTAACTTACGGGGATTTTAAAAATCTCCGAACCCGAACTCGAACTCGAAAAGACTCTCCGAACTCGCTCTCATTTCAGGGTTTCCCCATGGGGCCCCAAACACGTAAGAAAAATTGTCATCCCTAACTAATAGTTAGTGTACGAGTATTACTGTCTTGAGATCTGAAGTCAAAACTTGACAAAGTTAGTGTGCTCGTTCTCTCCATGCGCTAGCTACAGTATTCGAGTTAATATATGATTTACTTTCTCCGTATTCATTTAATACTTTTATGATTTACCTCCTCCGTATTCACTATGGGATGAAGCAGCAGAGGCTGCCATCTTAAGTGAGGACACACGGAAGGTAGCTGTTGCATCACTCTCCAATTGCATCTTCTCCTCGTGCTTGTTCAATGTTATGACTAGCTAATTCCAACGTCGAGATGCCATGCCACGCCATACCATGAATAACTAACTAGTTTGTACAATTAAAGCTTATGTTTTCAACGGAGGAGGGATATTCCTACTGCTGTGAAATGGAAGTCAGCATCAAATAAAGCTTTCATGTTGCAGTAGTGGTTAATTATACTCCCACTTTCACTAAACTTTAGTTGCAGTTGGTTGGGTTGACTTGTAGTGCATCTCTTAATCACTACTGTCTTTATTCACTTAGCTTTATTGGTTAGGTCAATGATGGAATGGGACAACGCAAAGAGAGGTGTACATGATTTGGAACTGTTAAGTAGGAGCGTTGTCAAATTCGAGTGCCATTAGTGTTTTTTGACTCGGAGATTTTTGACAAAAAAGAGTTGATGCTGAGTTAAAGCTTGCAAAGTAATGTACATATCTATCGGTTTCTCTAACTTTTAGAGTTTTAGTTTGAAAGTCCTTATCGTTCTACGATACAAAACATGAGTTCAACTTGAGTCTTCTTATTCTTGGGCTTATCTTTTAGCTCGTGAGAATCTTAACTTTAAAAATTTCAAAGAATGCAAAGGAAAAAAAATATATAAATTCCAATGGCTCCATCACTAGTCTTGCTTTATGGTTTCTTTAATTCTCAAGGAGAAGTGGCATCATGTACAATATATACCTTTTTCTTGTGGAATAACATTATGTTAAATGTGTATAACTATTGAAGAAATTAACATTAATTTTTTATGTCTAATGATGAAGTTACTTGACTTGTAAAGTATGTGATGTCTTTTTGATGTTTATGCTTTAAGGGAAAAAAATCTATTATCTGTTTCCTTTTACTAAATTTAGAATCACCAACTATATATATAATTGATATGCTGCTAATCTTAATTTGCAAATTTGTTCACATCTAAAAAAAACTCTTAGATTTGATTTTTTATGATTAATATTATAATCCAACCATTAAATTCTAAATTTAAAATCTTAAATATCTTAACCGTAAGGTTAAAAAAATTAAAAAAAAACTCTAGACACCCGTCGCGGACATAAATTTGGACCGGTGGTCTATAGTGCTCGCCAAGCTAGTCCGATCTTTCGAGCTAATCTGACTTGTCGACCCGTCGAGTTGCCAATCTGCAAACCTCCCAAGCTCCTGACATACAACAATACCCCTTATTGACTCCTTCATGACCTCATAATAATTCTTTAGTGAGAGAGGTTTCTAGGATTTTCTCTCTAGTTATAAAGGTAAGGGGGAATAGTACAATGGTTAGATCTTTCAATGGGTAATCAAGAATCTAAGATTCGACCCCTAGTGAAAATTAAAATTTTCGTGAGATTAGACCGATCACCGTTATTAAAAAAAATAAAAAAGTAAAGAGAAAGAGAAGGTAATGGGGAATTCTCTAACTATACTTTTCATTTTCTATTTTTTTCCGCTATTATCAAATCAAGAGGAAGAGAAGGTAAAGGGGGTTCTCTAACTATACTTTTCATTTTCTATTTTTTTCCGCTATTATCAAATCTCTATATTAACTTAAGTATTTTAAGTATTGGAGTGGTCTCGTTGGAGAAATTCTCGATGAATTCTTTGTTATGTGTTAGTCTTTGTAAAAAATCATTATACTAGGGGAAGAAATCTAAAGGAAGACAGTGGATTTTTGCCGGGCATCATAGCGGTGAGATTTTCAAACATGAATAAATTGGCCTAACAAATATTATTAGACTCAAAGTAGATTATTTCCACTTTGTTGGCATATCCGCCATATCTTATATATCACTTAAGAGACATCTTACAATGCATAAATTATTTTGTTTGGCCTCTTTAATGTCTAGTCTAAATTAGATATCTTAATTTTTTAAAATAAATTTTTTAATTGAGAAAAGTGTTTTTTTTTGGACGTTTTGTTTGCTCCATTTTCTATTTTCATTTTCTAAAAAATCACATTTTCTAATTTTATGAAAAATGACTTTCTTTCATTCTCGAGTTTTTCAGAAAATGCTATATCTTTTTCTAGAAAATAAGGTTGGAAATATAAACCAAATACGTTTTTTCAGAAAACCGTATTTTCTAAAAAAATAAAAAATAAAAATGAAAATGCCCCCTTACTTTTCTAGATGCTCGTACTCTTCCATGAAAAAAAAATCATTATATGCACTTATTGCGGAGATAATTTAGCGTTTTAAAGATATTGATAATAATTTCACAAATATAAGAATAATAGAAAGTTTAGGTTTACATAAATAAACAAAAGATAAAATTAAGAACACGTTGAATTATTTCGGCTTTTTACAAAGGACGCACATACTTAATCATATAAAAACTTCGAATCGATTAATTTTGAATTTATCTTATAAAGTTTTTTTATCTATAATTAATTTAAATTTAAAAGTGTGAATGGGTCGGCTTTTTAAAATCAAGGTTATCTTTCATTTCAAAGCACAAACTTCTTGATATACATAATTCAATGATTGGACATACTTAATCATTTGTGGCTGAAACTTAACCCATGGATTCCATGTGCTTTAACATTTTCCTAGTGACAAAGTCAGTGTGTCCATCTTTTTTATGCATAGTTTAGTATCCGGGCTAATAACTCTCATGATTTACCTTCTCTGTGTTGACCTTGGGACGGATTGACGAGGACGCTGAGACGAACGAATCACATTTTACCAACTTTAACGTCTACATCAATTATATTTAAACCAAATATTCTACGAAAATCAATTAAGTCAAAACTTGAGACATGAACACTCTTTTCTCTATTTAATATGGATTTAGGTGTACTAAAGCTTTTGACTGAACAATACGATACAAAATCCTCAATCATATTTCGCATATACTAAAAAATCGGGTCGAATGAATTTTTAAAAATTAATTGAAAATTTCAGCTCCGATCTTTCTTGTGTCATTCTTTATACATGTTCCAAGATTTGTACCGGTCCATTTTCAGGAAAACAACAGATAGAAATAAAATCTTAGTGAAGTGGTCCTCCATTAATGATCACATACATTTTAGAATGATTTTATATGAAACTATTTATATTTATTTATTTGCTATAGTAAAAATGAATATACCTAAGTAAAAAATTACATTCTAATTAATTTTTTACCAAAAGAAAAAAAAAGTTATTATATCTAAAGTTATAAGTGGCAAAACAGTGATTCACTCATCTTCAACGTGTCTGTCAATCAGTTCCAAGACTAACATGAAAAAAATAAATCATAAAAATTACTAATCCAGTTGTTATAATTATCGTTCGAAAAGGACGAATACATCAACTTTGCTAACTCTTAGAATACATGTTTGATTAATTATATTTTATCAAAATAAAAATAAAAAAGTATTTTACACCATCATAATCTTTAATAAAGTCAACGACAAAATAAAATAAAATAGAAGATTAAGAAATTAATTAACCAACTTATGGGACCTACTTATTGGTTATTTAGTTAACAAAACAACTATGCCACCTAACCTTGTCATGGGACAACATATTTTAATTTTTGAAAAACAAGAGGAGGACAGCCTTCTCTCACCTAATTCCATCACTTTAAAGATTAATTTAGTTAAGGTCTAAAAGCTTTAGATTACTAACATTGTTTACAAAACAAACATTTAATTATCTTAGTAAAAAATTAATTATGTTCATCTTAGACATTTTCATAGTTTATTTTTAGATTATATGAAAGAGATCAACGTATACTTGACCATGAATGATTAAGAATGAAGAATTTTTTTTCTCGAGCGCATATGGAATATAATTTTATATATAATGGGGAAAATGTTGCACATATAATTGAATGACATCTCACCAAAAAAATATTTCCACACTTTTTACTCAAGGAATTTCTTTTAATATATTGAAGCAAAAAATAATTATGATGATCGATAATACATATATAATTACAAAACTAATCTTTTATAAAAATTTTATACACCCACATCAAAAGATAATACTAAAATTTATTTTCATGTTTATCAATATGCGACCACGTTGTGCACATTCCAACAGTGTTAACATTTGCAAGATTTGACAAAATCAACGAATTATTAATGAACGGATGCATGCGAAGATATTTTGTGTCATAGCTTTTGATTTATTTTTGTTTTTTTTTTGTCAAAAATGAATGAATGAATTAATTAATTAATTTTTAAAATATTAATCTAGGACATCTATATTAATTTTATTTAATATTTTTTTGATGGATGAAAATTTTTCTTGAGATTAAATTAAGCATCTCAGAATTAATTGAGTCTAAGACTTAGATATCTAATTAATTAATGCTTATCAATTATTTAATACTTCGTAATTAACCTATCTAGATTCATTTTAACATTATTTATGGATTTCATCGTCCGCTTTATTTTGGGTGCTATTGGTCCAAATCGATGCAGCTTGGAATGAATTTTTTATTTTTATTTTTATTTTTATTTTAAGTTGTGTTCATTAATTACGTTCAAAGAATTAAATAATGACGTATGTGTGTATTAACGCCCAGTCGCCCACACATGTTTTACTGTTGTTATGCGATATCTTCATGATTTATCTCCATTTTAAATTTTGAGACACCATTTCGAAAGAGCTATGATTTTAATTATTGTTACCAATTAATTGCAAGAGATATTGTCGGAAATTTTAAAATAAATTAAAATTATAAAATAATTTTAACTGCTGTTAAGTGGCACGGGCTGTGTTGCATGCAAACTTCAAGTTAGATCTCCTGAGTAGAAATTCTCGAATCGGACTCCCTGAATCGACTTCTCCGAATCAGATTTCCTGACCCGGCTTCCCAAACTGGACTTCCCGAACCAATCTTTCCGAGCTGAAGAGGAAGAGTTGTTGAGGCTTGCGTAATGTAGTTCCTTAAAACAGATTTATCCTCCACCGATTCTGCTTCGAGGTTACAATGAACGTCTGTTTTCCAAGCTACAACAGCGGGATCACGAACACAACGAAGCACTGGTTACTCGTGGTGAACTGAAGAAGTACCCGATTACCACCACGATAATCCACCGAATGGGAACAAACAGAAGACTTGGAGAACGAGATGGAAGACAATGGTTTAATTAATAGTTAATACATCCGTTATATTTGAACAAAAAATTTCTCAGGTGATAAAATATTGGTTTATTCATTTTGACAAATTTTGTCGGAATCGATCCGACATTCGACGTATGCTGGTCGTGTACGCACACGAGTCAACTTGATTAAGTACAAATCCGAGTCTTAGATTTATACCTCCTACGCACCCACACGTGAGAGAGAACTTTTTCTCATGTATTTATTCACAACTAACATACTTGTGAAACAATTTAAATCAACCAATATATCTTAAAATCCTCAATGTAAAACTAAAAAATCATTCACAATAAAATATTTTTCCTCTCCACCTTTCTTTCAATTCACTTATATCCAATATTAATACCCCAGCACATTCATTACAATATCAGGTGAGTATTATATCCTTCGGAATGGACAGTCAATTATATTATCACCGTAAAATTTAGGATTAATTCCTTACTAATCATCAACTTCTTATCTTTTACTTCCTTTCATATAATTTAAAAATAAATTATAAATAATATATGAGACGAATATTATCACTTTTATCACCATTCAAGTATTATATCATTCACACAATCACACGTTAACATCACATAATTGCATGCTTACGTTGACCGTCAATCACGAGTTCCTCTTCCGTTGAAAATTTTTCCTCTTCTGTTGAAAATTTGACGGATTAAACGAATGGGTAGCTTTTGGTTGTAGCAGTCTCATCATCTGCAGTATAAAGAAACAGAGATTGCCGGCCACAGTCGAGGGCTCATTATTTCTTCTCATGCTTCTTCTGACTTTTACTCTCTCCATCAATTTAATTTCCTGAAGAAGAAGAAGAAAGAAACAAAAACAGAAAAAAGAAGAAGAAAATCCATTTTTGTTCTCCTTCCCACCTTACTTGAGTAAATGGCTTCCAAGGACGAGGAGAACAAGCCATCTTTCTTCTTCTTCTTCTTCCCTTCTTCTTCCTTCTGTTCTTCTTTCCTCTTCGGTTTCCGCTGCGTCGTCTTCGTCTCCCTCTGCTACCTCCTCTGGCTTCGATTCCTCTTCTACGCCTTCCCGCTGCTGGCTCCGACCCGCTCCGGCCGCGCCAGCCAGCTCAGCCGCTCACCGCCCGCCGCCTGCGACTCTTCCATCGCGCGATTCTACACTCATCGCCTCCACCCGCGCTTCAACGCCGACATCGTCCAGCGCTGCCTCTCCCGCAACGCTTGCTGCGGCGTCGACTGTCCCAACGTTGGCCACTCCGGCCTTGGCCGCCCGCTCCTCCGTCTCCCGGCCGACGCCGACGTCGATCCCGGCCTCACGTCCTGGCACGCCACGCACCCGCTCTCCGCCGAAGTCATCTTTCACGCCCGTGTCGAGCGCCACCCCTGCCGCACCACCGACCCGGACGCGGCGGAACTCTTCTACGTCCCCTTCTTCGCCGGCCTCCACGCCGCCACCAGCTTCCGGCAGAAGAACCGCGACGCCCTCGCCGTCGAACTCGCCGAGCACCTCGCCTCCCTCTCCGCCTTCCACCGCCGCGGCGGCCGCGATCACTTCCTCGTCGTCGGCCGCACCTCCTGGGATTTCATGCCGAAACCGGCCTGCCCTGCTCTCGGCGCCAACCACCCGCTCCTCCTCCCGGAGGTCGCCAACATGACCGTCCTCACTGTGGAGCGTCATCCAGTGGAGGGACGCAACCAGTTCGGCATCCCCTATCCCTCCTACTTCCACCCGCGGACGGCGGAGGACGTAGCGGACTGGCAGGCGGAGCTCCGCCGGTTCGCTCGGACCCGGAGCTTCCTGTTCGCGTTCGTGGGCGGGTGGCAGTCCGGCTCGGACAAGGCGGCGGTTCGGACCTCGCTCATGGCCCAGTGCCGGAAATCAACCCGGTGCCTGCCGGTCCACTGCGAACCGATCCTGCACAAATGCGATGACCCGGGCCGGGTCCTGGACGTCATGCGCCGGGCTGACTTCTGCTTGCAGCCCCCCGGCGAGTCCTTCACTCGGCGGTCCACCTTCGATGCGATACTGGCCGGTTGCATTCCGGTGTTCTTGTCCGAGCACTCTGCCTATTCGCAATATCAATGGTACTTGCCGGTCCGACCGGAAGACTGGTCCGTTCTGTTGAAGCCGGACCAGTGGGACCGAGTCGAGGAAGAGTTAGCTCAGATTCACAGTAATGTGGTGGCAAAGATGAGAGACACAGTGATTGAGCTAATTCCTAAGGTCTCCTACGCTCACCCGGACTCGAGTGCCAACCAATTAGGGTTTCTGGACGCGGTCGATATCGCCCTCATCGAGCTCACCAAGCGAGCTCGATCCAATAGGGATGGTTTGTGAAGATAGTGTAAATAAGCCAATATTTCTAGTCTACTTCGATCCAATCAACATGTTGCTACAACTAACAAAGGCCTATTTCATTGTCTTTCAAATTCCTCAAACTAACATATCAAGATACACATTAATAACAGTGAAAACCAGTCAATTACTCAATCTTCCAGGTTCTACCTGACAAAAATCATACAATTAAGACAAATTTTAAGGAACTTACCTATGCTTTCCTCGATGCGAAGCACAAGTATCTGGAGAAAAAAGAAATGTTGATCAAGTGAATGAATGCCATGTGTAATGAACAAATGGTATGTATATATTGACCATAAATAATCTATCTAGTTAATGAATATGACATATCTGGACTCGATGCACTTCAAATTGTCACAAAAAATTGTTGCTAGAAAGTAACAGAAAGATAGCAAACCTGCTACTGTCAATAAGAGAGGCTCTAATGGATGTGGTTCTCCCTCTCTCAATAATGCTCTAGCATACAGTTCTCCTAAAAAATGTTTCGCATGATAAAGATGTTGAGACAAATATTAACTGTATTTACAGCAAATATTATAAAATACAAGACAAGTGCATATTTTCAACCATCAAAATACTTTCATGGACGACACGCTCATAGAACAAATAATACAAATAGCCATGTTGACTAGTGTACAGTTCATAATACAAATAGCCATGTCACTGGAACACGTTATATACAGATGATCTAGAGGTCCATAACATTTTCCGTACTCATCGACACAAAAAGCTACAAATGATCCAACAGGCAAGGAACAAGCTCTAAGTGCAGGATTGGCAAACCTTTGATGCTTTCTAATGGAACACCAGCTGCGATGCCAGAAACCTCGTCTTTTGTATGAACATAACCAAGAATGTGATGTGAAGCTATCGCAACCTATGCATGAGCCAGAATCACATCCATTATGCTTACCGCTCTTCTGAGGTGAAGTCTGGTTCAGGTGGCTTCTGCAGTAACATAACAGGCAATCTTTCCTGCAACCTTGCCTTGCGAGCAACATTTCGTCTCAGGGCACGTAGTGCATTCACTGCAAATCTGGAAGCGTAAATAGTCGCACCAAGACTTGGTGTAGCAGTGCTATCCTTCACAATGGCTGCCTGCAGCCGGTCTTCTTCCTCACGCAGCGATTCCTCTAGCTTCTTTCTCGAGTAGCGGCGCCAAGCTGCCTGTATAAAGCAAGCAGCCCAAGTTCTCCACTGCTGTGAATAGAACCTAAAAGTATGCCTCAGTTTCTTGCTGTGTAGCTTCCTGAATTGGGATGCAACAAATTTCAAATCATCAGCTACTAGAGCAAAGGCTTCAACTTCCGACACTGCCTTTACCGTCCTAGTGGAGGTGGGTAGACTAGAAGCTGAGTGTGGGTCTAAAGCCCATGTTAGAAGCTCTTCGCCACAGAAATCTCCTTCAGTCAAGTAATCTGAGTTGAAAAACCCAGTTCTTCCACCATTAGTTGTCACACTAAGCAGTTTTCCTCTCATGATGAAGAGCATTTCATCAACCGGGTCTCCCTCACGAATAATGCAGCTGCCTTCAGTGTAGAGAACAGGTTTCAGACAGTCACACAAGGCATCCATGAGTTGATCATCCATTAGTTCAAACATAGGAACCTAAAAAACAGCAAAACAAGAAAAAAAAAATATTATCTTGAAAACTCTAAAAAAACCGTGAAGTTCACAGTTCCTAGTTAGACTGCCAATTCCAGGATAACCAAAATACTGAGAAGCTTATACTTAATCCCTCCCAAACATGCCTTCGCTCATATCAGGTGTTGGTGGTGACTGGTGAATACAAAAACACAAGAGGAAAGTAACTTACCCTCTTCAATAGTGCTAAACAGAGATGACGTTTTATGTCCCTTCTTAAGTCCTTGGGTAAGTTTTGAAGCAGATGCTCTTCATCAACCCCTCTTGTTTCTTGCCATCGGTATTGCTCATGACGACGTATTCGCTCCCTCAAGTTCTCTGGAAGTAACCGATGAGACATCCATTGCTCTGCATCTTGCCTTTTAACCCTCATTTCTTCTATTCTCACGGTGGTCGATTGCAAGTAAGTCTGTAATATCAGCAGAGCACTTGTTTAATGTACCAATAAGAGATGTAATGCACGTGAATAAACCTCATGTCTTAAAATAAAGAACCCAGACAAAAATATATGTTTATTGGTGTTATGCTAGTTCTCTTTTTAGTTCGAATAAACAAATAGATGATATTTCATGCCTTAAAAATGCTTATTCATCAACTTCCACAAGCAAGAACTGATGCACTTAAATATAATCAAACAGCAAGTTTTGCATGAACAAAATTGAAACAAATCCTATCAAATTGATCATTGAAACAGAGTACCTGCATATTGCCAATGAGAAGTGAAAACAAGACGAGCCCAGAAATGGAGACGAAAACAGCAAATAAGATCTCCCACAAATAAGTACTGGTTTGCAAATTTTGTCCGAGGGCACTGCATGATATCAAGCATAAAACCAGTAAGTCAGAATATATAGATTTCAATCCAGTGCCTTTGGAAAAAAGATTGCATGTGCCAACAAACTTCATATGATCAACAATGAGCTAGCCATAACAAAAATAACTTTAGGTTAAAGGAGCTCCTTTGTAACCATTTTGAGTAGATAAGATAGACAATAAACTGAGTATGGAACATGAAACAGAAGAAACTAAACCATAAATCACTAAAGAAAAATTATTTCTTAATGTTGAAAATAAAATATTAATTGCAAGTATGTATCCCTATTTCCCTAGATGCCCTTTGGGCTTCCATAGCTTCCTTTAATATTTTCTTGGAAATATGTATTTCATTTACTTTTCTCTTGCCTTACATTGTATTTATGGAATCTCTCTTGTACATTTTGCTTATGGAGAAATAAAGAATCGAAAGGACAACTAGTCACATCAGTTGGCATTCTTCATGGTATCAGAGCCAGATTCTCTGCCAAGGAACTATCTCTCTGCTGAAACCTCTCTAACCGGCTGCCATTCTTCTTCTCCTCTTCATATCATCATGTCATCAATCAATCAACCTACTAAGCAAGCTGCACCTGGTACTGGATATGATTAGTACAATCAGCAATCCCAACAACAGCAACAAACTGTTGGCGGATCCTCTACTGATGGTGGTGCAGGCTACAACTATGGACAGCCGCTTCCTAATTACAACAATCAGGCTTCCTAAGGCGATGCTACTAACCCTCAGACATCTGCTGAACAACAAAGTTATGACAAGATGGATATTCTTCTGGATACAATGCTCCTGCTTATTATCAGGCAGCATCAAACCTTCAGAGCGGGCATGATCAGCAGACCTATGGATTAACTGTTAGCTATGGCACAACGCCTGCCTCGACTGGATATGGTCAAGCACTGCCACCTACTTATGTACAACCTCCACAGGTCCAAAAGCCACCAGCTTCTCAGTCAATATATGGACAAGGTCAACAAGCTTCAGCCAACTCTGGTATTTTTCCGATATTTGAAAATAAAACCAGGTCGTTTGGGCGATGGATTATTGATTCAAGAGCATTAGAACATATGGCGGGTGATATATCTTCACTCCATAACTTTGTGCCACGACCAGATGAGTTAAATATCCGTGTTGCTAACAGAGCAATGGCTAAAATCACCGATGTTGGTTCAGCTAAAATAACACTAAACATATGTTTGAAAAACGTTCTTTATGCTCCCACACACTAAATTGCAATTTATTATCCGTTGGTAAATTGACTCACGATTTAAAATGTCATCCAAAATTCTCCCCGCATCATTGTGAATTTCAGGATACGGAGATGAGGAAGGCGATTGGCAGTTATGTTCAGGACTCTACAGTATTCACGAGATTCCACCTCTACCTAATTGTCATCTGACTTTTAGTAAACGTGCCGAAATCATGTTATGGCACCAGAGGTTAGGTCATTCAAATTGCTTATCTTACAAGTTATTTCTAAATCTATTTCTTAATGAAAAAGTATATTCTTTTCAATATGAGATTTGTCAACTTTCTAAACATACACGACCTCCTTCCCAAAAATTTACTATAAATCGTCCAAACCTTTCGCACTCATTCACAGCAAACTTGACTATCGCTCCACCAAATATATTTTTCTTGGATATTCATCCCTTCAAAAGGGGTACAAATGCTACTCACCTACCACCAAGAAAATCTACATCTCCATGGATGTCACATTCTTTGAAAATCAACCTAACTACCCCAAGTCCGATATTTAGGGGGAGAACTTGAGAGAATAGCATCCCAAAGAACTTGAGATAATCCCTGACACAAATACTATGCTCGAGCCTACTCCTGACACAAACATCATGCCTAAGCCTACTCCAGACACAACACCTACCGAACCTAATCCACCAGAAGAAGTTTGTGTATATACTAGACGAAAAACACGCTCAACACCAATCCAAAAATTGGAACCAAATCCAGATCCTACCAACACTCATACAGATATGACCTTAAATGAGTGCAATTTACCCACAGTAGATGATCTAGAGATACCAATTGCTTTAAGGAAAGGGGTCAGACCATGCACAATGCATCCCATTTCAAATTTCATCTCTTATGAAAGGCCATCCCCGAAATTAATGAAGCTCTAAATCGGACAGAATGGAAATAGGCAGTAAATGAGATAAGAGCACTGCAGAAAAATGACACTTGGTCCATCTGCGAACTACCAAAAGAGAAAAAGGCAATTGGGTGCAAGTGGATATTCAAAGTCAAACACAAGGCGGACGGAACAGTTGAAAGATTGAAGGCACAACTGGTCTCAAAGGGTTTCTCACAATCTTATTAAATAGATTATCAAGAGACCTTCGCTCAAGTTGCTAAACTTAACATGACCTGGATCCTTCTTTCCTTGGCCGCTAACAAGAACCGAAAGTTCCACCAATTGGACGTCAAAATTATCTTTCTAAACAAAGACTTGGATGAAGAAGTCTATATGAAAGTTCCATCTGGAATCGGATCATACCCTAACAAAGTATGCAGATTACACAAATCCTTGTATGACCTCAAACAATCCCCTAGAGCGTGGTTTGACAAGTTTGCCACAACTATAATCAAATACGGGTACAAATAGTGACAAGCACACCACACTCTGTCTGTAAAAATCTCGCAACAAAATCTCCATTCTTATTGTTTATGTCGACGACATCAGCATCAAGGGGACAACGAGAAAGAAATAGCTCTACTGAAGGAATGGAATTGGCAAGAGAATTTGAAACCAAAGAACTAGGAGATCTAAAATTCCTCCTAGGAATGGAACTGGCAAGATCGAGATAAGGTATTTTTCTTTCACAACTGTTGGATAGAAAAGAAAGAGATATAACTCAAAATAATCTTATTATTCTTATGTGCAATGAAGAATACAATATATATAGATGTTATTTAGGACTTAGTCAATTGACCAATTAATTGATTCTAAATACCAATTCTAAAGACATATTAATTATGCCATATAGAAAACCCTGCAAAACCCTAATGACACAAGATGGAAAGAAAAGACCTAATTACCCCTGCACCTCACAACACTCCCCCTCAAGTTGAACATATATATCAAACATGTTTAACTTGCTAAGGGCAAAATTAAACACAGCTTGGGGTATAGCTTTTGTAAACATATCAGCAAGTTGGTCTTCAGATTTAACATAGGGCAAGCATAACTCTCCAGAATCAAGTCTCTCCCGAATAAAGTGGCGATCAATCTTGATGTGTTTGGTCCGATCATGTTGGACTGGATTATTTGCAATATTGATTGCAGCTTTGTTGTCGCAGTACAGCCTGAGAGGTAATTCAGCCTTTAACCCCATGTCTTCTAATAAAAAACTCAACCATAACATTTCTGCAAGACCATGTGCCATGGCTCGATACTCTGCTTCCGCACTGGACCGTGCACAAACACTTTGTTTCTTACTTCTCCAAGTTACCATGTTTCCTCCTAAAAAGGTGCAATAGCCAGAAGTAGATCTTCTATCATCTCTAGAACCAGCCCAATCAGCATCAGAATAACATTCCACCTTCAGATTACCACCTCCCTTAAACAACAAGCCTTTTCCGGGACATGACTTTAAGTACCTCAAAATCCTGTCAACAGCCTTCATGTGGATAGTTTTAGGAGCATGCATGTACTGACTTACTATACTAACAGCATAGGTAATGTCAGGCCTAGTCATAGACAAATAGAGTAATTTTCCAACCAACCTTTGATACGTTCCCTTTTCCAGATTTGTAAGATCTTCCCCATTAGAACTAGTAAGATTATGATTTACTTCTATAGGAGTCGATGCTGGCCGACAACCTAACTTCCCTGTCTCCTTGAGTAAATCCAACACATATTTTCTCTGACATATATATATTCCCTCCTGAGATCGAGCAACTTCAATACCAAGGAAGTACTTCAATAGTCCAAGGTCTTTAATTTCAAACTCTGATATTAACTTGGACTTAAGAGCCTGGATTTCAACCTCGTCATCACCTGTGATTATCATATCATCAACGTAAACCAATAGAATAGTAGTTTTATCCTCTCTCCTCTTCACAAAGAGTGTATGATCAGCATTCCCTTGTCTAAAGCCAAACAATGTCATGGCTTTGCAGAACCTATCAAACCATGCTCTGGGTGATTGTTTAAGTCCATACAAAGCTTTTATCAATCGGCATACCTTCCCTTTTGTTTCAATTCCAGGAGGTGGTAACATATAGACCTCTTCATGAAGGTTACCATTCAAAAAAGCATTTTTCACATCTAGCTGAAATAGCGGCCAACCATACTTAGAGGCAAGAGAAAGAATCACCCTGACTGATTTGAGTTTTGCAACTGGAGCGAAGGTCTCCAAGTAATCCACCCCATATGTTTGAGTGAATCCCTTGGCAACAAGTCTGGCTTTATATCTGATCACGTCACCCTCTGAGTTATACTTAATAGCATAGACCCATTTAGAACCAACCAAGTTCTTCCCCTTTGGGGGATCTACTAATTCCCAAGTACCATTCTTATTAAGAGCCTCCACTTCTTCATTCATTACTTCCAGCCACCTTGAGTCCCTTACAGCTTCATAATAAGAAGAAGGTATAACATGATTTGATAGCTGTGAAACAAAGGCATGATATGAAGAAGACAAACGAGAATAAGAAACATGGTTAGAGATAGGATGTTGAGTACATGACCTGACCCCTTTCCTAACAGCAATTGGAAGATTCAGCTCATTTATATTCAGGGGTGCGATTGGTTCAAGCAATGAGGATACAGGATCAGGAGCCAGAGCATCCGATTCAGCTAGCCGATTAGTAGTAGGTCCTTGCTTATGTCTTCGTCGCCTGTAAGTAATAATTTCTTGTGAAGCCTGCGAGTCCAGTAATGGAGCATCCAGTACTGGAGCATCATCTTTTCTATTTTCCATGACATCCAATGAAATAGGAGAAGGAACCACTTGAGGTACAAGGGAAGAAGAGGTAAGATTCTCTCCCTGGGGACGAGTCTGGGAAGAATAATAGGACTCGGACTCAAAAAAGATAACATCCTTCAAGACATACCTTGTCCTAGTAATAGGATCAAAGCACTTGTACCCTTTCTGGCAAGTGGAATACCCTAGAAAAACTCTCCGTATAGCTCGAGGATCAAGCTTAGAGGTCTTGGGACCAAGAACATGAATAAAACAAAGGGAGCCAAATACCCGAGGTGTAAGTGAGAACAACGTGGTGTTAGGACGAAGAATATTGAGAGGACACCGGTACCCTAGACCTTTTGATGGTAGACGATTAATGATATAAGCCGCTGCAAGGATAGCATCAGCCCAGAAATATTTGGGTAAGTGGCGCTGAAATAATAATGCACGGGCTGTTTCAAGGATATGACGATTTTTTCTTTCAGCCACTCCATTTTGCTGTGGTGTGTAGGGACAAGATGACTCATGAAAAATTCCTAAATCCTCTAGAAAGGTATTTAGAGACTGTGTAAAGTACTCCCGTGCATTATCAGATCGAAGAGTTTTCACTTTTGTGTGGAATTGAGTTTCAACCATTTTGCAATAGTGTTGAATGAGTCGAGGAACTTCATCTCTGCCTTTCATCAAATAAAGCCATGTACAGTGAGTGTAATCATCAATAAAAGAGATAAAATATCGATAGCCATCCAAAGAAGGCACAGGAGAGGGACCCCACACATCTGAATGAACAAGGTCAAACGGAGACGAACTTTTGTTCATGGACTCAGAAAAATGAGTTCTACAATGTTTAGATAACTGACAAACTTCACATTGAAGAGATTCAAGAGAAACAGAGGAAAAGAGACTAGGAAATAGAACCTTCAAGGATCGAAAAGATAAATGTCCCAAACGAGAATGCCATAATAAGATTTCTTGATGCTTATTTTCTGAACACTGAGCTGTAGACTTCAGAGCAGATGTTGTTCCAAGATGGTAGTAATAAAGACCTCCTACTTCACGGCCAGTCCCAATCGTTTGCTTGGTCTCGAGATCCTGAAAGACACAATGATCAGGGAAAAAGGTTACTGAGCAGTGTAGTTGTTTAGTAATACTACTAACAGAAAGTAAATTTAGAGAAATGGAAGGGACATAAAGTGCAGAGGATAGGATAAAGTGATCTGCCAGTTGTATGGAACCTTTACCAGCAACAGTGGCTTTGGTGCCATCAGCAATAGTCACTTTATCCTGCCCAGAAGACAAAGAGTAAGAAATGAAGGAATTAGCAAGATTTGTCATATGATCTGTAGCTCCAGAGTCAATAACCCAGGGACTATAAGATCTTGACCCAGCAATACTTAACTCCAGGTCACGAATACCTGTGTGCGCTTGAGACGAATTAGTAGAGACAGAGGATGAAGTCTGAAGCCGTGATAAAAGGTCCTGAAGATTAGCAATATCAGCAGATGACAACTTAATATTAGAAGGTACCGAAGAATCAGTAGTCTCCCCATCCACTAATTTCTAGGCAGCAATATTTCCACGACTAGGCGTCTTCTTGTCACTGTATTTGAATTTTTCAGGTTTTTTTTCTGGATATTTCTCCCAACAAAAATATGAATCATGATTAGTCCTTTTGCAGTGCCGACAAAATTTTCCACCTTTTCCTTTTGTTCCCCCCGACTTGAGCTTGTTAGAGGATGTGTCTGCCATACCAATTCACAAGGAAAAGAAAATGGAGGCTGCTGGAATAAAATAATATGCTGGAAAAAATGATGATGGAGGCTGGGCTCGCGTGTAAAAAAAAATCTGCTGAGAAAAAATTGGAGGCAAGTTCAATCAGCGAGAAAGTCTCGGTCACGAGGATGGCGGACGGTCCGGCTCGGAAGCAGGTGATCAGCGAGGATGGCGGGTGGTCCGGCTTCGACGCAGGTGATCAGTGAGGATGGCTCGAGAGAGGAAGAAGCCTGTCGACGCGAGAAGAGTCACGCGCGAGAAGAAGACCCAGCCTGCCGACGCGAGAAAAGTGACGCGTGAGAAGAAGACGCAGCCTGGGCTAGCGCGTCGCGAGAGAAGACGCCGTGCCTGGGCTCGCGCGGTGTGAGGGCAGAGCAGAGACGCCTCCCGCGAGCCAACTGCGTCCTCGAGCCTTGGCTCGAGTCAGAGAGTCGTCAGAGACGCGAGGCAGAACTGGAAAAGGAGGTATCAGCGCCTGATACCACTGAGGAGACGCGTGCTCAAAGAGGAGGCGGCGGCGCGCGTGAAGAGGAAGCTGCTTCAAGGTTGTCGATGGCGCCGTGCGAGAAGGCAGAGAGAGGAGGAGAGAAAGTGGCGGCGGGAGAAAAGAATTAGGTTTTTGATATATTTTGCTCTGATACCATGTTGGATAGAAAAGAAAGAGATATAACTCAAAATAATCTTATTATTCTTATGTGCAATGAAGAATACAATATATATAGATGTTATTTAGGACTTAGTCAATTGACCAATTAACTGATTCTAAATACTAATTCTAAAGACATATTAATTATGCCATATAGAAAACCCTGCAAAACCCTAATGACACAAGATAGAAAGAAAAGACCTAATTACCCCTGCACCTCACAACAACAACGAAAATACACTATGGATCTCTACTAAAGGAAACGGGAATGCTTGGATGAAAACCAATGGATAGATGGATCAAATAAAATTGGTTCTGAAAATGACCATGCACCAACAGACAAGGGGAGATACCAACAATTTGTAGGTAGATTGCTCTACCCATCATACACTCGGCCCGATATCAGATTTTCTGTAAGTGTAGTAAGTTAATTCATGCATCATCCCACAGGAAAACACATGAAAGTCGTTTATAGGATTCTCAAATATCTAAAAAGTACTTCAGACAAAGGGTTATTATTCCGGAAAACTGAAGATACATGCATACACATTTACACTGATGCAAACTGGGTCGAAAACGTTAATGATGATCAACCTCTGGCTATGCATGTATGTAATGGGAAATTTGGTAACTCAGAGAAGCAAAATGCAGTCCGTAGTGGCTAGAAGTAGTGCTGAAGCTGAATATAGAGCTTTTGCTCTTAGAATCTGTGAAGGAATATGAATACAAAGAACTATGAATGACCTCGGAATTTCCACAGAGAAGACTCTCAAACTGTGGTGCGATAATCAAGCAACTATCAATATCGCCAAAAATCTAATTCGCCACGATAGAATGAAGTACATTGAAATTGACCGACATTTCATTTCAGAGAATGTGACGAACGGAAATATGGAACTCTCATATATTTCATGAATATATCTCGACATCAAATAACTGACACTTTCACAAAGGCTCTCCCATGCAACAACTTCGAAAAGTTACATGGCAAGTTGGGGCATGTACAACATGCACAACCCAACTTGAGGGGGAGTGTTGAAAATAAAATATTAATTGCAAGCATGCTTCCCCATTTCCCTAGATGTCCTTTGGGCTTCCCTAGCTTCCTTTAATGTCTTCTTGGAAATATGTATTTCATTTACTTTTTTCTTGTCTTACATTGTATTTATAAAATCTCTCTTGTACATTTTGCTTATGGAGAAATAAAGAATCGAAAGGACAACTAGTCCTATTATCTTCACATCTCTTGGCATTCTTCACTTAACAATCAAAATTCAACATCAGCTCAAAGTCTAGTAGCAAACTGATACTAGTTACTTTGTCTAAAATTTTTTACTTGACATTTCTCATTATTCTCTTAGATTGTTTTAACCATTAGTATCATTTTTTGTCTACAAAAAATTCATCAATTTACCACAACTTCCAAAGATAAATTAATAACTTTCTTCTAGTATTGCCTCTCTCTTTGCTGTAATAGATGACAAAACTTCACTTGTTTCTTTTCTAACATCTCTTCTTCTCTCAAAGTATAGACATTTACTCATTCTCTCACAATATTTTCTTTTTATCTTTTTCTAATGGTAACAAGCTTGGCATACATATATTGGTGCGATCAGTTCTCTTTTCATTTAGCAATATCCTAATCATATGATTTCGAACTTGCACATGGATTATGTTAATTGCAAAATACAATACCAGCAGCCTAGAAATAATCAAGTCAAAACTAAAGAGAATATTTCTTTATAGGTACCTCAAATTTTGTAAGCCCCACCAAAAGCAATAGAAGAACTTTTCCATAAAGTTTATTGACTTAACAATGTCTAATTGAAGAGCTTGAAGGTAAATGCCAAAGTCAAACACTTCAGGGTCAGCATCAGTAATAGGACAATTACGAGATATGAAATCCATGCTTTCTCTTTCTCCATTACTACAGTACCAGGAAGTAATTGTACAATTAGCTGTACGGCATGCATGCCTCCAACAAGAATCTTCTCGTTCAATGGAAAGAAAGTACCAGAAAGCCCCAAGTACCTGAAAATATTTTAGTAATAAGATTACTGAAGGCTTTTCGACTTACAATCACATATAATTACCCTGCACTAGTCAAAATTTCAGAATCCACCAGCTTTCTGGAAGACTCAAGCGCACAACAAACAATTGAAACCAAGCGTTTTTTAATTTAAGGTAGGAGACAGACAAGACCAAAGAAAACTTTAATTAATTTAATAAAAACTTATTTAATTGGTTTGAATATTACTAATAATATAGTTTTGGAAAGATCTCAATAAAATAAAAGACCCAAGTAGCTAAGCCGTATAGGCAGGCGTTGATAGATGATGATGATAGAATTAATATAGTCAAATCAGGACACTACCAGTGTGGATAAATAAATCTATGAAGCCAAAAAAAACAAAAAATAAGGTTATCATTCATCCTAACATATTTCACGCACAATAGAAAAAATTAAAAGATTATTAAGAACCAAAAGGTGATTAGCAGAGAACATTTTAAACATGCAGAAAACCAGGAAAGCATAAAAATTAAGTAGCCTAAAAGTTGATTAACAGAGAACAATGTCATATGTTGAATTCCACACAATCAAAATCAAAGTTATAGTGAAAGGTTAGACTTATCTATCCTAAGGAAAAAAATTGAAGATTCTTTTGCAGTGGCTATTTCATAAGTAGTATTATCAAAAATTCAAGGAAAAATTGGAGCTTACATGACTCGCTAGCATGTAAAGAAAAAGATTAAAAGCTGCCCCTGCCCATGCTGTTTCAGCAATTATGCCAGCAGATCTTGTGACTTCCAAATACAGTGGTATTATCCTGACAAGTCTGGGTACATACTGCAATATGACAATATACATCAACAGTGTCTTGGAGTCCCATGAAGCTGACCCTTTCAATCGTGGCATTATTACCAATATAACAATCTGAACAACAAAAGAAATTAGAGAACAATTAAACAACAGTTCCTTGTAACTACAGAATAGCTAGTTTCCACACACAAAGCATACACTGTACTCTCCAATCTCATGAAGATAACATATTAGAGGCAGTAGTTTTTAGTGAACGAGGTCAAGAAAAAAGATACAGTATCAAAGCATGATAGTAGTTGAACCAAATAACTAGGTATGCATATTTTTTTTTTCTTTATGAACCAACCATTGTAAAAAAAATACGAATATGTCTTGCAAATAAATGATTATGCCCAACCGTCCAATGAAAAAAACAAAGTCTGAATAACAAAGAACACTTGAAATCTGGTAGAGGATAAAGTTGATGAGCAGCCAGAAAACCCTGGACAAATTATAATCTTGTCTCACACATTTAACCTAATATTGATAGGATCCGTGCAAAGGCATTCTCAGAAAAAACTAATCCATTAGAGAATTTTGTAAAAGTTCAGTGAAACACGTTAATGACAGACAGATATTTAAATGTAACAAATTAGTTATAATCTTGTGAAGGGATTCAAGGGGTAGAAAGGGACCAAAGTAAATATTGGAGAAAGCGATGAAATGATTTAATTAATTTGAATATTACTAGTGATATACTCTTGTATAGAATTTCATGGAGGGATGGGATTGAAGTAACCTACCTTGATGTGACCTGATTATGATGAGATGGTATGAACATACTGAAAGATAACCAATAGATCTAATAATTAGAAGAGTTAAATTTTTCAGAGTTGAAGTTGTAATGGGTGAGAGAGATGAAAGTAGACATTAGTCAATATAATAAAAGTGATTTAATTAATGTGAATATAACTAGTGAAATATTATTGAATGAAGCTTAATCAAGGGATAAGATTTAACTAGCTAATCATATATAGTTGGGCCAAATACTACTGAATGATAATCTGTCGTTTAATTTTTTTGTATCACCTTAATGATATTCATGAAAATAGTTATTTTGGCTCTTCAAACAGTTAGGTACAGATGTTTGAATAGTAAAGCATGTTTTCTCATGGATTGAACTAACCTACCTTGATGTGACCTGATTATGATGAGATGGTATGAACATACTGAAAGATAACCAATAGATCTAATAATTAGAAGAGTTAAATTTTTTCGAGTTGAAGTTGTAATGGGTGAGAGAGATGAAAGAAGACATTAGTCAATATAATAAAAGTGATTTAATTAATGAGAATATAACTAGTGAAATATCATTGTATGAAGCTTAATCAAGGGATAAGATTTAACTAGCTAATCCTATATAGTTGGGCCAAATACTACTCAATGATAATCTGTCGTTTAATTTTTTTGTATCACCTTAATGATATTCATGAAAATAGTTATTTTGGCTCTTCAAACAGTTAGGTACAGATGTTTGAATAGTCAAGCATGTTTTCTCATGGTGCAGTATCATAACTCGTTAAGCAAAGTTTCCTGTGATTGCCCTACAAAACCTGCACAGATTTAAGGGGCATAATTTTGATGCCCTTCTTCATTCTATCCCATAATCCTTACTAATTTATCGATAATTCTTCATTGATTTCTCTTAGTGTGAAATAAATAATTAACTATAACTTATTTCCATTTTGTTGAAATTAAACCAAAAAACTATCACAATTGGTCTTAATTATTATTTTTTATATTCATTAAGTTATAATATTCCAATTTCTCCTACTTAATGGGCAACCCTTAGTTTCTAGCATTTGCCTACAAAGCTCTTAGTTATTAGAAAAAAAATCTTTGAGAAACCAGAAAATAAATATGTCATATACCAGGAACTTGTCCTCAATCTTGGTTGATTTGGTTAACATAAAGCATTGAAGCAAACCTTATTCGATAGGTGATCATAAACACATTATAGCCTCTCTAGTAGCATTCAAGTATATAAATCAATGTAGAAGTTAAGGCTCTCTTTTACAACTTGAATATAAAGATGCATGCATCAAAAGCTATTGGGCTATGCAAATTCAAAGTCTTAGTGACCAAGGAAATTAGTGAAATAAATTAAATCTATAAGTTCTGTGACTCATGTTCAGGCTTTTAATATATAAGCAAACTATGAGACATAATATATTTTCTCATCAGTGAGAACATTTTCACAAATTTTTAACAGGCAATCCATTTTCATTGACCAGCATATTGCTTGAATATATCAGATTCAAGGTTTATTAAAAGTGAAGAGATCCTACAAAACCAAGAATAATTATAGATTTCTAGGCTTCATTAAGGTTTCTATGTAAGATAACCGTAAAGGAATATTTAAGTTTTAACCAAACATTTTATAAGGAATAATGACATTTTACCTCACTAGAAAATAACCTTTTATATTGTACATCTCCAACACTCATTAGTCTAAAAATGGAAATGGAAAATAATGGTTTTTGCAAACCAATATGTACAAACAAATTTAATAACAGAAGTCAAAACTAGCATATTGTGCATGCAGATGCACCATAAAGATGATTCTGTTACCTGTGGCAGAGGAATAACAGCAAGAATGTCAATAAGAAAGTGTGATTTCAGATATCTAAGGGCTATTGCTGAAGAATCTTCAACCAAGACCCCCTTTCCAAATACACGAGATGGTGGAGCTATAAAGCCAGTTCGAAATTGAAATATGATATGGAGTATGTAAAAGATGTCGGTAAAGGAGCGTAAGACACTAGCGGTGATTACCAAATTGTCATCCAAATCAATACATGTCTCTGTGTCATTCACTACTGGAATATAAAAGAAGAGGGGATCCACAGATATAGCCATCACACAGGATAAAACAAATATCTTATTCCACTTCTGGAGAAATGGTCCTTGAGGATCCAATACTTTCTTCCTAGACTTCAAATTTTCTGCAGGTGAATCTTTTACAGACTCATACTGAAAGAAAGTGCCAAAGAAGTTGTTTATACGCTTGTACATTGTGGTCAGATTTCTCATTTATGAACCAAGTATTTTAGAAGATACTCTCTCCGAACTCAGATTTCTCAGGACCCTAATCCTGAAATTTGAGTATTGTTTGTCAGTGTAGATATCCAGATAGTAATGAAAAATAACATGTTGACAAGAGTCAGAGCATATTGAAAATGCAATTTTAAATTCAGAGATTTGCCAGGTAAAAGTTAGAATAACATTGATACAGAAAACAGTAAAACTGCTTCTTCAATCACAAACAATTAAAGTTACTTTATTAATACTTATCATGTACTGCATAATTTGTCCCTTGCATATCTTGTAAACAAAGGCATTTGCAGATTCATCAGCTTTACCTGCTTTTGTGCAATATAATTAGCTGGCTATCTATGATTATATGCAGTTTCAAAGCTTTAAGTTTGTGGTTTGCTAATGTTAATACTGATCAGTTGGCTACATAAAAATAATGAATATATGCGAATCATGCATTCTATAATCAGGTAAACAAGGTCACTTTATCAGTTATTAGACATTAAACTACACTTGATTGCGGTTAGAAAGGATAAAAAATAAGTGTTAATTGTTTTACACAACAACAAATATACTATAGGCTTTAATCAGGCTAACAAGGTCACTTATGGAAGGGGTAAATGAAGTATTAATAGTTTTAAACAAAAAATATACTATAGGTTACTCTAGCAAGTCTTCCAACCACAGAGGATGGCCAAGTCATTGATTGCCACCTCCTAGGGGTCTTTGAGGCTATCTCAGACTTATTGGATTTGGACGGGTCCAAATAGGTGTTTCCTTTGTAGTGGTCAAATGCCATATGGGAAGGACATCAACTTCCATAGCAAGATGCCTGATCATCATATGAATCCTGTGCTAAAGGGGCAACATCCACCCACAAGGCATCAAACCCAATAGAGTCAATCCCAGTCTCAGAAACGTCAGTGGTGGCACCGTCCACAGAGGGTCAGCAACCAGTAACCTCACCTACTGATCTGCTGCCTTAACAACAACACCAGCAACCAGTCTCTTTGGAGACATCCGATAGAGCAACACCAGCAACCACTGAGGACATACTAGTTTTAGCAGCAGTACCAACCACTACTTGAACACATGCAGCATCAGGCGCTGTATAAGCCGCACATCCACCAAACAGAGGTCAGTAGCAGCAAGGGTCAACAGCTGGGATGGGTATGCTATAGCCCGTGAGGAAGTTTTACAAGTCAATAGGACTATTAGAGATACAATTTCTATTTCAGGTGTTTGTGCTGATACATAGATAAATACTGTTTAAAAACATTCTTTTATATCACAAATGAGGGGCTTGGTCTGAGCGTATTTTTACATTATGGAAGTGTGTTAAGGTCAGAGTAAGAGGCCAAGGCTTTCTTGTTGGAGTTCAGGAGTTATTTGTGTATTAAGGTTGATTTTGCCATTAAACTGATGAGAATGCATGTATAGGCGCTTTAAATGTAGATTGAGCCACTGGATCTCCAACCTATAAGGATGTGCATGAATACACTAACTGTACAATCTACAAACAAGTGCATCCTACTTCCGTGGAGCCGGGCCGGTCGATCCAGGTTTGTCTGTTACCTGGTTCATTATTTTTAATCTTTTTCCCAACCTGTTATCATTTTTGTTAACAGGTCTCCCAGATTTTAAGTTTCTATCTTATTTCAAATTCTTACAGAAGTGCTGTGATTGTTACTTATGCTCGAGTTACTGCCATAAGTACTCTGTTTTATTCTTAATCAATTGTAGCTTTCACAGGTACTATGAAGCAGATTATATAAATAGGCACTGCTGCAGAGTAAATTTCACAGTGTCTTCAAGCATGACAATATAAAATTTTGCAACATCTTACAATGTATTTTACACCGTCCACTCAATACTTTGAAATTTGTCGGTTGTAACACAGCTCTGGAGGGCTAAGATGCATATAGTCAACCTCAAATACTTAGAATATACATGGTTGATGATGAAGATAATAAGTAAACATTTTTCCAGTTCTGACATCATAAAAAATAAATGTATAGACTCAGTGAAGTCTGTCATCAAGACAAACAAACGAATGTTGCAATGGTTATATCGATCCTAAAATCTAAATAGCCAGGTTTTATCCGGTAGCGCTGACGTCAAAATATCCACAACAAAGAAAATGGCGAGAGAAGATAAAACTTCTACTTACGAATGTAGCAGAAAATCCTTTTTTTCTCTTGTAATTGTTTGTCTAGCTTCCGCAAGCGAACATCAATTAAAAACCAACCTATAGGCAGATGTTGCCAACCCTAGAATTAAATCAGCAGAAGCAAACCAACTAGCGGCCGATCCACCAGCAAAAACTTGTCTAACTCATGAAGCTACCAAGAAAAGATCGATCGATGCGTACCGATCAGAAGGGGGGATCCAAGATAAAGCAAGACAACGAAGAGGAAGACGATACCCACTTGTCTCCCATCAATCGGATTCCTCAACAACTGCCATATTTGAGTGCAACTCAATTCTCAACCGCGTCGATAGGAAACGAAATGGGTCGAGCAGTTTCTCCGCTTCTTCCAAGTCTCCGATTCGAGGGTTTGAGCATCCGATCCACTGGCGGTCGGTGAAGACGCGACGATTAAAAGTGGACTACGGCACTACGAACACTCCCACGCACCATTTACCACGGAAGCGAGGGCAAATAAGCATAAGTTGGAGGAGTAAAAAGTAATCTTCCACACCCTCAAGCCGAGGGCCTGGAAGTAATATTCACCGACATCGGACAGAAAAGGCCCGTTTCCATTCGCTACGACTCATCGGCCCCACTGCTGTTCTCCGATAACAGCGCATCGATTTTAGCGTTTGCTGTCCGAACGAAACAGGCGATGCGGAAAGCCGGGCCGCAGCTTTTACTAAATGGGCCCCGCAGTAAATAGCAATTCGCCCAATCATCGCACACAAGGCATAAGAAATACTTAAAAATCATTTTTAAAAAGCATGATAAAAAAATTATATTATATTAAACGACCTAGATATAATTCCAATAGTAATTAATTATTCGATTTCAGTACACTTATTATTTAAATTGGGATAGAATTGTTTGACTGATGTCTGAAGACGAATGGCTACTAACGATAAAATATATATATAGCCTATAGAGAAAGATATTTAAAGGACACACGATATCAGTTGTCTAAGCTGAGTTCGATTAGAAGTAATATAATTTAATTTGTAATATAATTAAGTTTACAATATAATTAGATTATATATTGTTATTTTATAATTTAAATTATAACATTTATATTAGCTTGTGTGAGACACTCCTCGTACTTTCCGCATGTCAGTTCATGTTCTCGAAACATGTTCAGATCACATCTCGCATCCTCCCACGTCTTTAGGTTACGTCTGTGTTCATGTTTCACGAGATGGACTGATGATTAATACGTGAATATTATCAATAAAAAATTTAGGATCAAATTCTAATAAAGTCAATATACTCACTCTCCCCACACGCTAGCCACAATATCTGAGTTAATAGTCCTCATTATTTATTTCCTCCGTGTTGATCTTGAAAAAAATTGACGGAGATACTAGAGACGAATGATTCACTTTTTATCATCAAAAATATGTCTGTGTCCCTTCTCTCACACTCTTGCTCACCTGTAGTCTCCCATCGAACTCAATTCAAGTCGGATTATGATTGCACGACTCCACTTTTTTGAAGACATTTTGTTGGCCTCGAGCTTGGTCTTGAGTTGGGTTGATCTAGCTCCGAGTAGAATGGCCAACTCGACAATCAATTGTTAGAATCAATAGATATTTAAATCATTTATTTGAATAAATTTAAACCCTTCTTATTGATCATCGTGATACTTCCATTAGATGAAAATCCTTTAAATATGACGTCATAGAATGTTAAATGTTAAAATTTAAAAATATAATTTATAATTGTTGGAGGAAATTCGGAGAATTATAATAAATTAAAATTACAAAAATTAATTTTAATTTATCTCTGTTGAGTGACCCCAACTATTTTTTCTCAAACTGCAATTTGCCGAGCTCCTGAGTGAAGCTCCCGACTGGTTCTCCCGAGATGCCGACTCGGTCTCACGAGTTCCCGACTGAGTCTCCCGCCCGAGCTGCCGACTCGGTCTCCCGAGCTCCCGACTGACTTAGGTTCCTGACCCGAGCGGCGTCTCCCGAGCTCCCGAGCGGAATTCCCGAGTGGAGTCTCCCTACTAGAATCTCCCGAGTGGTGGTCGGACGTCTCCCGACCGACCAGGAATTTGCTGAGGCCTGCGCAGTGCAGTTTCCTTGAAAGAGATTCGTCCTCCTCCGGCGGTGCTTCGAGGCTCAGATGGTCTTTTGTCTCTCAGGATACAACAGCAGACCACGGGCACAACGAAGCACTCGTTGCTCGTGGCGAACTGAGGAGGTACCCGAACACTATCTCAGGTGGTCGGGAACGAGGTGGAGTGGAGGAGAATTTTGTAGCGTCTGTATCCTTAATGTATCAGTTACATTTGAGCAAAAATCAATTTGACAAAATATTGGTTCATCTGCTTCGACAAATTCGACGTGCGCGGGTCGTGCACGCACACGAGTTCACTTGGTTCAATACAAATCCAGGCCCTGGATTTGCACCCCCTGTGCACGTACGTGTGAGAGAAGTCTCTACCCTAGCATTTGTTCACAACTAACATGCTTGTGATACAAAATAAACCAATCATTTTGCCTTAAAACTCCCAATATGGGACTAAAGTCCCACTCACAATGGAGCCCCTTTATTCTCCTCCTCACTTTCCATTCACTAGAAAGTGTCAATGTGGGACTAAAGTCCCACCACCTCTCTTCCATTCACATTAGATATCCATGATATCCAACAGTCATGTGATAAAGTGAAAATAGAGTAGTAATTTTTAGAGTTTTTAAAAGTAGATGATACATCTGTTTAAGACTTTTTAACGGATTACAAAATGTGTTAAAATCACTTGATCTTAGTATTGAAAATATTAGAGGCCAAGGTTATGATAATGGTTCCAATATGAAAGGAAAACACCAAGGAGTTCAAAAGAGGTTACCTAAAATAAATCCAAGAGCGTTGTATATGTCATGTGTTTGTCATAGTCTTAATCTAACTCTTAGTGATATGGCACATTCTTGTGTTAAAGTTGTTTTTTTTTGGAGTAGTGCAACGCTTATATACATTATTTTCAAGTTCTCCTAAAAGATGAAAAATTTTGCTTAATAATGTGAAGGGATTAACCATCAAATCTTTGTCGAATACTCGTTGGGAAAGTCGTAATAAAAGTGTTCAAGCTATTAGATTTCAAATTGTGGAAGTGAGAGCAGCTTTACTTGAATTAAGTAATATTTGTAATGATACAAAATCAATAAGTGAAGATGAAAGTTTAGCTAATTCAATCGAAAATTTTGAATTTTTACTTAGTATGGTCATTTGGTATGATATCTTATTTGCTATAAATATGGTGAGCAAAAAAATTACAATCGAAATCTATGTGCATCCACTCTGCCATGAAACAATTAGAAGGTGTAATTTTTTTTTTAAAAAGTATAGGAATGATGGTTTTGCTGTAAGTTTGACTATTGCTAAGAGCTTGCATTAGATATGAACATAGAGCCAATGTTTACAACAAAGCATCGTATTTTTAGGAAAAAACAATTTAATGAAAGAGAAGATGATGAAGTTTCACTATCACTATAAGAGTCCTTTAGAATTGATTATTTTGTTGTTATTGTGGGCATGGCAATTGCTTCTTTAAAATGTAGATTCGAGCAAATGAAAACTTTTGAAAATATATTTGGTTTTTTATTTGATTCAAAAACATTAAGAAATTTGGATGATGATGAATTGAGAAAATATTGTGTCAATTTAAAATCTATTTTAACTCATGACAACTCATCAGATGTCGAGTTAGATGATTTATTTACTGGATTAAAAATATTAAAAATGACTTTACAAAATATGATAATGTCTGGGGTTGATATTCTTGAATTTGTTCAAAGTGTAGATTGTTATCCAAATGTGGCAATTGCTTATAGAATCTTGTTGACTATGCCTATTACAGTAGCATCGGCTGAAAGAAGTTTTTCAAAATTAAAATTATTAAAAACATATATGAGATCGTCAATGTCGCAGGAAAGATTAAATAGATTGATAATTTTATGTATTAAGAAAGATATTTTGGAAAATCTTGAAACTGATAATATTATAGAAGATTTTGCAAATAAAAATGCTAGAAGAAGTCGTTTTAGATGAATTATATATTATTAAAAATTTATTTAAGATCTCATTTTATTGTTTCGCCCCGGGCCTCTCGAGTCGAAGGACCAGAGCTGCATTGATTTAAATCAGGATTAATTCATTTAGAGTTGATTTGGCAAAATTATAATTGAATAAAGTTTAAGATTTCAATGGGTTTGATTAGTTTAAAATGAATTAAGTTATATATATATATATTATTTTTTTTTGAAGAAGTTTTCTCCTTTTTTTATTTTCTCTCTTTTCTCACTACTCATGTTGCATCCCCCACCATATCATAGCCAATGTCCTGCATTCACTCATCCATCTCTTTTATTTTCTCCTATCTTTTCTTCCCCATTTCTTTCTTCTCTTTTATTTTTTCTCTCTTCTTCTCAAGTATGCTCTATTTTCTTGTCATTTCTTTTCTCCAACAATTAAAAAACGCAACATTAGCTACTATTCTCTTGTGGCATGCAGAGCCGCCCTTGACTCTTATATATATCTTGTTTTTCTTCTCGTATTTTTTAGGATTTTGTTGGCACTACAAAAATAATTCTGTTTCATCTTGCTCTCTTTGTATCATTGCTGAGTTTATCAAAACTAGTCGAGGTTGCTAACGAACAAGGTAAAATTTCTCTTTTACTTCTTCCTCTCTATCTTCTCTTCTTTAGTTTTTTCAAAAGCAACGATCTTTTTTTTTTTTTATATATTTCGACAATAAGTTGTTCCTTTTTAAAACAAAGTTGTAAAATATAAAATTTATTTTATTAATGATTAACACTTAAGATGGTTAAATTTGAATTAAGATCTCATAGGTAGAAATTCTAAATGAGGAAATGAAATCATAAATGATTTTTTATCTTTGAGTAATAGATAAATTATGAATTTGATGGATCATAATTTCAACCGGATCCATAAGCTAAATATTTTGTATTATATTTTTTTTATTAATTTATTGAATTCACCCTCTATAGTTGAAATTTTTTGACTATGCTATTTGAATAATAGTTCTCCAGGTGTTAATCTCGTCCCTAGGCAATGGTGCAACGATAGAGTGTCTTTTTAATTTCTCAAACATTTAAGAATTGAGTTTTAATTTTGACGAATTAACAAATGAATAATTTTTTTGATTTATCTGGATTATTAATGAAAAAAACTTATGGGGTCAAACTGGTTAATCAAGATTAGTCAACGTATACAAAATAATTGATTACCAAAATTCTTAGGGGCGTTTAGTTTGCTCCATTTTTTATTTTTATTTTTAAAAATCGTATTTTTTCATTTTCTGAAAAATAACTTTCTTTTATTCTCTAATTTTTAGAAAATGTTATATCTTTTCTGGAAAATAAGGTTGGGAAATATAAACCAAATATATTTTTAGAAAATTATTTTTTTTACAAGAAAAAAAAAAAAAAAATAAGTCTACTAAATGCTCCCTTAATCTCCCTCCTTGCTGGTAGTTTCCGCCACCTCAGGTGAATTAAAAGCAAAATGGTGGCGTGGGATTAAGTTTATATATTGAGTAGTTTTGGGATTTACATGCACCATCACGATCAGTTTTAGGCCCGAGATAAACACGAAATGGAAGTGTTAACAGGAAATTGACAACAGTTTAGAATTTTTAGGGGTACTCTGAAACAAACAAACAAAAAAACATAATCTGGTGTAAAATGTAAAATTGCGGCACGAGGAAAACGCGCCAGGGCATGATTAAGAGGATTGGAAAAGAAGGCAAAGGACGACGCGTTTTCTACTTTAATTTTTGGTCTACAATAGAACAGGTCAGAAGACTTGAGGACCGATCTAAGAGGGAGGTGGACTTTCAACATTAGATTTTTGTCGATGGAGATTGATAAATGATGCTGAGAACTATTCTGGCTAAGGAATATTATCTTGCAAAATGGACGATCATTAATAATTCACCGGGAGAGTTTTTCGATAAGACCTCCGACGATCAAGTCAGAATTCGATGGAGAAGATGAAGCTGGGGAAGAAACGACTGTAGTTAAAAAATATATCATGCATAGATGTGGATGAAGGAAGAAAGACCTTATATAGCTGAAGCCGACAACTCTTGTCCCCATTCTACCTTTTTTTTTCTTATGCGGGGATAGAATCAGGAATCACTGTCAATTCGTCGACTGACGTCGTCTCATCCTGACATACGCAAGGGCGCTGTGGTACGGATTGTCAGAGCTCGTCAAGAATGTACTGTGTTAGCGAGATATCTACGATTTGGACATGAATGGTGTCACAGCCGAACCGGCCTCGTCGACTCTAGTACTATCTTTATCTACGTAGTGTCAGAGGATAGGTACTATTACGGATAATGACAACTTTCGAACTAGAGCGTACTTAAGGAGTGCGTCGATCGACTATCTCAAGGAACACCAAGCTATGGAATAAACGTCACATTGGTCCGAACATATACGACGTACCAAGTCGGGAGGTACTCGGACATCGATCGACCGACTTATGCCCTGAAAGACAGAATTATAATATAAGGAGTATGTCAATCGGCTGATGTTAGGTTGCACACTCGGTGCCTCCGATTGGGCTAGCTCAAGAGTACTATACCCGGTCAGTTATCCAATCGGGACATCCGATCCGGGTGAAATTCGGACCAATGATATTCCGCCCCGTTTCATACTCCGCTATGCCGTACTATCCGACCTCCATTTAAAAATGACTCATCTTTATAAAGCATCATACCAATCGATCAAATTACACATGAATTAGGTCGAGATCATTAAAAACAATTCTAATAAACAATTTATAACTAATTCTACACTGCAAGTGGGAAAATGATGTTAAGAGAAGTAGTTGGTTTTGTCTTTTCGTAAAGTTCTCTGGCAGAGGCACTTGATGTAATGTGTGTTCCGTCCTTTTCATTTCTCGCTCGATGGCGTGCTTGATGGGAACGATGCGGCCCTCTTTTCTCTGCGTCCACATCCAATAAATTACGGAGAAATTACAGAGAAACTAAAGTCCTTTGTAATTATGATTGATCACCTGACGAAGTCCGTATCCGCTTTCTTTGTACGCTAGTTATAATAAATTGATGATTAATATGTTATCATCTTCAAATTTGAGAGTCAAAACATAATAAAAATAATATATCCATCCTTTTCACATATTAACTATAACATTCAGACTTTATAATTACCTCTTCCATAATTTACCTCTTTCTTATTGATTCTAGGATAAATTGACGGAGACGCACGAATTATCTTTTTTATCACCTTTATAATTATGATTATGATTGATCCCATTTATTTTAAAAGATATACATAAGGGCATCCACAACCGTTTAACTTCTTTAACGTTATAACACCGACCGGTCTATCCCGGATCCGGCCTCCCCTGTCTCGCTCGTCGGTGATCGTCGGTGAGCCGTCCGATCGACGATCGGACACCATTGGCGGCCTCCGGCCGCCGTCCCGAACAAAACTATACCCTGGGGGTACAGTGAACCCGTCGGGCATCGTCGCAATTGTGATATTGTTGTATTCACCGTCGAATCCGACGAGATTGCAATGTGACGATTCCGACCGATTCACCGTTCTCCGAGGATATCGTCTTATTCAAGACGACGATAAAAAATTATTGGTGGAGTCCGATCGTCGATCGGACGGCTCGCCGACAATCGCCGGCGAGCGGAACTCCGGGACAGGCCTCTGTCCCGGGACAGAGGATCCGGCGCCTATAACATCTACCACCTCATCAAAAAGCATGGGACCCACATGTCACATACAAATTAACATTAACATCTTTATTCTCTCACATTCGTTTAACATTCAACCCTTATTATTTGTGGGGTTCACATGTCACATATACATTATCTCACATATATATTCTCTCACATTCATATTTTTATTTTCAATTTTATTTGTCAATTTAAATGATTATTATTTAAAATAAATATTAATAATATTTTTAAATATATTTATCAGTATTTTCTAAAAAATTTCTAAAAAATCATGATTATTTTCATCTATTTCGGAAGAAAATAAGAGATTTTTAGAAGGAGAGTGAAAGATATTTTAAGATTGGAATGATAATGATTGGGAGATAGCTCTTTGAAGATTGAAATGAGAGTTTTTGAGTATTTATAGATGAAAATTTGTTTATTTTTATTAAAATAACCGTTTGTGACCGTTTACTAGCCGTTTAGATGACCGTTATCCATTTTTAATCGATTACGGCAACCCCAATCGATTAAAGTCAAAGTCCAAGAGCGTTCCACAAGTCTCTCCAATCGATTGGGGGTGGGGAGACCCGTAATTGATTACCCAATCGATTACGGGCGCCCCTAATCGATTGGAGACTCTTCCAATCGATTGGGGGATACCATATCACACGCGATAAACACGTTCAACCATCTAAACGCGTTCATCGCGTTAGTGCATTAACACGCTCGCCACAACGACTTTAACACGGACGGTACGTATAACGCTCGATTAACCTATCATTGCAGGTGCCCTAATTAATATTTATATGGATATTTATTTTAATAAATTTTAGAATTAATTTTTAATAAATATAAAATATTTTATTGATGTGTTGATCTTCAAATTATTCTTAGGGTACGTTTTGTTCAAGTTATTAAATATAACCTTAATTATGTGATTACCAAGTAATAACATAACCAAGTAATGAGGAATGAAACATAACCAGAAGTTGTTTGGTTCAATTTAGGTAATAAAAAAAATCTTGTTTGTTTGGAGGTAATAGTGTATGACATAATATAATATTTTAACATATTACTCTTTAGTTAAATTTAAGTATAATAATATTACATGCTTATAACTGTAAAATAAAAAAGTAAGATGATATTATATACATATTCGGACCTCGGTCGTCGGCCGCCGACAGTGATCGTCGGTCGCGAATTATAGTCGCCGGGGTGGTCGCCCGCGAATAATACATTTTTTGCTAAGGTAAATATTGGAGGATAATTTTAGAAAGATAAGTTTCATAATCCCGGAATCAAAAAAAACCTTTACTTTCCTAAGGTTTTTCAATTCCGGATTACATGCCCCTTTTACTAACATATCGGGCATCGATCATTACTTGAGAATCACTGATTATCTAAATCAAACAAGATTTTGATTTATAACATTGGATGGATAATCAAAATTATCAAGGATAATCCTCAACCAAACGTACCTTTATAATTTATCTGGCTATATTTTATCACGTCGAATAATATCATATTTTTAATTTATAAGGTCTATATTTACGGGATATTTTTCTAATCGTAGTTTTTTCATTAGAAAGTTGTATTTTGCCACCCTCCAAAATTTACTAATCTGTCCAAAACGGCCTTCGAGATTTTCAAACTGACCGATTGCGGTCTAAAATATAGATAAAGTTTTGCAGAATCAAACCGGGTTAATTTTCCAGTGACTCGATTATTCCGGTCGAGTCATGTTTCTGCTTTGAAACAGTCAATCTCTTCTCGTGACGCGCTATTCCTTTTCCCTCTATAAATTCCTTTCCCTTGTCATCGATTCCTCCACGCCGGCGATGGGGAGAGGAGAAGGAGTTGAGCACGGGACCCCTCTAATGGCGGAGCTGGCTCGGGCTTTGCAGCTCGTCAGGGAGCTGGAGTCCCACTTGGCTCATTCTGCCCCGGCCGACTCCTGCAAATCTTTAGCCCCCGAGATTCTGTATTCCATTCAGAAGTCGATCCAGATGGCTCAGTCGAGCAGTCTCGACGGCGAAGGAGCCCCTCCGTCGACCACCGGCGACAGCCCCTGTTGGGAGAACCCCTGTCCGCCGTCAGAGGAACACGACTGCAAGCGGATGAAGAAGAATAAGTGGGAGAGCTTTAGTCCGAACCTGGGATTTCATAATTAAAGCTCACGTCTTTGGCTTGGATTTTTGCAGGAACACACTCCATAAATGGACAACACAAGTGAGGCTCATCCCCGGCGGCGCCGGAGGAGTCGAAGGGCCCGTTGACGACGGCTACAGCTGGCGAAAGTACGGGCAGAAAGATATCCTCGGGGCCAAACACCCAAGGTCATCTAATTTCCGTACGAAAGCAATTAGATTTCCTGCAATATTCTCCATTGTTGACTCATTTGGATTTCGCCCGATCTCTGCAGAGCCTACTACAGATGCACGCATCGAAACACACAGGCTTGTCCGGCGGTGAAGCAAGTGCAGCGATCGGATGAGGATCCCCTGCTGTTTAACATCACCTACAGGGGGATTCACTCATGCCTGCGAAGGTCACACAGAGATTCAGCATCTGAAGAGCAACAGAACCAGTGCAAGAAAGTAAAAACTGAAAGGTTGGACTCGGAGGAGGCTTCACTATCCATGGCATCAATGGCTGAGTGGGGAGAAATGCCGCCGGAGATCTTTTCCTTGCTCTCCGCCAACGACGACGTCTTAATTGGCAGTTCTACTCTTCTATCTCCGGTTACCTTGGATTCCACTTACTTCTTGACGTCTCCATATCCAATTAATGAGGAGACTTCAGATTCAGACGTCGGAGAGAAAATATCAAGAGCAAATTCAGCATGCAACTCATCTCTTGTGCACATGGATGTTATGCTTGATGAACTCAACTTGGATCAGAGCTTCCAGTTCGATGCCTCCAGATTTTTCTCCATCTAAAATCTGGCTGTTCTTTTGTCTCCATCTAAAAAAAATGTATTGAAGTATTGTAGTTTTTGTTAGATGAGATAAAGTAATCATATTTAACCTTCCCTGTTAACTTACATTGGGTGGGCGAGCATGGATTCTTGCTGACGAGAAATCAGAAGTGGATTTGTGGAAATTACTCTCTGTTGGCACATGAGCAGACGATGATCAACAGTTCGGCTGACAATAAAGTTACAAACAGTGGTTAAAAAAGAAAAACAAAGGAAAGAGAAGTAGCAAAGAAGAAAGCATCGTGATAGAACAATCTGTATGTTATCTCCTAAACTTTGGACAAAAGATAAAGTGTGTCCACCCTGATCATGATGCTTTTGTTGCTCCTGTAAACAAAGCAAAATGAGTAGTACAATGATCGTCTCATTTATTAAATAACAATCACAAGTTCACAAACATTTACACCCGATCTGAGATCGTCTTTATTCCATTTTATTGTATTCATTCTAAACCACCCAGACAAACATTAATACGACCATGGGGTCTCCCCTAATACAACAGACTATTCTACATGAATGCCTTGTGTTAAAGGCATGAACCCAATAGTTGATTTAGAAAGAAGACCTTAGTTCTTCCTCTCCCATAAGAATTGCTATCAACAACTCATTCCAGGTATCAATTGGCCCGGGCAAGCACCAATGCAGACAGTCCTGCTGTGGTTTCTTAGCTACATCAGGGTGGTATTTTCTGTAGGGCCCTGGATGCCCATCAGGCCTCAGAAGTGAAAGATGGTAAATATCAAGAAGGCTCAGATTCAAGCCATTTACCAATCCTTCCTGAAACTCCTCCAATTCCACGTTTCTCATTACCGCATCCACAGGATCAGCATCGTACTCACCTTCATTGAATGGTTTTGTTCTGTTGCAAATCCCTCCATTGTACCATTGCCCATACTCAAAGTGGCTAGGGGTCCAAGTCCTCAGAACCACAAGCGGCTTGTGATCGGCAACGCTTAAGAAGCGGAAAATCAATCGAAGGGCTCTGCGGTAAGAGTAGTCCATGCCAAGTTCCTTTAATCCCTTGCCTGGGCAGTAGTGGCAGCCAACAATGGTATTATTCTCCCAGAATGTGGTTTCTTTGAGGAACCATTGTCCACCAGACAGCATTATGTAGTCATAATTTTGGTATTGGCTGGTCCACACTGGGTCTAGAACATCAAGATAAATCTGTAGATCTTTCTTGGATTTTGCTTCTGTGGAGTTCACCAAAAAAGGAGCCCAAATGAGTCCCAGTGTGATGTTGTGCGAGGGTAAATGCCATGTTTTGGATTGATATGTTTCATCGTGATAGACTAGAACTGCTTCTTCAACCTGATGATAAGACAGATTCAAGAAGACAAATCATGGCTAGAAAGTAGGTTTAAAAAAAAAAGTTTAAATAAAACAATAGAAGACTGATGTTGGGGTAATTGTCTTCCAATCAAAAGTTATAATGTTCAACATAAGTTAAGGTTCCCAGCTAAATTGTTTCCCAAATGACATTTCCATAACTCAAATTTGGCATTTGGAAAGTTGTTTTATGAAATGAAAGCTCGCTTAATTAATTTCTATAAGAATGATGCTCAAGATCATACAAGAAAGAAGAGGAAAAAAAAGACAAGAAGGAAAATCAATAGGTAGCACCGGGTTCGAGCATGTCCAAAGAGCACCTTTGAGAGAATACAAAGCAATGATTCCATCTGGTTGCGGAGAATAGAATCGCCAATAAATGCTATGGATTTTCCTCTCATACTATTAGAGAACTTCCTTGTGTCCGTGGGAGGAATTTTGCAACCATATGGTTTCCATCTCCAGGAAAGGTAGTCAGTATCTAATCGGCCATTTGTCAAACAATCTTGAGGAGAAGATATAAACTTGCAACTTGAATTTGAATAACCAGGGGAAGAATCTTTTTCCCATTCTCCAGAGAAAAGATCACATCCTTTTGCATCATCTGATGTTCAAGATTGGATGAATTTCAGGTGTGATAATCATAAAAAATGGATGCAGATAAAAATTTATCATGAAAAAATTAATCAATCAAGCAATACACGAATCTGTGAGCTGCTGATTTGCACTCACTCATGGATTCCTTTTAGTACATCTTATACAAGCATTAGAACATAAATTGGCTGATAATTAATCATAGATAAGTGCTAAGAGAGCAGTGACCTACAATGAAATATTCAGCTCCAAGATTAAAACAATTGTCAGTTGTGAGCCTCTGACTACCTTTTCTTGAGAAATAATTAATAATCATGAGAATTTTTACAAACTTGCTTTCATGACAAAGAAAATGATCAAGTTCAGAAAAGTAAAAATGCCGTGTTTCTGAGGATAAAAGATGTACCACAATTCACACGAATTTTGAGAGAGAAAACCTGCATCAAGATACAAGTTGGTGAAGTTTGGCAATCTGAATAATTTATATGACAAAAGCCAACAATATCCAAATACTGCGGCACAGTTTCAGCAAACAACTGGAGAAACATAATAACCAGGTATTGTGGAAGCCAGGAAAAGATCAATTGGAAGAGAAAAGGAAATAGCCAATCAGCAATAAGCCTATTAAGAAAATGGGAACCCTAACCCACTCCAACAGTCCTCACTTTCTGTCGACAGAAGCTATTAAGAAAATGCTTTATACCAAACTAAATCGGTACTACAGATGGCAAACAAGCACTACCCCCACCGTAGTTCAGAGCCAGTTCTCGAATCTCACTGGGAAAATTCCACCTTTCTTAATAACGCAAACAACCATGGTGGCAATCAAAATCTATGGATAAACAAGTAAAATTACCCTAATATCTCCCTACAATAACTTCAACTATCAAAATCTCACCATCTGTAGGAGTCGCGCGAGGGAAGAGAAACTGAAATGCGAGAACCAAGAGAAAGGCGGAGCCCAAGATCGTGAGGAGGAAACCGTAGAAGCTCTTGCGGCGCGCCGTACCTTGATCTTCTCGGGGCATCCCTTGCTTGTCTTCCGCCATGGCGCTGTGAAGAAGGCACGAGATTCACCAGTTCTGGGATCAAGTGCCTGATCGGGTCGGTGCTGTATCATTTTCAAGTACGATTTGAAAATGACTCTGATCGAGTTTATTAAAAAAAAATTAAATGAGCATCTGAAATTAAATAAGACTATTTATATTCATTTTTAAGTACGAATTTGAAAATGATTCTGTTCGAGTTTATTAAAAAAATTAAATGAGCATCTTAAATTAAATAAGACTATTTATATTTATTTTTAAAATAAAAATGTCCTTTTTAATATATGCCATTCATCTTATTTTTATTTTAAAATTACTTTTTTTTCTAACACAGTCATAGTTAAAATCATTTTTTTCTCAAAATTATCATAAGAAAAATGATGGACAACGTAAAATTTCAACGTGAAACTCAACGTAATGATGTGATACTTTAATTACAGCGATCCTCGACGGGTTCACCGTACCTCCAGGGTATAGTTTGGTTCCGGCCGCCAGCGGTGTCCAAACGACAATCGGACGTCTACACAAAAAGTGTCATGTCATTCATGTTGAGTTTCACATTAAAATTTTACGTTGTCTATCATTGTTCTGGAAGTGTATAATTATTATTTGAGAAATGATACACACAGTGAAAGTGAATACCTCAGTGAAAATTTTGACCGTCACTCGGCAGCACGTCCGACGTCCGATCGCCGATTACCGGCAGCCTCTGATCGCCGCCCCAAATCAAACTATACCTTGGGAGGATGGTGAACTCATCAGGATTGGCGACAATGGTGAACCCATCGAAGTCAACGGTGAATAATGCAAGATTGCAATTGCGGCGATCCCCGACGGGTTCACCATACCTCCCAGGGTATAATTTGATTCGGGGCGGCGGCCAGAGGCCGTCGATAGTGTTCAATCAGCGATCGGACATCAGACGTACCGCTAATTGATGGTCAAAATTTTCACTGAGGCATTCACTGTGCGTATCATTACTCTTATTATTTTTAAACTGCTACCATATATAATAATTTTATTTAAAATTAAATAAAAATATATACTAATATCTAACTAAATAAAGATATGTTTATAATTAAACAAAGATAACTCCTTATAACTAAGATCTAAGATAACTAAATGAAAAGGATTTATTATAATTAAATAATAAAGGCCAGCTTTGCATCACCAACTGTTATCAAACTTTCAACTAAAATCATTTTCTATCACGATGCTGCTCGAAATTACACTGCCGTTGGCAAAGAACATAAATCACAATCAGTTGCAACTTGACACCACCACCACCACCACCACCACCACAACTCTTACAATAAAGCATTTCGGTTGAGACAAGATCAATCATAAGTCATAACCAAGAATGCAATTGCTGCTCACATACAAAATGATGGACAACAACAAATGAAGTTAGTGAATGTGCAGTGTGTAGTGTTTCATCATCAATGTGTTTTCTTATGTTAGCTCAGAATCTGAGACATGCCCCGACCTCCTCCTCGTCGATCTCATCAGCACCTGCTGAAACCTGTTTCCATTGTTCACACTGAAGCTGCGTCCAGATAACTGTGGTGGTTTGATCACTGTCGGTGTGTTCTTCTTCTGCCCTGGAGACACAAGTCCTACCATAAAGGTACAAGTTAGTTTGCTTGAAGATTATGATACAAGACTAATGTGTAGTATGATCAAAGAAAAGTAATTTATTCTCATTGGAATCTGATAATAGCAATAAATACGTAGATTCGAGTAGAATGATTTCAAGTATTATACATCCGAAACTCGTTAAGAGGAACTTAGCATTTGGTTAGGTAACTGCATGTATCTAAATCTTCAAAAAGAATGAAGATCAGATAAAACTAAGAGATTCTTCTTCTGTCATTGCAAGACCACAATGTTAGTTTCTTTTGTTTTGTTGTTTGATTCATTTCTTAAGCAGTAGAGACGCTCTTTCTTCGTGATAGAAAAGCTCTTATAAGTTATGGTAACTACAATCAAATATGACAATGCAGCTGGAGAGTAATAGCTATTCAGAATAACAATAGTCTATTTTAGAAAAGGTGATTTCAAGTTTAAAATTTTGATCAAGTTTGCCAAGAAAGAAGTTACTATTTGCGCATCTTGTACACACATATAATTCAGAAGAGAATTCTGACTCGGCAATGATGTTACTATAGAAGTCTCTTAGAAGAGGATTTCTTATAGCCCTTTGAATTTGTTCTTGCTGATCTGAGTAGTTCAGCAATGCTAACAGCTCTATAAAGCCATAAAAATATGTCTTAGTAACTGTTTCTCGAGACGGTCATAACTAAATTCCTATAAAAGCTTAGTCCCTCGCAATCTGTTCATAGCAGCTGAAGCAAAAATAAAAAAAGCCAAAAAAAAAGTAAACTAAATGCATGCAGATAAGCATAGTAACAGTAAGCTGTGAAGAACATACTGAACAATTGCTGCTTCAACTTTCCATGAATTTTCTTTGCTGATGATTTCATGCTTGTATCCTGGTTAACTTGCGGCGACAATAACGGATCATCAGTTAGAATCCCAGTACTTTGTTTCTCCTCTCCCCAAACCGATGTTTCATCCCCTTCGATATCCCAGCTCGTGTCCTTCACATTGGCACTTGTCTTCTCCCTTTCCAAAACCCTGTAAGCAAACATTTGAAATGGAACTTCTGATGCCCCAAGCACATCTTTCTGTACCCAACTGGTGAAACTCTTGCACATGCTACTCTCAAGCTCGAAGTAGTCCACTAGTGGCTGAATGTGCTCTAAATTCATAACCAAAAACCTCTTGATGTACCGAAGTAGTCTGCAAATGGTGGAGAAGCTGGGCCTTTGCATTGGGTCAGAGTGCCAACATTTTTTAGTCAAGTTTGTCAAGTATTTAGGAGATTGAGATGGAAACAATGGCCTCACACCCACCCTTATGTTCTTGCTTGTGTTGTCTTTTTGGCGATGTTCATCCTCAAAGGGCACTTTCCCTGTTAGAAGCTGGAAACAAATCATTCCGAAGCTATAGATATCTGCCTTCTCTGAGCATCTTAAACTCCCATTGATACTACTATTACTATTATTTGTACTCCCATCCTGTGCTTGATCTTGCTCATGTAGAACCTCAGGAGCATACCATATACATGGATCTGTTTCACCCTCTTCACTTGTTGAACTCTTCGAATTCTTGGTCGACCACTTAGCGAAGCCAGCAACTTTCACATGCAAATAGCCATCAGGTGAGCAACTCCTCCCCTTAACTAGGATGTTGGAAGGGTTCAAGTCTCCATGGAACAACTTCTTGGAGTGTAGATACTCCATTCCTCTGGCAATCTGAAGCATCGTGTCCACTGCCACAAGCAAAGGAAAGGAGGCTTTGTTCTTGGCGGAGCAGAAATTCTTGGTGTAGCTAGAGAGATCCATGCTCATCCATTCCATCACCAAGAACCACTCTTTCTTCTCTTGGTCTGCAAGCACGTACATGTAATGTGACACATTTGGATGAACCATGGATGCGAGAGCTGAGATCTCATTTGCTATCGATGCCTCATCAATTGTTCTTCCAATGAGATGCTCGACCAGGAAGCTTTCACCCATCCACTGGACTTCCATGAAGTTGCCGCTGCTTTTACAAACTTGGTAACCTGGAGATTGAACAAGAACTGAGCTGGGAAAAAGTTTGGACTTGGGGCTAATAAGGAGCTCACGGAGGCTCTTCTCATGTTCTGTCATTGGATCCAAAGGCGAGATCTTTCTGTTATTTAAGATTTGTGAGAGAATCCAATGATCTTCCCTGGAAGCCGAGTCCAATCTGGTGCAGAAATCCTTCGAGGCCAAGTACAATTCCCCGAGCTTGTGCTGGAACAGCCTGGGTTCCATCCACTCCTTCTCGTACTTCTTGGAAACCAAAACCCTATTTTTGCGAGTGCCCTCGTCGTCGAAGCCGGCGGCACCCTCGGCGATGGCCTCGATGGACTCGAGCACGACGGGGAGGCACCAGAGCAGGTTGTGGAGGTGGAACTCGACGCAGTCCGCTTCGCGGCTGAGGGCGAGGGCTTTACCCCACCATATTGGCTTGGGCTCCAAGCACCGCCGCACGTAGTGCTCGCCCTCGAGGCAGATGAGGTGGAGCTCGGCGAGCGGGTGTTCAAGCGGTCGCCAGCGAAGGGTGTGCTTAGGGTCGAAGGTCAAGTGGGTACGAAGGGCGTCGGCGACGGCGTGGAAGGCGAGGTCGAAGGCGTCGACGAGCAGGCGGCATTGCCGCGGATTGACGTCGATGGCGTCCTGCAAGACCATCAGCGCGCGCAGGCTGCCGAGAACCTCCCCAATCTTTCGGAATTGCTCCATCCCCGACGAGAAAACTATCTAAAAATCCAATTTTCTACCTTCAAAAAATCTTCCTTGCAGAGAATTGAATAACAAAAATTCGATCTTTAAAACCATCCAAACATTCAACAAGAAAGAATCAAAAGAAAGAAAGGAAAAAAAAACAACAACATCGCATTTCATGAAGCGCCAAATAAACTACGAAGAATGGCTAGGGGACCGGGAAATTAATTAACGCACAGATTCTTAATCAAATTTGACTTAATAGAATATATTAAGGAATTGGGGAAGTACGTACGTGGGATTTGACTAAGCGTGCATGAGGATATTGCAGAGCGCGATGGCCGACCGGCGAAGGATCGAGCTCCGCGCGCGGTGGCGCCGGCGGGTGGAGAAGGCGGTGGTGATGATGACTAAAGAGGAGAGGAGAAGAATTACGACAACTGGACCGGTTGCTGTCGCAGTTCCCCACCACCCGACCGCCGGCCTGTTAATTTGGGGACGAAGGCGCTCAGGTTGACCTCCTCTTTTTTCTTCTTTTTGTCCCTTTTTTTCTTTCTTATATATATATATATATATTTAAGTATACTCTAATTAAATCATTGTCCGTTTGAAATATTTTTTTAATTATACTTTTCGAATTTGTTTCGGTTATTAATTCAATTTTTACCTTCGAAATTAGTTGGAATTAGTGTAGTTCATACTTTACTTTAAATATGGATGTGTTCAATCACACGGGATGCTATGTCCAGATTATTTTTGTCCCGCCTGTCTTATAGTTGGAATCCTCATATTACAATTTCGTCGGATTCGACGAATTGTCCGATCGACGATCAAACATTATCGATAAATTTTTATCGTCATTTCGAATTAAACAATATCCTGAGATAACGGTGAATCAGTTGGAATCACCATATTACAATCTTATCGGATTCGACGGTGAATGCGACGTAATTGCGACGATACCCGACGGATTCACCATACCCACAGGGTATAGTTTTATTCAGAACGGCGGCCGGAGGCCGCCCGTAATGCCCGATCGATGATCAGACGATTCATCGATCATCATTGATGAATAGAACATAGGGACAGAGATCCTACGCAGATCCTTTGTCCCAAAAAACTCTTTGTCCCTCTCTCCGACGACGGTCGGCGAGTCGTCCAATCGCTGATCGGACACCACCGACGGCCTCCGGCCGCCGTCCTAAACAAAACTATACCCTGAGAGTACGGTGAATCTATCGGGATCGTCGCAATTGCAACCTCACCGGATTCACCGTCGAATCCTACGAGATTAAAATTGCGACGATTTCGACTGGTTCACAATTCTTCTAAAATATCACTTTATTCGATACGACGATCAAAATCCATCTATAATATCTGATCGACGATCGGATAACTTCCCGGCCGTTGTCGGAGAAGCGATACAAGCGAGAGATGGGTTTTTTTGGGACAGGATCCGAAGTGCGTGTTCAATATGATATTATCAGTCTACGTCACCCCTCGCCATTCTATTATCCAAGTCCAAACCAATCGAGCTGGCCTACTTTTCTACCTGCCCTGTGACTGCTTTGTACGCGGCTAGCCCATGCAGCCCCACTCACTTTCGCGTCTAGGTTCAACGCGTACCATGAAGGCAGTGTATTCACTGAATTAGTAGACAGGTGGGCCACGCCTGCGGACCACCACGTCACCAGCCACCGGACTGTCGCTACACGTGTACTGACCGCGTCTTGACGGACGAACTAGTGAGTCACCCACAATCTGTCCACGCGGCTCATCCACGGACCCTCGGGCCCTTGTTTAGATGTTCTCCAATTGTCTATCGGGTTTATAATAAGTGTGCCAGGTTTGCGTGAGCGTAGTATCTACAGTGGACATCGAATATCGAAAGCTGATTCGGACACATGTACGGTGACGTGGCATCCTATTCTCTCCTCCTCTCTGGCGTGATTTGGGAAGAGCTCCTCTCCTCGCCGTCGTGCGCCATGGATTCATGGAGAAGAAGAGAGAGAGAGCAGGGTCGGAGTTTGGACTTCGTTTGCCTTCCTATCCGCCGTTGCATCCTCCTCCTTTTGAAAACGTTTGATCTCAGAGTCGCTTCGAGGGAGTTCGTCCAATTTTTTCCCGTTGGCTTCCGCTTTTTGAAGGGATATTAATCGCGAATTGGCGAATTAGATAATCGGACAAGAAACCCGTTCCGGATGTTTCAGGTGAGCGACATTGTTGGCCTAGTTCTGCGCGCCCTGCCTCGCTGCATTGTGCTGTTGTTATTGTTTGTTCGCTCCCGATATACGTTAGCAGTAGTTGAGAGTTTGCTGCCTATCAATTATGTGGTTAGAGTTAGGGTTTTAGTTATTCTCTACAAGAAAAATTGAATTCTGGTGGCTTATTGTGGTGATCGGGTATGAATATATGGATGTTTAGGTTTGTGTTGAAATTTCGTGGTAAATATGATTTCTTATGTGGTTCTACGAGGGAGATTAGAGATGTGCACGATGAATCAGGATAATTGGGGCTAGAAATGGGATTATTTAGGGGAAGACCTGAAGTGATTCTACGGATAGAAGAAGGATGAAAAATTTAGACACATGGTGAAGAATATGTTGATATGCAACAGATAGTGTGCATACTTTGAGGAATAATTAAGTTCTTCACACTGGCTTCCTTTTTGACATAGTTCCTAGTTGTACTCTGGAACCAACATTGTGGTCCACTTACATATGGATCTGAGTCTCATTTGTTGTCCTGAACAGAATTTATGGTAGAATATTTTTATTTTTGAGTTCTCATGATTTAGGTGGTCGATTGGTGCCTTTTGTTACTTTTTGAATGCCTTTATATTTTATCTTTTCTTGATGAGAAACAAATGAGTTAGACTATATATAATACATCCACGAAGGTTATTATCCTGCTTTTGGAGTGGTATTCTGATTTAGTTGTCAGTACAATGCTAATCAATGTAGGCACCCTTCGTTGGAGATTGCTAATACTGCATATAGATTATAAAACAGCTATCCTTGCTAACTGTCTAGGATCAACAACACGAATCTTGTACCTCTATTGAGCTTCACAAAAGGTTGAATTTAATCACTTATAAGATGGTAGAAGGCTAGTTCAAAGTTCGAATTATGAGAATGCATTCATGGAAATTTTCATTAAGGTGATGGGAGTATTACTTGATATACAGATTCTATTATTAACATGTCATGATAATTATGTTTTGTTGTAATCAATGAAGTCTTTTGACACCATAACGGAGTTAATAGTTATACTTTTTAGATTTTTTTTATTATCAAGGCATATCATTGAGGCTGTGGCAGTAGCCCCTTGCCATCTATTGGCATATTTGCTTGTCAAGAAAGTGTAGCTTCTGTAAGATACTGAAAGGAGGAAGAGCAACCACTGGAGTACTAAAACTTGGGCTTCCTATCTAGGCCTCAACCTGAAGTCATACTCCTTTAGTTCCATCTTGGATAGTTCAAGGGTGCTGCTGTATATCTTCTCAACTTCATTATATATTAAGCTCTTGAATCTTATGCAGTGATGTTCCTCCAGAAAATTGTGGTACTGATTGTAGGTTTTAATCATACTGCATAGACATGTCTGTCAAAAAGCATTTTCAACCTTGTGTTATGGCTACTTGCAAGAGCAATTGTAGCTATGTGCTATATAAATTTTCGAGCTTATGCTGGACCTTCATTCAGTATGTGTTTGATTTGTTAACCATACTGACTGGCATTACAGTCTAATTATTGTCAGATACTATAGTGAAGAAATCATTTTGTAAGATGGTCTTCTATAAATCCAAAATATTTGATTAATGTGTAGTTTGTCAAAACTCCAGAATTTTCCTGGAAAGAAATATCTTTTCATTTATTATATTCCCAAAAGGTTCTTCATTTTGGGATTTTAAGCAATTATAAACATTTAGATAGTGACTTAATCAGAAATAATGAAACAAAGACGTCTTCAAAAACTGAGAAAACATTTTGGGATTTTAAGCACTTTTTCTCTTTATTAAATAACTGATTTTTATGTATCTAGTTGCTTGTGCTGAACATTGATGCAATCTTTACTAACCGTAGGTAATTTAGTAGCAGGGAGCTTAAAGAATAATTGGCTTTTGTGCTTTAGTTCAAAGTTCGAGCACAACAGGCAGCATTTCAAGAATTTCGTCAGCCAAGGAAACTGATGAAGAATCCTCTGCAATCCTAGGACTTGATTTTCAGCTTCATCTTGGCAGCAGCAATATCTCAAGTGCTAGAGGCCGGACTAGTTTCTGTGTCCGGCACGGTGGCAGAAAACGCTGCGAGTTCGATGGATGCGATAAGAGCGCGCAGGGAAGAACCGATTTTTGTAAAGCGCATGGCGGAGGTAGACGATTTTCCTATTTGAAGAAAAACTCTTATAAAACATGTCATAGCAGGAGATCAAATCATGAATGTCTGAGACGATAATTAATCGTTCGCTACACCATAGCTCCGCGGGCGATCCAACCCCCACCGAGCTTGATGAGATGAAAGCAATTGTCACTGAACTAGGTCCTTCTGTGAAGCTGGAGAGCAAGGTAGCAGTGCATTGTCTACTTTCTCAGTCTGGGTATTCTGCGTTCGAAGGTAGAGTTCGCGGAGCCAGTTTAATACCAGCAATCACTCCGAATGCAACCTACCTTTAGATGTAACGATAAGCTATTACTTGTATCTGATGCTCCCGTCTAGATAAGTCATTCGATTAAGATTAAATGAGTCTCCATGATTTCTGTGTAGGGTCTCTCTGGAGGGGTGACAATTTAACCTTTTTTTTGTCAGATAAGCTTTTACTTGGGAAAAAATTATCTTTTGATGGTTTTTGTTCCATAAATATTTATCCTCCTGTTTGTGATTTTTAGTTGTGTGATAGATAGGTTGATCGTGTTTGCTAGAAATTCCAAGTGGGGGAAAGACGATCGATGGCTTGTTCTACTATGTTCCAATGTGAACAAATTGCAGCTTGTTTCAAAGTTTACTGGATTTTATGTAATATGATATTTTATTGTGTATTTTATAACTTTTGATAAATATATCACGTTCTTTTTAAAATAATAAACTACATTTTTGCTATATTATATTCCTAATTAGTCCTGATCAGAGAAGTTTGCTGTGCAAAAGTTCATCCCTTTCAATCCCTCAAGATTGGGTTCGAATCAGGTCCAAGAGGACAATACCAAAAAAAAAAAAATTAATGAAGAGAGGTTAAAAGTTGCTTAGTTGCAAGGAGATTAAAATCCAAGAAAACAAAATGAAACTAAAATATGGACTGCCAGGTCGACATAGATCACTGCTGCACTTCCAGGTGGAATAAATTTACTTAAAAAAAAGGCAGTTCTAACATGCAGATTAAATTATATTTTTTTTCTGAAACATTAGACAGTTAAAATGCCTTTAACACGAATAAGATAGATGCAATCTAAGAATCCATTCAAGTGATCAATTTTAAACTGAGCACCGTTCAATCTTTAAACCGAGCTGGTCACATTGATAAAACCAAAATTTCCAAAACGATGTACAATAACTGCTGCTAAGGTTTTCGATATTCTGATTAAATTAGGAGAAATTGGGTCCAGGTTTGAAAACACTGATCAAAATTAGCCTGAACCTGCTTTACAACAAGTGTCTGAACAAGACCCTAAACCCACTCCTAATTGCAACTCGTAACTTGGATACTATCAGAACTAACATAATTTGTGACAAATAAAATTACAGCTCAGGTAAAAACTACAAGGGGGGAAAAAATTATGCCATGTAGCACTGCATTAGTGAGATTTGAATCAAATAATGAAAAAACAACTAACTTCTTCCTTGTTGCATCCTCATTGACATTATCCTTCTCCTCTTGTGGACTGTATGTTTGGCGGCCAGTTGCAATTTTCTCTTGGCAAAACGCATTGGATTGATAACAGCAAGCTGCTTTTGCATGTTTCTCCTCTTCTCCCTCTTCTCCTTGAACTTTTGCCTTAACACATTGTAGATATGCACAAAGTTTTCGACACCAATTTTATCCCTCAAGGCATCGCATACTACTCCTGCTAATTGTTTGGTTTTATCTGTGACAATAAATTACGAGAAACAATTCAAAATGCATTGTCGAAGACAATCAATAAATGTTTCCTAAAAATGCTGAAGACGTGGAATATTACGAGTTTAAAGACAATATTAAGCAAAAACCAAGATTAAGATGTATAGATTGAGCTATACTTTATAGCTTTATCTTTCTCTAAATTTTACAACTATTATCAATGACAAGATCCAAACACATGGCATGAGTTCAGGCACCTGTTCCATGTTTTTTGGTTGGCAATTGAAACCAACTAATTAAAGCAGTTAGCAAGCAGCCAATTTGTACTTAAATTGTTTAGACAGGAACCTATAGACCCATACTGGTGTTTCATGTTTTCAATTTTACAGTATTCAGGCATAATGACAATCAATTAAAACAATATAGGCTCACCATTGATAACCTTCCCAGAGAATCCTTCGCAAACTTTATAGAGTGGAATAAGAATGTAGGTAGCATATGCCTGCAAACCTTCTGAATCAATCTGTTTAAACATCATCGTGAAGGAATCAAAAATAACCTGCATCTGCATAGACAATATTACAAAATGTAAGATAAAACAATTTCCTTTCTTTAAGCTTCAATCTGAGAACCCGACTAGGTTTGTTTTAAAAAAAAAAAGAAATAAAGATTTTGTCAGGTTTGGAGAGAGGGGAGAGATTGACAAACAAAAGGCAGAAGATTCTATCAGGCTTGGACAGGGAGAGAGGGAGATAAACAAAAGCAGGAGTTACGTTTGTGCCACACCATTACAATGTATAAATCAGGATGAGTAGAGTATATGGAAATTTATAAAACATGGTTTGGAGAGTATATGGAAATTTATAAAACATGGTTAGTGCATGGTCTGGGGGAGGGAAAGAGAGAGATAAAGAAAAGCAGAACCAAGATCTAAATTTCAAAGAGCCATATGGATCACTAGAACTAAGAGAACTCGTTCAGCATATAGTTGCCTTTCAGCATTTACCTGTGTATCCCTCATCTGCATCGAAATTTTGCCCATATTCTTCAACAGAGGTATAACAAGCAATGACCTGAGATCTTGCTTGTCTTCATAAACATGATTAATCTTCTCCAATGAATCACTTCTAGCAGTAGTAGATAACAAGAAAGCATCCTTTATGCCTCTTGAACCAAGAATTTCAAAAGCCTCAAGAAAGATGCTCTGCTCATGGGAATCAAGGGTAGACCAATATTTGTGAGGTACTGGTGTATTTGCAAGCCTGGAATGCAGAGCACATGTTGAAAATACAAGATTCTCCCTTATGAGATTGCTTGTTTTTTCATCAATCAGGTGGGTCTTCAGCTGATTCAAACATGATGCAGCAATAGCGAAAAGCCTACTTGGACATAAAAGAAAATAGGATCTAGATTTCAGCTTCTGGTCATCATGTTTACTGGCTTCTTTGACTGCAGTGAAATAAGAGTTCACAAGGCTGCTGGAAATACATCGTACCCAAGTGTGTGAATGGAGCAATAATTTGCATATTATCATCCATATCTCCTGCAAACCAAAGAAAATAGTATTAATGTAGAAACCATAGATTAAACTGAAATTTTAAGATGATTTGAAGCCGTTAAATAGTCTCTTTTTAAATTTTCCATGCAGAACCGCTAGTATCCTTGTGAAAAGTACTTTGGCTTTCTTGGAAGGGAAGAATTCAAAATGGAGAGGAAAGAGGGAGAGAAGATGCTTGCTCGGGCAGATTGATGGAGAGAAGAAAACTAAGGGATTCTTTAACTTTTTATTTCCACCAAGATTGACCTGCCCAAATTGGATGAATTGGAGGGAAAGAAAGAGGATAGTTATATGGGACCGTTATACTTTTTCTTCAGATTTGGAAACCACCCTGCCAACCGCTGAACCCAACATCCCTTTTAAAAGGTGCAGGGTGGACTCCTTGCTCCTTCCCTGTCAATCTTCCACCACTATGACCTACTAAAACACCCTTGTTCAGTTAAATTTCATATTATTAAACATTTGGTTCCTCTGCAATTCTTACTTTTATCTCACCATCCAGCTTCATAAGTCCTATACCTTTCTTCGTCAATTATTTGACTTGGAACAAAATAAAGTTCACAAACAAGACCTTGCCAACCATTATCTATATCAAATGCTCTGACAAACAAAAACCTGTAAACCAAGCAGAAGGTTTACATTTATTTTTTCAAATAAAAACAACCATACCTGAACATTCTCTTCAAAATATAACTCTGGGAAGTGTTGCAGCATGTTGTCCAGTAAAATAAGTGAATAATACGCTTCCTTCCACAATGGAACTGCAGCTTCTTTCAAAATGTCATCTTTACTACTACCAGCAGCATGAGCAGAAGATTTGAGTCTATCTCTCATAACTTGCAATATATTACCAATCTTAAACCGGAAATCCTTTTTCATAACTTCAACCAACAAGCTAAGAACCTGATAATCATATATGACAACTATTAGCAACAGGACGGTGAAAATTGAATAAATTTCACATGTTTAAAGGAGTTCAACAAGAAGAATAACTATAATATAAGTATGCCTTCATGCATACCTAAGTCCCAACCAACTAAACCATCAGCTGACATTACATAGGCTGATTAGATCTCATCAAATGTTTAATGCCATTTGGATTCGCAACAATGTGTCAGCCTGTCAGGTCCTTTCTTAGATATTTGAAGTACAGGTATCATCTGTGGCAGCTTTTGGACTATAAATTCCTTTATTCTAAAGCTAACATTAGGAGCATTTTCATTACCAAGTGTGCCACAATTTGTACAGGATTTACATAGGATCTGATTCAAACTGGTTTGGCTTTATTCTTATTTATTTGGGGATATTGATTGAATTTTTTAGTTAATACTGAATAAAGAATTAATTAAGCCAGCTGCTAGATTGGGCTTTTATACAGACCTACTGTGTGTGTGTTTTTTATGAATAAACCAGAACATAGGTAAGATAAGTGAATTATTAAAATAGGAAAGGATCAATGGGGCAAGATACAAAATAGAGGGGTTTTATGTGTAGATCAACTCTTTACCTTTATTTTATTTTCCCTCTATGAGAATTTGATTGAAAGTGAGGGTGGGTTCAGGTGTTGCTTGATTGGTGGTGGTACCTTCCCATGATCAGTTGGTGGTGAACGTAGATTCTTTTTTCTATTGAGAGAGTTACATTAGGCAAATCCAGAACAAGTTGATGTGTGATGATCAAGGTATGGCAATATAATACACTCAGTGATTGGGTGGTAGATGTGTAACAACAACCGATGGTCATGATCAACAAGCAATCCAAGAGTGGTTTGTGGCTCACGCTAGGCATATTGTCCATATCGACGTTTGTATCAGATAAGTGGGTATCAACACACTGGTAGAGTAGAGCAACAATGGTTGTGCCAAATTTGGTAGTAACGATGGTCAATTGAAGACAATCAATGAAAATGGTCAACTACAAAGACGAATAACACTTTGCGGTTAGCACTGGATTTTTCAGATTCAAGTTTTTTCACATCTGTATTGCTTAAACCTGTGCTTCCCGGCTTCCCTGACCACTGCACTGATAAGCGTTTAGATCTAGTGAAATAGATGGTTTAATTGCCACTTGGGGTTGGTTTTTCGTGTGAATCAAATCAAATTAGTATAATTATGAAGGCTGGTTTGATATCATTATTGATTCCTTTTCTCTTTTTTTCCTTTTATAGAGGATTATCAGACAACAGCAGGGTGCTGACCATTGAGCAATGACTATTGTAGTGCTGGATGACCACAAAAGCTATTTTTTAGAGCCTTATGCCTGTCCCTAGCAGTATTCATGTATAGGCTATCAAGATGCATACCTCAGCTGAAGCACTCCACAAATGTGATTTTTCACCTGTGTACCATGATATTGTGTAGCTCACAATGGAATGCATCACATGTTGGCTTATGCGATCCAACAGAACTTTCATGGTTCCACAAATCATGCCTCGCAGTTTGCTATCTTGTTCATTTGCTAGGGCCACCACCAAGTGCAGAAAAAATGACTGTGCCTGACTGTCCACAACACTTGAAGGAAACTTTTTCAATATATCATACAGAGTCTGTAGCACAACTTCTCTTCCAGACAAATGTTCATAGCTGCAAAGCAGTTAAGAATGAGAAAAGAAATACAGAATGTTTGCAAGGGAAAGTCAAAAGAAAGTGAAGCCTAAATCCTTGCCTTAGATTTGCTAACAAGAAATCCATATGTTGTTGCAAACGCTTATCAGATAGAGGGTAATTAAGAAGAAATTGCAACAGAACTTCATTACTCTTCTTGCGAATTGGTTCTGAATGACTTGCCACCATCAACTCAGCAACTTGCACAACAATGTCATATATTTCATGGACAACAAGCTTTTGGTGAATTATTGATTTCAAAAGAGAAAGAGCAATAGGAGATGGTTTTGTTTGGATATCCATGAAAACTGGAAAATGAATTAATAATTGCAGCTGACGATTTGAAAGAGAAATACTAGTACGTCTCAATAACACTGTGAGGACTTTCAGACAGGACTGCACCAGTGAACTTCCAACATTTCCAGATTTTTGGACAATTTCTAGAAGCAAACTTGTAATATTGTCAGCATGGGCTTCAATAGATGGTAATGGTTTTGTCACCAACAGAGCAAGACACCTGAAAGCAGCAGCCAGAACATCTTCATATTTGGAACACAAGCAATTGCTCAATAGGCTTATAAAGGGGTCTAACATTGATAATAGCTGTTCATCATTCTTGAGTAATTCCATCTTCATCAATTTCTTCACATGATTATGAAGTAACCCAAGCGCAAATACAACAATCAGATGAATGTTATGTTTGGAAGAATTTGAAATGCTCATTTCCTGTGACATTTTGCCAACAGATGTATTTTGTATCCCTTTGTTGGATATCCAATAGCCTTGAGAACCTTCTGAACTGAAACTATCTTTAATAAGCTCATAGACAAAATGAAAAAGTTCTGATGATTCGACTGAAGAGTTGCGTTCAATGCCAAGAGCAATATGTTGTAGCATTGTCTGAAGCCTCACTTTCACCCTAGGTGTGATGTGTTTTTGAAGGTGTGCACTGATAGGTGAAAGCAACTTAATAGCATGAGTTCTGAAGGTAATTCTCTGAGCAATTAGTTCAAGAGTCTCATATGACTTTTTCTTCTTTGTCTCTTTCATTTTAGAGGCGATCTTCTCAACCTCCTTTTCCTCGGCAACATCTCCAAGAATGTCAGCCTCGGCTATAGTGAGCAACTCTTCCAGACAATAATCAAGTTCACCTGTGGCTATATTAACCAGAGTCTTCGATAATATGAAGTTGACTGTGTAACCCAACACATGCAACTCATATCCTCTTTTCAATATTGCTTGCAAAACTTTGACTACATACTGCAGGTATTCCAGTCCAAGCTCCTTCAAGCATGCTACCAGAGCTGACCTTGCTTCATCACGTATGCTTTCCAAGCGATTCTTTAAAAAACAGCATATGCGGTGTATTATGGTTGAAAGATGTGAATCCATGATTTCCACCGGGAGCAGCTTTAGTACTTTGATAGCGGCAAGATTGAAATTCACATTGACGTTTTGTGTATCAGAAGTCAGTAGTTTTTGAATCTGTGGAAAGAGTACATTTTGCAAATATTTCAGCGCCTCAACATTTGATGAATTGGATTTGGCTTCAGGAGCAGAAATTTCACTTTGATCATTGAAAGCTTTGGGAATTTCCTTGTTTGAAAATGGGAAATTATCAAGGATGGCGCATATCAAACGTAACAACATTTTTTGTTTATCTGGTTTTTGAGCTATCTCTTTAAAACTTTTCATTAATAGGGACCGGTAGGAATCCCAGCTCTGCATATGACCTGCAATAGAGGCAACTGTATCTAAACAAGCATTTGCTAAATCCAATCCTTTCCCATCTTGATCGAGCAACATCTTGAAAAATAGTGGAAGGAAGATTTTGGCGATAAGGTCCTGTGATATGAAAAGAAGTCAATAAATCTATTATACAAATTATATACTATTTTCTCATTCAGTAATAATTTGTTTTTTCAATCTATAATAACTTCTTCAAACTTATATCAGTGGTGCAGATTATATAAAGTAAAAAATAATATATTTCAAACTCTACCTTCCATTTTAAAATGAAACGGAATTCTCATCTAAACTAATTCTAGTTATTACCTCTGTCAAGTTCCCTGAACCCAGGATATTTCTAAAACGTAATACTGCCCTTTTTCTTCGATGTATCTGCAGCAAAAGACAGCATGCAAATCAAAACATGATAAGATATCAGACACACAGATAAGCATCAAAAAGGTTACCTGTAAGTGGACAATATTGTTAAAAAAGTCTACTTCATCATCCTCACTGTAGAGAGATTTGAGTGGATTTAAGGATGGCAATCCATTTAGATGATATACCATACCCCGTAGTACAGCAAACCATTCCTGTAAATACATTTAAATGTAGTAAGACACCAAAGTTCACAGAAATCAGACAAAAAAAAGTTTTGGACTGAACATAACATACTCTTAACACTGAAATATCTTTGTTTAAGGCACCACCAACATTGGAGAGAAAAGTTGTATTAACTATCTGCTTAATACTCTTTTTTGTCCATTTACTTTTACTATCTTCCTTCTTCAGAATGTGATCTTCTAGGACTTCCTGTGTTTCATTGTTCAACAGCATCTTTGAGGAATTATCTTCACTGTTTTCCAACATTGATGCAGCAAAATGAATAAATGACAACAGTGCATTAGATGCACTCTGTCGAAAAATTAATTCAACATGTGACATATCATATACACAGTGTGAGAGTATCAACATAACATGCTCTACTTTTAGATCAGAAAACAATCCCGGCTTAATTTTTTCATAAGCACTTATTCTTCTGTCATAATCAAGCTCTCCAAGTAACGAGGAAGAAACAGCATTTAAGTCACACAAAAGCGTGGCCTGAAATTAAAACCAGAAAAACAGGAAATTATAAAGCCATATGTTATTTTGGGAGAGAGAGAAATTAAAACTCTATTGAAGAATCAATATTATTACCACGCTGGCTATTGAAGAATCAATATCCTTAAGCCCATGAAGAATATCACAAATGCATAATCGAACCTCCAATCCAGAAGAAGCTAGCAAAGGCTGAATTGCCTTAAGAATTTTCTCATATGATTCAAATCCTACAACGGACAGTGTACCTTTAAGAACCAGTAAACCTGACAAAGCATCATCTGCAGCCAAGACAAAACCCAACAACATCTGTAAGAGTTTCTATTGGAGATTAACATAAGTATAGTCCTTCACCAACCTAAAATGAACATCATATTATACTAGAGCAACTATTTCAAGTAAAACTTTGAATCGTGTATTTTGATTACTACAAGACAAACATAAAACTAAACGAAAGCATATAAAACCCACCAAAATTTGTGTTTTTCTTCTTGAAACATGGCAGCAGTATGTCCACAAATTGTCCGGCTACAACAGGATCAACAATATATTTAGCCAACAATTTTAATACTCTTGATTCTGCATTACCAGGCCAATTGATGGATTTCCTAATATTGATGCCAACAAAGCACACAAGTCAGAAACAAATCAAAAATAGACTAAACAACAACATCAATAACAAAATTCACACTACAAGAGGCATGTTTCAGAAACAAAGGTTGGAAAATATTAAGAGAATGTCATCAGTTAAATCTCTTCCACAGATTTAGCCTTATCTAAAGCAAGTTATCACTACTAGGTTATGCAAATGAAAAGTGCTCGCTTTTAATGATTTCCGGCTGAACCCAAATTTCTCAGGACACTGCTGCTCCTGCTCTAAGAAGCCAGTGTTTGGATAGGCACAACACCATATCTAGCTGGCTCACTGTTCAAGACCATTACTTGTCAAGATCCTCATTGGCCAAGTCAGCATTCAACAACTAACAAAGAGGAGACCAACATCGCAAAACAGTTCGTCTTGACATGATTCCATCTCTCAATGAACCATTGGAACCTAAAGTTTATTCAAAAAGCATTCTTCTTTATGACTCAAAATTACCTTCAATAATGTGTCGAACCTTCCATTCAATATAGACATTGTCTAGCATGACATCAAGATCATAACAAAGTACTACGAAACTTCAAGCAATGATTGTAATCCAGGTCTGCACTTACATATGTAACAGAGTATCAATACCAAGGATTGAAATCTCGTTCCGTGCCGCCCGAAACCGCACGAAACTTACCGTTCCGACACGGGACCGGCACCGGCACAGACGGCGCAACAATTTCGCGTGGTCATTGCGCGTCATGCGAAAGTGTTGCGCGTCACGCGTGCGCAACAGAAGGAAGGAGGAAGGAGGAAGGGAAGGAGAAAAGGAAGAAAATGAACCTGGAGGCGAAGGCGGAGGTGGAGGCGCAGGCGAAGGAGGAGGCGAGGCGAGGCGAGGCGACGCGGCGTTGAGGCGGTGGCGGCGTTGAGGCGGGCGCGAGACGAGCGAAGAAGACGCGGGCGCGAGACAGACGGGTTAGGGTTTATTTAAGTGAGGAATAGTTGTATTTATTAAATCCATAAATTATATATAAAATTTCTAAGTTTTAATTAATTATTATATAAAATATAATTATATATTATATAAATTAATAATAATTAAATAAACTATTAATTAATTAATATAATTATAATATATAATTTTATTATTTTTATTTAAAATATAAAAAATAAAGTACAAAATAATATATAATTATATAATTTAAAATACTTTTAAAATCAAACTTTAAATCATTTTTATAAATTAAATTTTATAAAAATATTTAAAATAATTTTAAAAATTTATAAATAATTTTAAAATTTTATAAATAATTCTAAAAAAATTAAAAAATATATAAAATTTTAAAATAAATTTAATTTTTATATGCAATATAAATTCTATATATATAAACTAAAATATTGAATACATATTCTTTAGAATATTTATAAATTATAAATATATTATATAAGTTAATAATTAATATAATTATTATATATAAATTAGGATTAATGTATGTAATTATTATTGATATTTTTTTTATCTTAGAATCAAAATTAATTTGAGATTTGGAACCATGAATATTAACATACCTAAATATTAAAATTTTGAAAAAACTATATTGTAAATTACACTACATTAATATACAATTCATTTTTAATATATATATATATATATATATATATATCGAAATCATATCGGCACGGCACGATACGATACCGAAACCGTATCGTTCCGGTCTGGGACCGAAACTTCGGTACGGGTCGAAATTTTAAACCTTGATCAATACCATAATCGTAGTGGCATTTTAGTATTTTAAATTTATTCTTTTGATTGATTCCAAGTGGTAGAACTTATTAAATTTGCATATCTAAGTCAAGTACAAATCTGGCAATACATCATAGCAGTATAGCACAACTAAAACTTGTTCACTGGTCCCTATATAGCTCACATAAACCAAATAATATAATTCCACCTCTCATTAACGAGTAGCATTCCCACACCCTTGTTTGGATTAAAGGCATTGTTCTTTGCAGATGATCCTCAAATGACGCTAGTTCTACTGAGACCCATTTACAATTTGAAATAGCAGGAATCATACTGCATGTGTAGACCATCAATAAAACATACAAATGAAGATGTGCAATCAGTAGAACTAACTGAATAAAAACATATAAAGAAGGAAGTTTGAACAGTGTAACTAACTGAATACAACCAATAGATTGAAATAAATAAGAACGGTCAAGAAAAAGAAAATAAAGGAAACATATGAGGCAATCAAATATAAGGTTCCCGAATTATATTAATGTACCAATCAATACTAAAAACATAAATGAATTTTAGAAGTTTACCTGTAAGCTTCATTGCGAGACAGCAAGTGCCCATGAAGACTTTGGATGAGTACATCTATATGAGGAACCAAAAGATTTTTTACAGACTTATTTTCTAGATGATCCTCGCTGTTATTGAGAGTCAACAAATTTTCAATAAAATCGAGAACAGGATATATGATTGCATCCGACGCAGTCCTTACAGATAGCACTGAAAAAATTGTAGGTACAAGATTTGCATCCCTCTCCAATAATGAAAGTAGTTTGGTGCTTTTGCTCATTGAAATAAAGCAAGAAAGAAGTAGGTTTAGCCTTTCACCACTTGAACCCTCATGTTTGAAGCTGTCTAGCAGAGGCTTCGTGGAACGGAAAAAGATGTCCCAGAAATCTGACTCAAAGTCATGATTCACATACTTATTAAGCACAAAAGAAATAATGTTTAGGCATAAGGATCTCAAGTCCTTTATTTGCTTTAAAGTCATCTGCATCAAATCACTAATATGCATCAGGCTTTCATTCTCAGTATGTTCGTGATAAGTACTACTTTAGCATCAAGCCACAAGCAAGAGAAATAGATACATGCATGGTGAATAAATTTAATGTGCATAAAAGAAAGCTTGTTAACTTGAATTATAGAGCAGATAAAAGAACAGACAGATACTTGAGAATTTTTCAGAAGTTGCAAATACAACAATGATAAAGAAGACTTGAATACAAAACGTATCAGATATTTTCTCAAAACGAATATAAAAGGAACAGATAGTTTCTCACTTCATTAAAAGGCAGTGAATACCAAAAGACTATCAAGCATAGAAGAGGCTACCTTTGAGTTACTCCAACTATCTCCACTTGCAAGATTTGGCATGCAGCTCTCTAATATCCAGCCAACGATCTTGAGCAATGCATTGAGATATGGCTTGATGTGTGCTTCATCAAAAGTCCTTAGGATTTCGTCTACGACATGTAGGAAACCATATTTCTGTTTCCATGACAGGTCAGCCATGAGAATTGAAGTTGAATATTTATTAAGGATGGAGGGGCTAGATCCATGTGTGATGTTTGTAGATGCCTCAGCAGTCTGAACATCAAGCACTTCATTTGCTCTTGGCCTGGGCAATAATGGCTTTAAAAGTAATATGAAAAAAAGCAGAAGCTCATCAACTTCAAGCTGGGACAAGAAACATAGAATTGCTTTTCTAAGAGCTAAACCTGTATGCTGCAGAGAGGAGCTAAAGGGTCAGTCAAGTATCACTATCTTATGTGTTTCAAGAGTATTAGTATGTGAAGATTATCAACCTTTCTTGAACCAAGAGTCTTTAGTGTCCAAACTTTTGGTGCTAACAATCTGATGAGTATAGGAATAAGATGACATCTATGTCCTTCCTGAATGCATTGTGACTCTTTTGAAACAGACCACGTAGCAATTCCCTCGCGCATGTTTTTTGATATAATCAAATTCTTGAGATGCTTCTCATATGAGATCAGAAAGTCATCCTTCCAATTCAGTAAGCAATCAAGTACTTTTAATTGTATGTCTGCGTCAACATCATCTAGAAGCCTAAACAACAGCATTAAGAAATGTGAACACAGACATTTTTCTAACTTTGGTGAGTCTACAAACTAATTATACTGCAATAGTACTAATTTTATGTGTTGGTCATAAAATGAGTTATGACTTAGAACTAACCTTTTCATCAGAACTTCCTTGAGTACTGCACTTTGATACAAAGATTTAGCATTACACATTCGTACCAATAAGTTCAACCATTCTTTCAGAATCACCTTCCAGTCCTTTCTCTGGCAAGCATGACCAGCATATGACTCAAAACTATACAGACAGATAAGACACAAATTGCAATTAAGTACTAGCCATCCATAAATAAATAAGTGTAGCACACATTTGTCTATAAAATGATACCTGAAATTATCATTTGCACCATAACCCAGAAATTTCAAGAACAAAGGTATAAGTTGTCGCGACCTAGATTCAGCAATGTCTGAAATCTTTTGAAGCGAACGAAGTAATAGAGTTATTATGGTCACGCTAGGCGTGCAATCAAAAGCAGGAGCCAGATATAACTTAAAGCGTTTAACCAAAGAAAAATCAGCAGAAGCAGGAGCAATGACAACAATGTCATCGTCATAGTTATCATCATTGAGTTCCTCAGTCACACCTGCAACTGAATAACAATAGAAAAAAATGTCAAAGTCCTACGATTAAATCAACAGTTACAATTAGATTTTTGAAAATATTTTTCATGCAAGGGGCTTCCAGATTCACTGTGTGAATAAGAATGATACTAGCCTAACATCAGCACAAATATTAGAACACTCATATATTTAATAATATTTCTGGAGTTAGAAGGTCAAACCTTCCGGCTGAGGATTTTCAGAAATAATCTTGGATTGAGATACGTCAAGATAATGCACAAAATAAATCCAAACAAGTTCCTTGTATTGGCTTATCAAAGTAGCGAGGCACTCTAGTGCAGCTTCCCATATTTGGCTAAAGCGATTATGTAGAATTCCAATAATCCCATTGAATAAAAGAGGAATATAAGAATCTCCAATCTGTCCAGAAGAAAGACTAATTTGCAAGTTTTGCAGAAGTACAGTAGCATTACGGCTTGTAAAAATTGATAACGGAGTCGCCTCAACTGAAAGGAGAAGTTTGATAACCTGTTTTTGAATCAAAATGTTATAAAACATAAAAAGTACTGAAATTTTTAAACAAAAAATAAAGCATACATCAGTGTTAGCTCCAGATTGATCCATTTTTAACTTCTTACAAGGACGTATGTCATTTGAAGGAAGAGCATCGACACATGGTCTATAGTGAGACAATATTCTCAAAGTGGACAAGCGAATGGCCTTATTTGGATGACTCAAATTGGCTGCTAATGAGAAAACTGCATCAATAGCATCTTGCTCATCAACTTTTTGAAATGCTTTCAGACTGGAATCCTCCTCAAATTCAGTCCTACAATTTGACATTGTTAAGTTTTGAAATATAGCCTGTAATAATCAGAAATTTATAGACCCAAAACAAGCATACCCAGATATAGAATCCACATATTCTGCTACAGATGACAATACTTGAAGAGATGATTTGTGTTTCTTTGCAAGATTCAAAAATGTCTTTACTTCTGAAGTGGCAAGTTTATTGACCAGCAGCAGTTTATGATACGAACTCAACGCACCACCAAGAATGCCCTGCCAAGTGGATTTCAGCATATTTTCTATTTTATCTGCAATAACAGAATTAGGATATATAACTATAGACACTTAAACATACGATGAAACATTACATGGAGATAAATAATACGTACCAGTCTCAGTTTCCAGAAATTGATCGATAGAATCGATCAGTTCTTTAAAAAGTCCAAATTTCTCATGCAAATTTGGAAAATAAGGGAAACAACAGATTACTCCCCATAAGATGGCCACTTCAGATTCAGGTATTTGCTTATATAAATGGTTATTGCTCCCTGCAGTACCAAATAATTTGATCCAGTACACAATCTTCTCTCTTAATAAATTGCATAACATAAGAACTTTGTCTTCAGAAACTTCAACAATATAACAGCTCTCATATTTGCTCTGTTTTGCAAAGAATGTAACATTAAGGATAAGGTTTCTTCAGGAGAATCTTCAATTAAATCATCCATGGCACTGAAAGCGGAGGAATAAAACAACATTTTCATATACTTCTCAGTATAATGGAGATTGACAATCTTAACAAAATATAAAGTGGCTACCTTAATATATGGCTTCTGAATGAGTGCACAATTTGAGGTTCCTTCAGGATAAGTCCATCTAAAAAGGGCAGAGGCTGAAAAAATAACAAAATAGATAAATACACATACGATATTCAACACTTCATTGTCCCAACGAGCAATGACATCCTGAGGAAAATGGCCATTACCTAGAGCTGTTCAACTTAAATGCAGGAACATATAGTGGCAAGATGCTGGATATATCAACAGAAATAGATGGAATATCAAGAAGGTAGAGCATCAATTTCAGGACTTTCTTAAGAACCTTATGTGTCACAGATTCCACCTTCACACCAATAGAAGGTACAACAAATGATTGTACAAGTGAATCTACAAGATTAAGCAACTTTGGTCCATCTGAAAAAGAAAAGAATTGCATTATTTACATGCCAATACACAAAAAAAAACAATTAGAGAAAAACAATAAGCCAAAGTAGATAGTGATCAATGAAGAAGCAACTAGTATAAGACAGCATCTCTCACCAATAATTTTGTTCCCATCAATAAGAAAAACAAGAAGAGACAACAGGTGATTTAGCTGATCCAAGTAACCATTGGTGACGCACTTAGATGTCTCTTCAAACAAACAGTTGTATATTACTTCCAACTCTTTAGGGTCAATTGCAGTGCATAAATGGCGAAGAATGCCTGACGTAACTTCTAAAAGAGCCTTGGAACCTGCAAGAAAGAATATCTTTTTATCTATGTAATGTACAATCCATGCAACAAACATGTTATTACGATGATGAAGACAACCACAGTAAAATTATATGACTTCATTTAATAGCTTCCATTAAACTAAACAAATTGTCCAAATAGCTGCAATATATAGAGAATAATTGAATATAATAACTAGAAGTTGTGCTTTATATTGTGAGAAAATGTAGGGAATGAACACCATATATTACCACCCTTCAGTTATTAAGAATTCAAGAAGAAGAAGAAGAAGAAGAAGAAGAAGAAGTATTTTAGCGCGGACAATCACTAACATACCATGTATCTTTGATACTCGGAATCTTCATTTACCCCCTTTGTACTTATGTCCCACATCAACATTACAATACTGAAATCACATTGCTCATGTAAATTTGACAATTTGGCAACATAGTTATATCTACACACATATTAAACGTGCATACCCTAGTTCGTGTAGTATATCATACGTTGTTGACACAAGTTCTTACTAGCATCAAGGGAGAAGGAACTCATCTAAACCTCCATATGAGTTGATGGGTAATGGATTTCCCTAAAGGATAGGTCTGCATGGGGAGAGGTTGATTCTTATTGATCAATGAGAGATAAGGTGCAACAGATTAGAGTTTGCCTTAATTCAACTTAAACAGACATACATCATCATCCTCACCTGCTTCTTGCTCCTCTTCTGCTTCTCACTCCCCTTTCAGGATCCACCAAAGGAGCAGATTGGCATGATCAACCTGTGTCGAACTATATTGTCACGACACAGGTTCGCAACAATGTCATTCCAATCAAGCTTGTCAATATCAAGATTCTACATAAAAATGAGCAGTTCATAGGTTGTTGGCGGTTGTTATGACACAGGTTTATAATTGTGGGTATAAAATATATTGTCACAAAACAGGTTTAAGATTGTTGACAGCTTAAGATTCTACATAGAACTATATTATTTCAGAACACAGCCACACAGGATTGTGGGTAGAAAATATAATCATGGAAGTTGGTGGTCATTATAATATTTTGTTTGTCGTAATTAGCTCCTCGTGCAAAAGAAAAAGGACAACATGAATTGGATAAAAAAGAGAAAATAAGTGCAGAAATATATGAGCACGAGAAACAAAAACTAATTAGACATATCAAAAAAACATGCCTTTGGTATATTTTTCAACCATAGTAAAAGTTGATGTGTCAATCAAAATCTGCCAGACAATTTCAGCTCTTGAATGAAGTAGCAGCGAAATCCCTCTCATTGCATACCATAGCAAAGCAGAAACTCCATTTATGGCCGAGGAGCTTTTATTTTCAGTTGCCTCTGAGCTTTTGGTTTTAGCAGCCTCTCTAATAGCCTTCCTAACACCTGTAGTGCATCAGGAGTCAATATGATTGGTTTCCCTTTGGCAAAGATGATGGTAAAATCAAAGCCCTATATGTCCTCAATTATGAGCCCATAATTTATAGTTAAATACCAACATGGAAAAAGCTGCAATTTGACATATAATTTTTCCAGAAAGACAAAATAACCTAGGCACCAAAGAAATCTAGAAAGTTCAAGAAAGTGAAGAAAATGAGGGTCCATTACATATTTAATAATGAGAATTACATTAAAAGACAAACATATTCTATTTCTAAATCCAAATAACAATTTGACATCAAGAGAGATGAGTAGTGATTATCCGAGTAAATCCCACAACAGTTTGAGGAAAGACCTGGTTTAATTCCTATATTTAATAACTACGATGAACCAAAAGAGTAGTGTCAAAGAATCATTTATCCCAGAACATGACATGACCCAAAAACTACCATACTAGATATTGGTGCCATTTTTGTTCTAGAAATGCAAAAAATAAAAATAAATAAATAACGTTGAATCTCCCACTGTTAAACTAGACAACAACAAGGCATGCTATTGTCAATTACTTGGGCCAGCCAAATGTAGCTTTGTCATTTATGCAGACCACGATGAATCAGAAGAAAAAATGTGAATATCCCAAGAATGGTTACAATAATAGGTGAACCAGGGTGGGAGACAAATATTTCACTAACCAAATTAAAGGCTAGAACTAGTGACAACTTATTGCAGCTTAGTCAAGCATTCTAGCATCCTTGTTTTATTACTCATCTCATATAGAATCAAGCTTTGCATCTCATATAGAATGAAGCTTTGCTATTGTTCAACTTCCAACTAGTCTGAGATATTCTTGCTAACAGAGACATCATAGAATAATGTCCAATCTCCCTTGTTGTCCACCCTAGGGTAGATGGGACGAGAGGAGTGAAAACTTACGATTCTAAGAGTCCAGGGAGAGGAAGGAAAAATTAGGATTCCAGAAATTTGTAAGCATGGGGAAAAAATGAACGGAAAGTGGTGTGAAATTAGAGCATTTTGAGGATAATTGCCAAATAGGTGACAGGCAAGGACACACTTCAGGTGTACCACCAATGTTCTAAATAGCGGTTGACATGGCCGTCTAGGCTGGAGGCGGATCTCAACCGCACCACATTTGTGAAAGGCGGTAGTTTAGGTGGTGGTTCGGCGACGCATCTGATGCCGAAACGCTAGTCAAAACGTCAAAGATAGGTTTTTTCAAATGTTTCAATGTTCCCGCTTTGGACACTACGCGTCGTGCAACGGGCCGATCGCCGAGCTCCTGCGACGCTTCTGGGCCCGTCACCAGAGCCCCATCATTTACAACATTGCATATAGTGCTCACGTCCAATATTAGATAGCCAACAAATACAAGTCTTCATAAAAACATCCAACAGCTAGAACAAAAATAATCATTCATCATCCTAACAAATAGAGTATAAATAAAAAAAAAAACTTACCTTTTTGAAGTTGCCTTTTGCATGAATTCCTCAACAAGAATGAAACTGACTCAGCCATGAATTCTTGGACATAGTGCTTTGGGAAATATCTTAGGTCCGCTGTAATTCTTCATAAATACACCAATAAAGTCATTTATACAGATAGGGAATATAATAGAGGGAGGATAACTTAATGTGTGTGTATACAAGCATGGACAAATTTTGTCACGTCGATACACAACAACAACACAAATGATAAATAACAGAGAAATCAATGGTGACTTAGAAGTCATGCATATCATAAATATATTCCATTGGACAACAATGTTTATGTTAAAAGCATTTGATAGAGTTTCCTATTATTGATTTCATTTCAAATCTTAATCGAATATAATAGACAATAATTTGTACATCCTCACCAATATGTACGATATGAACCTATGCACTTCTATTATGAATGGGCATCAACATATTTAAATACTGTTATCACGCTATCAAATGAGGTCATTATATTATCTTATATCTTTCGGACACTAGGGATATTTATAAGTTCAAGTTGAATTATTTTTTATATTTTTATATTTTTTTGATATATCACGATTCAAGGTTCAAAAACCCCCATCAAAATGATTCACAATATAGCCCACGATACAACACCTAGGTCAACATATATTGGAATGCAGCAAATAGCAAAACCACAGATAAATGGAACATCAAGACACACATGCAAGTACCAAACAAAAATATTATTAATCATGTTCCTATTAGACTAGAAGAGTCATACATTTATCGCCAAAAAAAAAAAATAGTGGTATCTTCCAATCACTTAAATTGTAAAATTGTCAATGTTGGTTCCTTGCCCGGATGAAAAAGGTCAAGAGTTCTGTTAGGGGTTGAGAGTCAACTTCAAACATGTCTAAATCCTTGTGTGGATCTTATCAAAACACAAAAAGTTGGGACAAGTGTGGATTGATGATAATCACTTTCCAATTGCCTATAACCCAATAACAATGCATAAATACTTACTTGAGAACATAAACAAGATCCCGTACAAGATACTTCTGCAAATACATCATGATATATGACCAAGAAGTGAATATCTGAAAACAGAACGCATTCAAGCTCAGATATGGACTCTAGCAGTAGCAGGTATTAACAAACAAGCCAAAATGCATAAACGATATTAACCTGTTCTATGATCTCTGGATCACGGTCCCCGCCATTTTTTAGTAGAATCACCAAAGAATCTACAAGCCTTGGAAGAAAACTGTAAAATGAAGATTTATATAAGTGACCAGTAACATGAATAAGCAGGAGTAAACTGGCAGAACAGAAACAAACAGTGTTCCACTTATTCTAATAATGGCTATTTAAGTTTTTAACTTCTACTGCTGCTAAATATGTAAGAGTTGCAGGAGCAGAGCAGCTTTCTAGATAAAGTCAAACTACAAGATGAAAAATTACATGGAGACTTACGATACAAATTCATCCAACAAATCTCTGGATAGAGCTGCTATTAACCTGCATGACCAAAGAATTATGAGGGAAAAAAACGTCCAACTAAAAGAACATACAACAAATAAAAAAATTAATCTCTAATAACAGCGGGGAGCACTAAAACTTATAAAGAACCAACACATATCCAAGCACCAAGCAAGACTAAGTGACTATTTAATAAAATCTATTATAGAACAGCAAACATACTAACATAGGAACCAACACACAATTTACTAGAGAATCGAGACATTGGTTCACATTCTCCACAGAAATAATGTGTGTTCCAAATCATGATACTGCTCATTCCAGACCATTGAAGGAAAGATCCTTCTTAACTATTGACCGTTCCACGATCTAGCATAATGTGTGAGTACTTTCTCAGACTACTCATTGGGCATAGAAACAAATATTGTTCAGCCAAGGTTCATGTTTCCTTGGCGAACTCATGTCCTTGATGATGATATGAAAATGATTGTTAAATAATCAATGGTTGGAAAAAAGAAGATAAAAGTCAATTTTAAAAAATCATTCCATCCCAGTTGGCAGGGATTTACTGATCCGCTTGCCCAACGGCAAACAAATTACACTATAAATCCTATGCACGCCCAACTAATCACTAATGTCGAAAGAAAATTTTTCACATAATATCCTATGGAACCTAGATCCACCACTACAAATAGAAGAACGGTAACATATCAAAATCAAACACAAATGTCGGAATAAAAATCAATTGGCATATGTTAAGCAAGCATTTGCCGTTCAAATTTATCTACGTGTTAAAGCAAAGTAGCATCGAATGTTCCATATCTAAAATCTCATATATATCTTTAAGTGATTCCAGCAAAATGAAAAGGTGCTTCGAAGTCCACATACCTTAGAATTGGCTCAAGAGACAATATAGCTTCAATCTTCACTTTATCAAGGAGCTCCGCCATAATAGTTTCCTTGTGCAGTATAACTTGCGATAGCGTCTGAACAAATGGCATCATGTTTTCATAAACGGAGATAAAGTCTTCCGCCGTGTTCAATTCCTGTATATTGTAACATATGAAAATAAACAAAAGATGCATCTTTAATATTAAGGCATCATTTTATAACTATCCCTATAACATTGATAAAACGCATCATACCTTCCAGTAAACAAGGCTCTCTCGCAAGAATGATGAGCCGTCAGATGGTTGAGCTTTAACGGAGTCAAGACAATGAAAAACATTGATCTCTATCTCTTCCACCCGCTGGGAGAAACTCTTGAACTGCAATAAATATGAGATCCCGAGTTACAAAACGAACTCGGTGATTCAAAATATAAATCACATATTTTTTTGAGAAGCTAACCGTAAAGCGCCGCCGGCCGGCGGACGTATTGAGCGACTTGACGGCCTGTGACTGTGAGGTCGTCATCAGAGACGAAATCTAAGCTTACGTGTGGAGAAGGAGATGAGGAGTCAGAACGAAGGAAAAACACGGAAAAAAAAGCCTCGTCGCGGAGGAGTCGAACAAGGCGCGGATAAGAAGATGGGCGAGCGGCGGAGAAGGAGGTGCCTCGGAAAAGAGGACCCGGGTTAGGTAGAGGGAGAGCAGCGGTGGAGGAGGAGCCGGCGGAAAAGGGTCGCGGGGTTTAGGGTAGAGGGAGGAGACCCGGGTTTTTCCTAAATAAATTTTAATTAAAAATCTTAAAAATTGGAATATTCATCGACAAAATATTATTATAAAAATAATTAATATATTGATTTTTCTGCTTTTGTAAATTTATAAATCAACTTCGACAAATAATTTTTAAACCACAATAAAACTAATTCGGATAAATTAAAATTTAAGAATGACTACGAATTTACGAAGTTGATACATATTTTATGGAACTAACTAATATATTATTGAATTAGAAATTAAATCGACAATTTATTTTTAATATCCAAATTGCATACTCAAATTTCATATTTATTTAAATACGTATCTAATTTATATTATATCTCTTTTTTATTCCACGTGTGAACTAAAATCATTAGTAGGTGACTGATCATAACTTATTAATTCATGAGTAATGATTGATAGAGTGAATTTGAGAGAGTAAATGGAAGAGTGAATGACGACCAGTTATTGTATACACGTCCGATCGACGATCGGACACCACCGGCGGCCTCTGATTGTCGTCCCGAATCAAACTATACCTTGGGAGGACGGTGAACTCGTCAGGATGGCCGGCAACGGTGAACCCATCGAAATCGACGGTCAATGATGCGAAATCGTAATTGTGGCGATCCCCGACGGGTTCACCGTGCCCCCCAGGGTATAGTTTGGTTCGGGGCGGCGGCCTTCGGCCGCCGGTGGTGTCCGATCGTCGATCGGACGTGTATACAATAACTGTCACGTCATTCACTCTCCCAAATTCACTCTCCTTATCATCACTCTTAATTCATTGTGAAAGTTTATTGTAAAATTTTGATTGTAACAAACATAATACCCCAATCCTAATATCTCAATTCATTTTGGTGGCATGATTACATTGAAAAAAAATGATTAATAAGATTTATTTAATCTCGGGCGATTGATCCGGTCTCACAGAAGTTTCTCACCGAACGTCAAGGTAAATCGGGAAGCGCTCACGGTGCGCAGTTTAGAAGCCCAGCGTTCTAGGATTCGCGTCCCATTTGGAGAGAAAATTCGGCATGATTAGATTCAAGAAAATATAAAAAAATATAATGAGTTTGATTGAAATAATCAATGAATTTTGACAAAAACTAATAAGTGATCATATGTTATTTAAAATTTTAATATCTTGACATGGTTTGAACTAGCAAAGTCCTAAAACTATTTAATAGTGTGGGTGAATGAGTATAAGAGACTTAGATCATCTAATAAACTTGTGATAAAACATCTCAAAGTTGTATTAATTTCAAAAAGTCACAGTCCTCTATATAGGTTTTAAAATTCATGTACGAGGATTACACTTAGGAGGATGAAAAAAAAAATAAGAAAATGATATGTAACAAAAATTTGTAGTATGAAATCTAACATAAATGACGTGGCATTCTAATTATAGCGATCCCCGATGGATTCACTATGCCCCCTAGGATATAGTTTGGTTCGGGGTGGCGGCCAGAGGCCGCCGTTAATGTCCAAGTGACAATCGGATGCGTATATAAAAAGTGTCACGTCATTCATGTTGGGTTTCATGCTACAAATTCATGCTGCGTATCATTGCTCAAAAAAATATAAACTTGATTTAAAATGTTTATGAGGTGTTTAAGATCATTAACGAGTTTTGACAAAATTGACTAATGAATTAACAGTGTCTAAAATTTTAAAAACTTGACATAATCTAAATTAAGGAATCTATAGAAATCCTTTGATAGTAACATGAGTGAGTGTGATAGATCTAAGCTTTTGATAAATTTATGTCAAATTATTTTGAGAAGATTTTGAAAATTCATAAATCTCAATCTGAATTGTGGAATCTTTGTCCAAGGGCATCATTATATTTAGGAGACTCCTAAAAGTACAACAATCATGATTCAAAATGATTCTAAGGTTCCTAAAGTTATCAACGTGTGTTTAACAAAAACTCTCCGATGAACATACAATCATCAAAATTTCAAAATATTAACATAGTGTGAACTAGGAGAGTCATAAGACCACTCTAGTAGTATTGGTGAATGACTATGATTGTCATTGTATGTAGATGCATAGTTTAGATAGAGAGTTATGAATTTTCTAAAATTGGTATAAATATGAGAGATTTTATCATAAACTCGTTAGAGGACTTAAATTTGTTATACTGAATTGTCAACATCATCAAAGAGTTTATAAGAGTCTTTAGTTTAAACTATCTCAAGGTTTTAAAATTTTTAATGCAATAGGGACATTAGTGAGTTTAGGCCAAAATCCGACGATGATCTTAAGTATATTCGAAATACTTTAAATCAAATTCATTACACTCCTTATAACTTTTGAGTGTAACTATGAGATCGAACATAGATTTGAGGATTAAGACTGAGATATTAAGTTTGTTACAATCAATTGATGGCTCAAGGTCAGTCAACTATCAGTGACAGATTTGTGATAGTTCGATAGAAATTTATGACTAATCGATTAGAATCCACAAATAGAGCACAAAGTTTAAGAATATATCGAGATAATCAATTTGATACATAGCAATTGATGAGTCAGAATCAGTTAACTACTAATTAATGATGGGTAAAATTCATTTTGATCTCTCTTATTTTCATATAGATACGATTAATTAACTGCTGAAAATAAAGAACAGAACGACATGGAAAATGTTGAATCACTGAAAATACTTGCATGTTAATTATTACTGGAGTTCCTTCTTTTTCTTTTATTTTCCTTACCTTTCTTTCTCAAGACAAGTAGAAGAGTTGTGAGTTTGGAGGCTAAAAAGCAATTGAACTCAAAATTATGTTGATTCTATTGCCAGGCATACACTAAATTAGTTCGCTAAAGAACACGGAGCCCAATTTTAGTTGTAGATCGTTCACTACAAGAAAAATTGAAAGATAACGCTTTTTATACATTGTCTGTGACTGAAAAAATACGTTGTTAAAGCACTGTTATTAAAAGTCTACTCAAAGACAACGCTTAAAAAGCGTTGTTATTTTTTACAAAGACGACGCTTTTACAACACTTAAAACACGTTATCATTTTTTATAAAGATAACGTTTTTGCAACGCTTAAAAAGTGTTATCTTTTAAACTACACCTTTTTAACAAAAGATAAATCTATTTATACCATAAATTACTTAATTGGACCTTTATAAATAACACCAATTAAAACATCATGCAATAACTAATCCATCTTTTTTACTATTGAACCAAAAATGTGTCATACACTTCGAACATAAAATATTTACACATAATCCATAAAATTTTGATTCATATTAAATATATATATATAAAAACAAAACCGTACATCTTAGACATGTAAATTAATTCCAACATATCTAGCTTGCTTCTTAAATTGAGTCTTTTTGATAATTTGTATCTTCTCGGAAATATATGGGTACCCTTCTTGGTAAAACAAAAACTCCACTCTCAATTTCTTTCAACAGGATACGGAAGTCTTCTTTCGTTTCTCGACGGTGAAGTAAGACCAAGCTCATGAGCTTATTATCTTAGGTCAGAATAAGTTAGTTGATAGGAACCCCTTTTTTACGTCCCCATATCGCCACACGGGAGGGACATGGGGACGTAAAAAAGAAAGAGAGGAATGGGTTTTTCTCGCTTTTGGCATAGCAAGCCTCCCACTGGGAGGCCCACAAGACGGGCTATTAGCTCAGCGGTAGAGCGCACCCCTGATAATTGCGTCGTTGTGCCTGGGCTGTGAGGGCTCTCAGCCACATGGATAGTTCAATGTGCTCATCAACGTCTGACCCGAAGATGTAGATCATCCAAGGCAGTTGCCTTGGATTTTTGCTGACATTCCTTGCTGTGAGGTATTGGTATAGGTTTGTGAATGAAATTTTGGAGTAATGGTAAGAATTAAGGAGGTTTTGATTTGATTCCTGGATTGTTTCTGTCTAGTACTTGTTATTGCCGTGAGCCTCCTCCTTTGATGGTTTTGTCTTTGATTCAATTTCCTAAGGAGGTAGATCAAGATAAGTTTGTAGGTTAAGTTATGTATCAAGACTTTAGAATCGAGTTAAGTCTATAGGTTGAGTTGTGTATCAAGACTTCAGTATTTGATCTGTTTTGTTGAGATCGGTTTGGGTTGTAGTTGTGGGAGTCCTTGGGTTAATTCAAAAATTTCTCTAATAATCAAATTGTGATAATTAAGTTAGGAGGGAACTCGTTGTTATTTATAATTTAATTGAATTAGGGTTAGATCTTAATTATGTTTAGTAACTAGTTTTGTTAATTAATTAATTTTATAAATATCTAAGCTTCAACATTGATACATGACATTAATTTACTTCGGGATATCTAAACGTGGATGTTCTTTCTTTGACACGAATTACACTTAAAGTTATATTATCTTATTGTGCTTGGGAATTGCTACAAGTTTTGATTGGCATGGATGTTGCTGCGTCATAATTCTATAATGAGAAGGATGAGACTTATGACTTCAATTTCAAAGTTTATTTTCATTGGTCGATAGATTAAGGTGAATGACTGACGACCATTTTATACTCTTCAAACCTAAACAGCACAACTACTAACCCCAATTATTGCTCACGACAAGATACAGCCAAACCACAAGGCCGCAACTACACCTATCTAGTGGGAATTCACTGCTGATTTGGCGAAACCAAACATACTCGGCAGTAGATTGCAAGAATCCAACTCCAAGCAAGGGGGAGGCTTAAGACACAAGTATCCCAACCAAAACCTTCCAACAGTTTGATTCAATTAACACAGGACAACAACAGACCAACAAGGACCCTTATCAACACTCCAATCTGACCAAAACCCCAGAACTGCAAATCCACGGCGGCACCTTAGATCAGAAATCAAAACCCAACCAAGAACTCAAACCCAAATAGAAACTATCTGCAATAAGCACTCAAATCCCAAATTCGACCAATAGAACTAAGATCAAATACTGGAGTAACCAAGCCTTACCTCGATCACCCGCTTGAAGCCTTCCTTGCCCAGATCAAATTCAAATAAATCGGCTGTAAACAAACTCTGCCAGAGAAGCTGTTCGGGACTAGAGGAAGGGCGCTCCACAACTGAAGGAGGTACAATTGCCGGCTAAATCGCGTAGAGAAGGGGAAGAAGAGAGTGTTGGAAGAGTTTCCGAGATTTTACACTAAATTGAAATTATAAAATTAATTCCAACTTATCTCTGTTGAGTGGCCCGAGCTCCAAATTGCAGTCTGCAATCTCCCGAGCGAAATGGTCGAGTGAGCTCCCGAGTGGCCGAGTGAGCTCCCGAGCGGAAGGCCGAGTGAGCGTCCGAGCGGTATTGCCGAGTGACCAAGCGAGCTCCCGAGTGGAAGGCCGAGTGAGCTCCTGAGCGGTATTGCCGAGTGACCAAGCAAGCTCCCGAGTGGAAGGCCGAGTGAGCTCGGAATGAGCTCCCGAGTGAGGTTCCCGAGTGGCCGAGTGAGCTCCGAGCAAATTGCCGAGTCACTGAGTGAGCTCCCGAGCAGCTGAGTGGAATTCCCGAGTGGAGTTTCCCGACTGGGATCTCCCAAGTAGTGGTCGGACGTCTCCCGACCCGGATGTTGCTGAGGCCTGCGCAGCGCAGTTTCCTTGAAACAGATTCGTCCTCCTCCGCGGTGCTTCGAGGCTCAGATGGACTCCTGTCTCTCAGTATGCAACAGCCGAACCACAGGCGCAACGGAGCACTCGTTGCTCGTGGCGAACTGAGGATGTACCCGACTGCTATCAGCGGCGGTCGGGAACGAGGTGGAGTGGAGGAGAATTTCGCAACGTATGTCCTTCTTTTGGTCTCGGTCACGACCTCCTTATATAGGCTCAGACCCCGCATCATTCAATGGCAAATTAATCGCCATTTACCCGGCCAGATCCAAACGTCTGGGGGTTACTGATCTCGCATTAATCAAAATTAATGTATCAGTTACATTTGAGCAAAATGTTGGTTCATCTGCTCGGACAAATTTTGCCCCGACCGGTCGGACATTCGACGTGCGCGGGTCGTGCACGCACACGAGTTCACTTGGTTCAGTACAAATCCGGGCTCTGGATGTGCACCCCTCCTACGCACCCACGCGTGAGAGAGAGTCACTCTCCTAGCATTTGTTCACAATTATCATGCTTGTAATACAATATAAACCAAATATTTTGCCTTAAAACTCCCAATGTGGGACTAAAGCCCCACTCACAAGGGAGTCCCTTTATTCTCCTCCTCACTTTCTATTCAATGGAAAGTTTCAATGTGGGACTAAAGTCCCACCACCTCTCTTCCATTCACATTAGATATCCAAGATATCTAACAGAGAGGTGGCGTCGGGCGGATCGCTAAGGGAGGAGAAGACACCCTGAATTGATCAGTTTTTTTTTTCCTTAAGGACAAGGTGTTTGTAATCAAATCCAACGGGAGAAACCGAGGAGGGAACCGAAGGCTCGACTCGACTGCGTAAAACCAACGAAGAGAAATGGCAGTCGACTCGGTTAGTTTGGAAACTGGCGTTCAACCAAAAAGAAAATGAAATTGGTAAACGATGGAATCGAATCAATAATTCTTGGTTCACTTAAATTCAGATAGTAAAAAGGATAGACCTCAAACTTTTCAGTTAAAAATATTTTGTTACTTGCGCTAATTCTTCTACCAAATCAATAATATTTATTTAATTTGAAATTAAAAAAATATTTTTACAAAACACTAAAGGCCAATCTGGTCCCCAAAGCATTGCCACAAGGTGTGATTTGTCTTTTACATAGAAGGCACAACACTTCACTATGAGATCATCAGATAATAACTAATCTGCAAACAAAATTTAGGGTGCGTTTAATCTATTTTTTATTTTTATTTTCGATAAAAAATATGATTTTTTGAAAAATATATTTAATTTATAAAAACATAGTATTTTTTGAAAAATTGGAGAATGAAATAAAATTATTTTTCAGAAAACGAAAAAATACGATTTTCTGAAAAATAAAAATGAAAAATTTTCCAAACCAAACGCCCCCTTAGTATCTAAGACCGGTGCGACTTATAGAGAATCAACCAAACGCCTAGGCAAGGCATCTATCTATACAACGGCCATTTCCTGGGAATAATTTGAAGCATGCTATGTGTTACCTACAAGCAAGTTGCTGAATCTGAAATAGCTCCCATGAGAAAATAAAATCACAAGACTACCATGCTTCAGCAAGGCATCTATCTATATATAAAACAAACAGCATATTAAACTTTTGAGGGGTCAACACTCCATTACGAGATGAGAAAATCTGATGCATGGACTTTTCCTGGAGAATCCTTCTCTAGCTGTAATCCTCACTTGAGCAGTTCAAGCGTCCTCTTCTTCCTTTATGGATGAATTTGTCCCAAAATCAGATAGCCAACTGAAATTTCCAGTTACTAAGATATAACATACTATCAATAAAATCTGGAGAACACCCCTCTTGAACTCATTGCATCCATCTTCCCACGACTTCACAAAAAGCTATAAAGCTTCTCCACTCCATTTTCAGTTTACCTGATCAAAAAGGAATGGATGAATTTATTAAAGGAATGTAGATGCATTGTTCGAAGTATCAAATTCTAGGAGAACTGATTGTTACATGTATTACAGAACTTGCTATACTCAGCATTTCAAGCAACCACTACGAATGGACTTCAGCAAATTAAATGACAGGCTGACAGCTACAAACTATGATAAGTGAACAAAAATTGGCAATACAATGGCGGTTCAGGTTCTAAACGGTGGTTGAAAGGTCCGCTTAGACAGGAGGCGGACCTCAACCACATTTGTGAAAAGCGATGTTTTAGACAGCGGTCAAAGTCAACCTAGGTTAAAAAAAAACTTATTTCAAAACAACCAACCGTCTGCCTTGAACTGCCGCCACTACAGCACTCTTAGTTTCAACGTTTCATCTTCGGATGCGTGACGTGTCCGAACCGAGGCAACGCGTTCGGGCTCGAGTGACCCCGTCACTTGTCTCGGGAAGGCCCGTCGCCGAGGTCAGGCGACGCGTCCAGGCTCGCGCGACAAGTCTAAACTCGTCGGCGCGTTCGAAAGTGTCGTCCAGGTCCGCCGACTTGTTCGATGCTAAAGCCAAAACGCGGAAAAGGTTTTTTTTTAACATACGATTTAATGAAAATTTTAGATTAATAATTTTAATCAATTCTTATTGGGATAAATAGGCATAGTTAAAACCTAATTAAATTATCCTATTAATTTAATATATATATATATATATATATATATATATATATATATATATATATATAGATTAACTGTTTTATTTTTAGTTAATATATTTTATAGTAAATTTTATTTTTAAATTTTTTATCTTTATTTAAATATCGGCAATTTACCAAAAGGCGCATCCAAAAATGAGTATTTACTAAAAGGCGTCCCATGGTTTCATTTTCACCAAAGGGCGCATTAATTTTAGTGAACTTCTTCTTATACCCCTCCTGCTATACACTGCCTTTCTCTTTCTCTCTCAATAACAAATTTCGAGACGCCAGCACGTGATGTTTCATACTTTTATTTTAAAATAATATATTTGGAATCGGCGCTAAAAAAACATATAAATAAATAATTTTTATCCTAATGTGCACGCATGCAAATAAAAATTCCTAATGTAAGGTCTACAGTAATTGAAAAAAAAAACGTAAAGTCTATAGTAATTAAATCATCTAACTTATTTAAAAAATAAATAAATAATTTCTATAATTAATTAAATGAAATTAATATATTTAATAATATTTAATAAATTCATTAATGTAAAAAAAATGAAAAAAAAATTGAAAAAAAAATGATAAGAAAGAGCGTGGGCCTGAAATCAACAGATTTCAGGCCCACGCTGGACCTGAAATAAAAATATTTCAAGCCCAGCGTGGGCCTGAAATTTTTTATTTCCGGCCCACGTTGGGCCTAAAATCTTTTGATTCAGGCCCGACGTGGACTCAATTTTTTTTCTATTTTAAAAATATAATAATATATACAAAAACATATTAAAACACTTAATTTCAGATTCAAACACAGGGCCTGAAGTCATCCCAAGAGGGTCTGAAGTCAAATAACTTCAGATCCTATAAATAATTAATTTAATAAATAACAATTAAATATAAAAAAATATTTTTAAAATTAAAAAAATTTCAGTGCCCTGGGGCCTGAAGTCATCCGACTTCAGGCCCAAGGAGGGCCTGAAGTCATCAGACTTCAGGCCCTCCATCATTGATATAAAAAAAAATTTATAAAAATGTTTAATATATAATTACATATTATATAGGAGTAGTTTAGGTATATCAGTGAGTTTAGGTGCCGAAACATCTAATAGGAGTGATCTAGGAGATGAGATTTTGGGTGCTGAAACATCTAATCTTGTTGTATCACCAATGATATAGAGTTTTCAGAATTCCAAATATGGTAGGTCTATCAGTGAGTTTTGCTCAAAACTCACTGATATACCTAAACCACTCCTATAGCATTGGTGATACAGCAAGATTAGAGGTTTCGGCACCCAAAATCTCATCTCCTAACTCAACCATGTCTACTGATATAGTGTTTTCAGAATTCCAAATATGGTAGGTCCATCAGTGAGTTTTGCTCAAAACTCACTGATATACTTAAACCACTCCTATAGCTTTGGTGATACAGCAAGATTAGAGATTTCGGCACCCAAAATCTCATCTCCTAGCTCAACCCTGTCTACTTATATAGAGTTTTCAGAATTCCTAATATGGTAGGTCCATCAGTGAGTTTTGCTCAAAACTCACTGATATACCTAAACCACTCCTATAGCATTGGTGATACAACAAGATTAGATGTTTCGGCACCCAAAATCTCATCTCCTAGACCACTCCTATTAGATGTTTCGGTACCTAAACTCACTTATATACCTAAACTACTCCTATATAATATGTAATTATATATTAAACATTTTTATAAATTTTTTTTTATATCAATGATGGAGGGCCTGAAGTCGGATGACTTCAGGCCCCAGGGCACTGAAATTTTTTTAATTTTAACAATATTTTTTTATATTTAATTGTTATTTATTAAATTAATTATTTATAGGATCTGAAGTTATTTGACTTCAGACCCTCTTGGGATGACTTCAGGCCCTGTGTTTGAATCTGAAATTAAGTGTTTTGATACGTTTTTGTATATATTATTATATTTTTAAAATAGAAAAAAAATTGAGTCCACGTCGGGCCTGAATCAAAAGATTTCAGGCCCAACGTGGGCCTGAAATAAAAAATTTCAGGTCCACGCTGGGCCTGAAATATTTTTATTTCAGGTCCAGCGTGGGCCTGAAATAATTGATTTCAGGCCCAGCGTGGGTCTGAAATCAACATTTCAGGCCCACGCTCTTTCTTTTCATTTTTTTTTCAATTTTTTTTTTCAATTTTTTTTATATTAATGAATTTATTAAATATTATTTAATATATTTATTTCATTTAATTAATTATAAAAATTATTTATTTAATTTTTAAATAAGTTAGATGATTTAATTACTATAGACCTTACGTTTTTTTTTCAATTACTGTAGACCTTACATTAGGAATTTCTATTTGCATGCGTGCACATTAGGATAAAAATTATTTATTTATATGTTTTTTTTAGCGCCGATTCCAAATATATTATTTTAAAATAAAAGTATGAAACATCACGTGCTGGCGTCTCGGAATTTGTTATTGAGAGAGAAAGAGAAAGGCAGTGTATAGCAGGAGGGGTATAAGAGGAAGTTCACTAAAATTAGTGCGCCCTTTGGTGAAAATGAAACCATGGGACGCCTTTTGGTAAATATCCATTTTTGGGTGCGCCTTTTGGTAAATTGCCCTTTAAATATTGAAGTTTAATGGTGGAGAATGAATAGTAAAATAATCTTATGTATAAAAATAGTATAAAAAAAATTTTAACCGCCTAAGCGGTCGACATAATCATTAATCGCTCCGCTACCACCTACCGACATTTACAATACTAATGGTCGTGAAAAACAACTTGATAATTCATATAAAAAAAATTAATCAGAATGGATGATACTGTTTTGTTTCTTAGATCAAGAAATCAAAAGATCGTAGTCAAGATCACTTCCACCACTACACAATCAAGGTACATACATGCCCCAGAAATCAGCAAAGATCAGCCAATCTTGATGGAACTTGGCCAATGTATATCAGGATGGGGTAAGTTACCCAACTATGGTGAATAAACAAGTGTTGCCTCTGATGTAGTAGAAGCGGAGGGAAAAAGGAGTGAAACGAAATCTCAATATAATTCAAGATAGAATAGTATTGTTAAAAAAGTCGGCCTAGGAGGCCTTAGCACCTAGGTGGGATTAGGAGGCCTCAGGCGCCGACTAATTGGTCGAATCGTCTAGGCGTCACGGAAATAGTGCAAAGTTTTCATGATTTTCTTTAGTTTGGACATTTAAATGTAAAGGCTAATTAAAAAAAAAATGTTACTCTTTTTTCTATTGGACTTAAGTTTTATAAGTCTTAAACTTTAATCCAAAAAAAATTTAATTTGTCGACTTGCCCTCGCGGCTAGCATCAAACTTCATCTTCATCGTACTAAGCAACCAGAGCTGGAGAAATCAAAACGAATGAAGAACAAATTGTTGAAAATTATAAAGGAGAATAAATTTATGATATTTTATTAGTTGTATAATTTTGAACACATTTTAAATTTGATATTATTGTGCTTGAGATCTAGTGTAAAATACGGCAATTCGAAAATCCGGATCAGAAAATTTTTGGAATATTTCCGGATAGAGTCTAGGGTTTCCGACCCTACGAGAGGAGCCCAAGGGGCTTTCTTGTAAAAACATAGAACTTATTGAGGGTTTCGGGTAAACTCTAAATTACGAGAGGGTAAATAATTTAACCGTAGAAAATATTTGAGGTTAAATTATAATGAATGGGAGGGTTAAATGATTAAATCCTTTGCCTTAAGGGTAGGATTGGAATTTCTAAAGTTGAAGGGCCTTTTTGAAAAAAATCCCCTCACCTTAAAACTTCACCCTTCGGCAGCCAAAACCCGCAGCCAAGCGTCCCCTCGCCCGTGCCCTAGCCGCAAGCGCCGACCCACTTCCTCTTCTTCTTCCCCTCTTGCGTGCGCAGCCGTAGCCACGCCCGACGACTTCCCCTTCTTCTCCATCTCGTTCGCGTGCCCTAGTCATCGCCGCGAGTGGAGAAAGTGCCGCCCGATCTCCGGTCGCCAACCACCAGCCGGGGAGGCGAATTGAGAGCAACCTCGGGTCTTTCACTTCTCCACGCGAGCAGCACCGACCCCCTTCATCCCTCATCAGCGAGCTAATAGCGGCTTTCTCCTTCGACAAAGGAGCGTGATCCCTAAATTCGAGCGTGAGTCGACGCCTGTTTTCCCTTGCGCGATCTTGCTTCATCGTCGGTCATAGGCAGGTAAGGACCTCCTTGAGTAGCGGATTTTTCCTTGCTCTTCCTCTTCCCTTGGATTGATTTGTGACAGTGTTGCTAGGAGAGCAAACCTGTGGCGATTTGCCCTAATTGATAAGGGATGCGACAAGGCTGTTGAATTGTGACGATTTGAATCAGGGGGGGGGGGGTCATGTCATTTCTGGTTAAGGTAAGACTCCTTCTATTTTGTGTGTTTGGATTTGTGGTTGTCCATGTGATGCCGTGAGCTATAATGCTAAGGGAAATACTTGTTAGAGATATTTGTGAGATTGGTGTTTTGGTTGTTGCCCTGTTCTAATATTACCGAGAGCTACACAATCTGTTTGGGAGCTTTTGTTGTGGCATGTTTTGTTAGGCTAGGTTTTGTAGAGTTTCCTTTGAATTGGATTTGATATAGTTTCTTTTGAAATATCTGATTTGGGCTGGTGTAGTTCTGTGTTTTGCTTCTGTGATGGCTGATCTGAATTGTCCTGCTATTGTGAGTTTGTTTAATTAGGATATGTTCATGATTTTGTCTTGTTTGGAGCTTTGGATTAGGTTTCGGAATTGGGTTTTTGTGGGTTTGTCTTCTTGCATCAGTTCGTGTAAAATAGAACTGTTTATTTGGTATTGAGATTGGGGTTGATTAGCATGATGAATTGGTGTAGCTGGATTGATGTTATTGCTGTATTGGATTTGGTTAGTTGATTTCCATGGATCCTCTGATTTTACCGTGAGTTGGGTTCTCTAGATTTCTTGATGTGGTGGTGAAGAATCTGAGTTGTGTTTCGATTTTGGATGGTGGATTAGCAATCAAATCTGATTTTTTTATAATTCTATATTGGAGAGTTGGTTGTATTTGGATTTTTGGCTGTTCAGTGTTGATGTTGTTGGTTTGCCTTAGTTTCAATTCATTGGATGGAGTTCAGGAGGGGATTGATTCAAGGCAGTAGGGATAAGTTAACTTCTCTAATCAAGTTGTTGAATTCAGATTCTGTAGAGTTTTTGAAAATAATTATGGTTGGAGTTGATTTCTGTTCAGTGTTGATGTTGTTGGTTTTGGATCGATGTGTTGGGTGAGCTGTTGGTTAGGTTATGGATTAGAATTAATTTGAGATTTAAATCTAATAACCTAAACTCGATAATTTGGGGTTCGGAGACCTAACTTGAATTTAATCTTGGTAGATTTGAGCCATTAAGGGCTAATCATTTAATTAAGCTTAATTAAATGAAACATGATAATTAGGAAGATCCTAATTAAGTGAGATAACTCGTTTAGCTATAAATTATATATATTATGGTAGCTAAACATTATGCCTTTGATACAGGCTTTTGATTGGGTGCATCATTGCTGATGATCAGATGGGAGGTCCTTTTCTGATACGAGTATCTCTCTTTTGGAGGCGGGTACCCTTTGACTTATCTTTATGATATTGTCATCTTGTTATGCATAGACTGTTATAGATAGCAGTAAGATCATACGCTATCCCTGTTTATTATACCTGATCTGGATACTTGTTGGTTATCCCTGTTTATTATACCTGATCGGGATACTTGTTGGTTATCCCTGTTTATTATACCTGATCTGGATACTTGTTGGTTATCCCTGTTTATTATGTCTGTCCTGGATACCTGTGGTTTATCCCTGAGTTATTATGCTGTTAGTTCCATACAGTACCAGGTAGTGTCATAACTATATGTATGCTTAGAGATCGTGATGTATCTCCTGCCTTTGACCTTGAGGGATCTGTAGTTTTCGACCAGTATACCTTGTAGGTTACCTGTATTTCCTGTTATAGGATTTCAGACTGAGACCTAGTATACTGAGGACTTGGGAGGGAGGTATGTGTATCTATCATACACCATCCTTGCATTGTTGCATGCCGGCGATCAGCGACTCCCTTGTGGTTGAGCCTAATCGTCTTCCGGCACATGATATGCACACACGACCACTCATGGGTTAGTGGATACCGCTGGGTGTGTGCATTTGCTCTGTATTGCTCCGCTCGTCCGCTCAGGGGTAGTGGTTTCAGAGCGTGGTAGCAAGCAGGGATCCCTTCTCTACCCATAGACCAGAGAAGATGAGAGAGATATCTCCCCCATATATACATGGGGCGGAGCGATAGCTCCACCAGCATCCTGTCCACTCGGTCACTCAGGAGCAGTGATGGCAGAGTGCGGACAGTGTCACAGCTCTACTCCACTCGGCCGACACAGTATCGTCTGTCTCGGTGGCTTGACTGGAGTTAGGGGGTGACCATGGCATTGCACCATGTGCATATTTTGCATCGTGCATTGTTTGCTGCACTTATTTGACATGCATATTCTGGAGACTTGTTATCTGAGATTATATGTCTTTTGATATTTCCTTGGTACTTATTACCCTCTTTCCAGGTTAGATGGATTCAGGTATGTACTTACCCAGTATTTTCAGTCCAGTCTTTCCCTACTGTTGATATGAGACTGTATTAGCGGAACTCTTATTGTAGTATAACTTTCTATGCATATCTGTTGGGTATTCGCTGAGCCATGGACTCACCCCGTTGCCATACATTTTATTTCAGGTTGATGCCTACCAGGAGATCCCTAGCAGCCAGTCCCCAGCTCCAGAGGAGCTCTGCTTGGTTTTAGTTTATGTTGTTTTGGTTATGGACCTTGTAGTATACATTTTGCTTCCGTTGCCAGGTTTTCGAACATGTATTCATGTTTTATTCGATAGTATTGTACTTTTGAGTCCTATGTTGGACTTCGTGGGGTTTTGGCTTTGTTCCTGCCCCCTGGCAGCTCAGGTGAGATCGTATTTTGGTTTTACGATAGTTATAGTCTTATAACTGCTATTTCTGCATGGATTGGAGGCCTGAGGCCATTTAACTGCGTGGTTGTGAAATATTTATCTGTGTGGTTGTGTAAATTGTCCGCCGGACAGGGGAGGTGCTGTCTGATTTTCTATTGGCACAGCGGCTCCTGGGTCTCGGGGCGTGACATATAGAATGTGATTTATTATGTTATATATGTTGGTATATGCACAAATGATGATTCTAAGATACCCACTTAATAGGGAAGGTAAATTGGATTTTGTTGAACACTATTAACCAAGGGATCAACAAATAAATATGGGTATTCCAAATGATATTGAAATTAATAAACAAATTAAACTCAGTTATCCTAGAGACAAAAGATTTACTAGCTAATGTCATCAAGACCAACTAACACATTTAAAGAAAAGTAAAAATAAGCTAGTTATCACTATATTTTACAAATTATAAAGAATGGGCAAAAACAGGAAATAGTTTGCTCACTAGATATAATTCAGTTCCTGTTCTGCTTCTTGGAGCGTTTCCTATTCCTTTCGCTTTCATCTGAACTAGATCCCGACTCAAAATCTGACTGGGAGCTTGAGCCGCTAGAATTCTCAGACTCGTCTTCAGAATCAGTTACTTATTTTTATTGTTGCATAATTAGTCTTGGCATTTTCTTCAAGTATTCTCTCAGGTTTTCTGTGATACCACCCAACCCAATCGATGTGAAAAAGTTGATGGAAAATCTTATGTTTTTAGGGTTATCCTAGGGTTTCGAAAATTCGACCACCGTGATGATGAAGAATGATCCGCTAATGTTTCAAACCCCTTTGAAGAGCATAGATCAAAAAAAATTTAATATTTTACATAAAAAATCTTTGAATTAACTACTTTATTTATTCCCTAAGTTTATATTTTATAATAATATTTCTTTAAAATTGAAGATAAAATTAATTCTTTAAATATTAAAATATTATTTAATTTTCTCTTCTTCTATGAAACTTTCATATACAGTAAAATTATTACTGAAATATATAATACAATGCAATTTGGATACTAAATTAATAAAGTAATTTTTTATTTTAAATTTTATATTTTGAATACTATATCTCATACTTAAATAATTGAAAGCATTAATTTAGTTTTTTTATATAAGGAGAAAAAATACAGTAGAATTTTTATTGAGTTAATTAAGATTTTTATTAAAAAAAAGAGGTAGAATATTTTAGTATAATAATAACAATTTTTTAGTGTAATTATAATAATTTTTATTAGAATATTTTTTTACCCATAACAATTTTTTTTTTGTAACAATAGCAATTTTTATTAGAATATTTTTTATCGGAAATGATTTTTTTAATGTAATAATAGCGTTTTCTAAAATCTATATGAAAAGGGTTTATTCGTTAGAGTCGTCCTTTGTTTCGTTATCTCAAATAAAAAAACTTAATTGGATCTTTATAAATAACACCAATTAAAACATCATGCAATAACTAATCGATCTTTTTTACTATTGAACCAAAAAAATCAAAGCGAATGAAGAACAAATTGCTGAAAATTATAAAGGAGAATAAATTTGTGATATTTTATTAGTCGTATAATTTTCAACACATTTTTAATTTGATGTTATTGTGCTTGAGATATAGAATGTGATTTATTATGTTATATATGTTGGTATATGCTCAAATGATTATTCTAAGCTACCCACTTAATAGGGAAGGTAAATTGGATTTTGTTGAACACTATTAACCAAGGGATCAACAAATAAATATGGGTTTTCCAAATGATATTGAAATTAATAAACAAATTAAACTCAGTTATCCTAGAGACAAAAGATTTACTAGCTAATGTCATCAAGACCAACTAAAACATTTAAAGAAAAGTAAAAATAAGCTAGTTATCACTATATTTTACAAATTATAAAGAATGGGCAAAAACAGGAAATAGTTTGCTCACCAGATATAATTCAGTTCCTGTTCTGCTTCTTGGAGCGTTTCCTATTCCTTTCGCTTTCATCTGAACTAGATCCCGACTCAAAATCTGACTGGGAGCTTGAGCCGCTAGAATTCTCAGGCTCGTCTTTAGAATCAGTTACTGATTTTGTTTGTTGCATAATTAGTCTTGTCATGTTCTTCAAGTATTCTCTCAGGTTTTCTGTGATACCACCCAACCCAATCGATGTGAAAAAGTTGATGGAAAATCTTGTGTTTTTAGGGTTATCCTAGGGTTTCGAAAATTCGACCACCGTGACGATGAAGAATGATCCGCTAATGTTTCAAACCCCTTTGAAGAGCATAGATCAAAAAAATTTTAATATTTTACATAAAAAATCTTTGAATTAACTACTTTATTTATTCCCTAAGTTTATATTTTATAATAATATTTCTTTAAAATTGAAGATAAAATTAATTCTTTAAATATTAAAATATTATTTAATTTTCTCTTCTTCTATGAAACTTTCATATACAGTAAAATTATTACTGAAATATATAATACAATGCAATTTGGATACTAAATTAATAAAGTAATTTTTTATTTTAAATTTTATATTTTGAATACTATATCTCATACTTAAATAATTGAAAGCGTTAAATTAGTTTTTTTATATAAGGAGAAAAAATACAGTAGAATTTTTATTGAGTTAATTAAGATTTTTATTAAAAAAAAAGAGGTAGAATATTTTAGTATAATAATAACAATTTTTTAGTGTAATTATAATAATTTTTATTAGAATATTGTTTTATCGGTAACAATTTTTTTTTTGTAACAATAGCAATTTTTATTAGAATATTTTTTATTGATTTTTTTAATGTAATAATAACGTTTTCTAAAATCTATATGAAAAGGGTTTATTCGTTAGAGTGGTCCTTTGTTTCATTATCTCAAATAAAAAAACTTAATTGGATTTTTATAAATAACACCAATTAAAACATCATGCAATAACTAATCGATCTTTTTTACTATTGAACCAAAGAAATCAAAGCGAATGAAGAACAAATTGCTGAAAATTATAAAGGTGAATAAATTTGTGATATTTTATTAGTTGTATATTTTTGAACACATTTTAAATTTGATGTTATTGTGCTTGAGATATAGAATGTGATTTATTATGTATATATGTTGGTATATACTCAAATGATGATTCTAAGATACCCACTTAATAGGGAAGGTAAATTGGATTTTGTTGAACACTATTAACCAAGGGATCAACAAATAAATATGGGTTTTCCAAATGATATTGAAATTAATAAACAAATTAAACTCATTTATCCTAGAGACAAAAGATTTACTAGCTAATGTCATCAAGACCAACTAACACATTTAGAGAAAAGTAAAAATAAGCTTGTTATCACTATATTTTACAAATTATAAAGAATGGGCGAAAACAGGAAATAGTTTGCTCACCAGATATAATTCAGTTCCTATTCTGCATCTTGGAGCGTTTCCTATTCCTTTCGCTTTCATCTGAATTAGATCCCGACTCAAAATCTGACTGGGAGCTTGAGCTGCTAGAATTCTCAGGCTCGTCTTCAGAATCAGTTACTGATTTTTGTTATTGCATAATTAGTCTTGGCATGTTCTTCAAGTATTCTCTCAGGTTTTCTGTGATACCACCCAACCCAATCGATGTGTAAAAGTTGATAAAAAATCTTGTGTTTTTAGGGTTATCCTAGGGTTTCGAAAATTCAACCACAGTGACGATGAAGAATGATCCGCTAATGTTTCAAACCCCTTTGAAGAGCATAGATCAAACAAAATTTAATATTTTACATAAAAAATCTTTGAATTAACTACTTTATTTATTCCGTAAGTTTATATTTTATAATAATATTTCTTTAAAATTGAAGATAAAATTAATTCTTTAAATATTAAAATATTATTTAATTTTCTCTTCTTCTATGAAACTTTCATATACAGTAAAATTATTACTGAAATATATAATACAATGCAATTTGGATACTAAATTAATAAAGTAATTTTTTATTTTAAATTTTATATTTTGAATACTATATCTCATACTTAAATAATTGAAAGCGTTAATTTAGTTTTTTTTATATAAGGAGAAAAAATACAGTAGAATTTTTATTGAGTTAATTAAGATTTTTATTTAAAAAAAAGATGTAGAATATTTTAGTATAATAATAACAATTTTTTAGTGTAATTATAATAATTTTTATTAGAATATTTTTTTATCGGTAACAAAAATTTTTTGTAACAATAACAATTTTTATTAGAATATTTTTTATCGGTAACTATTTTTTTAATGTAATAATAATGTTTTCTGAAATCTATATGAAAAGGGTTTATTCGTTAGAGTCGTCCTTTGTTTCGTTATCTCAAATAAAAAAACTTAATTAGATATTTATAAATAACACCAATTAAAACATCATGCAATAACTAATCGATTTTTTTTTTTACTATCGAACCAAAAAAATCAAAGCGAATGAAGAACAAAATGCTGAAAATTATAAAGGAGAATAAATTTGTGATATTTTATTAGTTTTATATTTTTGAACACATTTTAAATTTGATGTTATTGTGCTTGAGATATAGAATATGATTTATTATATTATATATGTTGGTATATACTCAAATGATGATTCTAAGATACCCACTTAATAGGGAAGGTAAATTGGATTTTGTTGAACACTATTAACCAAGGGATCAACAAATAAATATGGGTTTTCCAAATGATATTGAAATTAATAAACAAATTAAACTCAGTTATCCTAGAGACAAAAGATTTACTAGCTAATGTCATCAAGACCAACTAACACATTTAGAGAAAAGTAAAAATAAGCTAGTTATCACTATATTTTACAAATTATAAAGAATGGGCAAAAATAGAAAATAGTTTGCTCACCAGATATAATTCAGTTCCTGTTCTGCTTCTTGGAGCGTTTCCTATTCCTTTCGCTTTCATCTGAACTAGATCCCGACTCAAAATCTGACTGGGAGCTTGAACTGCTAGAATTCTCAGGCTCGTCTTCAGAATCAGTTACTGATTTTTGTTATTGCATAATTAGTCTTGGCATGTTCTTCAAGTATTCTCTCAGGTTTTCTGTGATACCACCCAACCCAATCGATGTGTAAAAGTTGATGAAAAATCTTGTGTTTTTAGGGTTATCCTAGGGTTTCGAAAATTCGACCACCGTGACGATGAAGAATGATCTGCTAATGTTTCAAACCCCTTTGAAGAGCATAGATCAAACAAAATTTAATATTTTACATAAAAAATCTTTGAATTAACTACTTTATTTATTCCGTAAGTTTATATTTTATAATAATATTTCTTTAAAATTGAAGATAAAATTAATTCTTTAAATATTAAAATATTATTTAATTTTCTCTTCTTCTCTTTCATGTACAGTAAATTATTACTGAAATATATAATACAATGCAATTTGGATACTAAATTAATAAAGTAATTTTATATTTTATATTTATATTTTGTATTTTGTATACTATATCTCATACTTAAATTATTGAAAGCATTAATTTAGTTTTTTATATAAAGAGAAAAAATACAGTAGAATTTTTATTGAGTTAATTAAGATTTTTATTAAAAAAAAGATGTCGAATATTTTAGTATAATAATAACAATTTTTTAGTGTAATTATAATAATTTTTATTAGAATATTTTTTTATCGGTAACAATTTTTTTTTGTAACAATAGTAATTTTTATTAGAATATTTTTTATCGGTAACGATTTTTTTAATGTAATAATAACGTTTTCTGAAATCTATATGAAAAGGGTTTATTCGTTAGAGTCGTCCTTTGTTTCGTTATCTCAAATAAAAAAACTTAATTGGATCTTTATAAATAACATCAATTAAAACATTATGCAATAACTAATCGATCTTTTTTACTATTGAACCAAAAAAATCAAAGCGAATGAAGAACAAATTGCTGAAAATTATAAAGGAGAATAAATTTGTGATATTTTATTAGTCGTATAATTTTCAACACATTTTTAATTTGATGTTATTGTGCTTGAGATATAGAATGTGATTTATTATGTTATATATGTTGGTATATGCTCAAATGATTATTCTAAGCTACCCACTTAATAGGGAAGGTAAATTGGATTTTGTTGAACACTATTAACCAAGGGATCAACAAATAAATATGGGTTTTCCAAATGATATTGAAATTAATAAACAAATTAAACTCAGTTATCCTAGAGACAAAAGATTTACTAGCTAATGTCATCAAGACCAACTAAAACATTTAAAGAAAAGTAAAAATAAGCTAGTTATCACTATATTTTACAAATTATAAAGAATGGGCAAAAACAGGAAATAGTTTGCTCACCAGATATAATTCAGTTCCTGTTCTGCTTCTTGGAGCGTTTCCTATTCCTTTCGCTTTCATCTGAACTAGATCCCGACTCAAAATCTGACTGGGAGCTTGAGCCGCTAGAATTCTCAGGCTCGTCTTCAGAATCAGTTACTGATTTTTGTTGTTGCATAATTAGCCTTGGCATGTTCTTCAAGTATTCTCTCAGGTTTTCTGTGATACCACCCAACCCAATCGATGTGAAAAAGTTGATGGAAAATCTTGTGTTTTTAGGGTTATCCTAGGGTTTCGAAAATTCGACCACCGTGACGATGAAGAATGATCCGCTAATGTTTCAAACCCCTTTGAAGAGCATAGATAAAAAAAATTTTAATATTTTACAATAATATTTCCTAAGTTTATTCCCTAAGTTTATTAAAAAAAACCGCTAATGTTTCATTCCCTAAGTTTATATTTTATAAAATATTTCTTTAAAATTGAAGATAAAATTAATTCTTTAAATATTATAATATTATTTAATTTTCTCTTCTTCTCTTTCATATACAGTAAAATTATTGCTGAAATATATAATACAATGCAATTTGGATACTAAATTAATAAAGTAATTTTTTATTTTAAATTTTTTATTTTGAATACTATATCTCATACTTAAATAATTGAAAGCATTAATTTATTTTTTTTATATAAGGAGAAAAAATACAGTAGAATTTTTATTGAGTTAATTAATATTTTTATTAAAAAAAGATGTAGAATATTTTAGTATAATAATAACAATTTTTTAGTGTAATTATAATAATTTTTATTAGAATATTTTTTTATCGGTAACAATAGCAATTTTTATTAGAATATTTTTTATCGGTAACGATTTTTTTAATGTAATAATAACGTTTTCTAAAATCTATATGAAAAGGGTTTATTCATTAGAGTCATCCTTTGTTTCGTTATCTCAAATAAAAAAACTTAATTGGATCTTTATAAATAACACCAATTAAAACATCATGCAATAACTAATCGTTTTTTACTATTGAACCAAAAATGTGTCATACACTTAACATAAAATATTTACACATAATCCATAAAATTTTGATTCATATTAAATCTATATAAAAACAAAACCCTACATCCTAGACATGTAAATTAATTCCAACATATCTAGCTTGCTCCTTGAATTGAATTTTTCTGATAATATTACATCTTCTCAGAAATATATGGGTACCCTTCTTGGTAAAACAAAAACTTCACTCTCAATTTCTTTCAACATTCTTCTGTGAGGAAGAGAATTATTATATTATAATTAAGAGAAGCATCTCACATAATCAATACTTGCATTCAATGAATAGATTTAACAAAGACAGTAAGCTAACAATAGCTTATTGTTAGAAAAGAAAAATTTTAAAAAAAATAACAACAAAATAAATTTATACAAACATCAGAAAGGCAAGGTAAGGATGAGAAAAATATAACCTTATGCCCATCTTCAAGTTTGCAGCTCCAAGAATGCAAATGTAACGGCTAGGACAATGATTTATTTCAAATAAAGTGGTAACCCACCTTGTTGTACAAAACCGCACATCACATTGTGCATGTCAAAATTTAAAAAAAAGTAAAAAATTCAACAGTTAAATATTGTCAAGCAAGTACAACATCTATATAACTTTAACTAAATGAAAAAGATGACTCACTCAATTTGCTCATAGATAAATTAATCTAAATAGAATTATAATGGCCATCATTCCATACCTATTCATAAAGGCCTTGTAGATATTTTTCAAACTGTCTTCGGAAATTTTTTGAGAACTATCATTGTTCTACATTAACAGACTTTATTGTCACCATGAATGGTGAAAGACAAAGAATCTAGAAGAAAATGTTGCAACTGAAGATTGAAGAGTATAAAATGGTCGTCAGTCATTCACCTTAATCTATCGACCAATGAAAATAAACTTTGAAATTGAAGTCATAAGTCTCATCCTTCTCATTATAGAATTCTGACGTAGCAACATCCATGCCAATCAAAACTTGTAGCAATTCCCATGCACAATAAGATATCCCGAAGTAAATTAATGTCCTGTATCAATGTTGAAGCTTGGATATTTATAAAATTAATTAATTAGCAAAACTAGTTACTAAACATAATTAAGATCTAACCCTAATTCAATTAAATCATAAACAACAACGAGTTCCCTCCTAACCTAATTATCACAATTTGATTATTAGAGAAATTTCTGAATTAACCCAAGGACTCCCACAACTACAACGCAAACCAATCTCAACAAAACAGATCAAATACTGAAGTCTTGATACACAACTCAACCTATAGACTTAACTCGATTCTAAAGTCTTGATACATAACTTAACCTATAAACATATCTTGATCTACCTCCTTAGGAAATTGAATCAAAGACAAAACCATCAAAGGAGGAGGCTCACGGCAATAACAAGTACTAGACAGAAACAATCTAGGAATCAAATCAAAACCTCCTTAATTCTTACCATTATTCCAAAATTCCATTCACAAACCTATACCAATACCTCACAGCAAGGAATGTCAGCAAAAATCCAAGGCAACAAGGTAATCTATCATGACAAAAGCAGCCACTTGAACCTCACGGTAGGGAATAACCTAAACAGCACAACTACTAACCCCAATTATTGCTCACGACAAGATACAGTCAAACCACAAGGTCGCAACTACACCTATCTAGTGGGAATTCATGGCGGATTTGGCGAAACCAAACATACTCGGCAGTAGATTGCAATAATCCAACTCCAAGCAAGGGGGAGGCTTAAGACATGTCAAGTATCCCAACCAAAACCTTCCAACAGTTTCATCCAACACATGGCAACAACAGACCAACAAAGACCCTTATCAACACTCCAATCTGACCAAAAACCCAGAACTGCAAATCCACGGTGGCACCTTAGATCAGAAATCAAAACCCAACCAAGAATGCAAACCCAAATATAGACTATCTGCAATAAGCACTCAAATCCCGAATTTGACCAATAAAACCATGATCAAATACCGGAGTAACCAAGCCTTACCTTGATCACCCACTTGAAGCCTTCCTTGCCCAAATCAAATTCAAATCAAATCAGTTGTAAACAAACTCTGCCAGAGAAGCTGTTCGGGACTAGAGGAAGGGTGCTCCACAACTGAAGGAGGTGCAATCGCCGGCTAAATCGCGTAGAGAAGGGGAAGAAGAGAGGTAGCGTCGGGCGGAGCGCTAAGGGAGGAGAAGATACTTAAGCGAGGGCTCGGCTGAGGGCGATCGGGCATTGATTAACTGAGGTGGTGTGGAGGCGGTCAATCGGTGTCGAGCGCATTGGAGAGGAGTTGACATCGGTGAAAACGGGAGGAGAAGAGAAACATGGATTCGTATCTTTCCGGTACGAAGGACAATATAAACCTCATAATACATCATTCCAACACATATATACTAGCATAGCCAACATCATCCCAACATACACATAGTTAATAACATTCATGCAATAACAACATAATAAAACTCCAAAAACGAAATGCAATAAATCGAAAAACCAACGAAAACAAATAAATATACGTCTACTAACAAAATATAAATAATGACAAGTCTACTAAAGATATAAAACAACTTCATGACCACTAAGAAAACAGAAGAAAAAGGACAAGTCCAATAAAGAAAAAAAAAGAACCGATGATAAACTACTCGACTTTGTGGGACTAGCAGGATCCTCTGCTGGCGCCACGAGATGTAACTATCTACTACCTAAAATAAAAATGAAGACAAATGGAGGCAAGTCCGGGCTCGAACTCTACGAGTATAGCGAATAAATAAATGCATGGTATAAACAAGATAATTCAAAGTAGATAGAAACAAGATATACAATCTCTGGAATGTAGAGCATATATCAAAATGCAAAAAAAAAAAAAAACATACTTGCGGGGCATGATTAGAAACTCCTATGATACCTCAATAATCTACTTGTACTATTGAACAAATACAGATCAAATAATAACAGAGTAGCGAGTAGAATAGAATCTCACTTAGAGGCAATGGTAAGTGATTTGATTGGCTTACGACCTCCAGTACTTCATATACATTAGAAGGGCCGGGAAAGGATGATACTCAAAATAAGCTATTTTGGGGGGCAGGTTAGAGACCTTTCTTGCACCCGCTCTCCGCGGAATGGGAGTTTCTTATAAGTAAGATGATACTCGGACTCACCCGCCCGCCTTTGTGATTGATGTTGAAGATGTAGTTTCCGGGTTAGCGTAAGATTCTGGTAATGTTTCTCCCTTGTCTCATCCCGCACCCCTAGATCGAGCACGAAGAACTTGATATAGGAGCGAATGATAATGACGCGCTGCCCTGATCTGATCTCTTTTCAGTTGGCCCTTTCGCATTCCCCATTCGGATACTTTGAATCGTCTCTTGCGTATTCCCTTTTAGGAGCGGACGGGGTGAAGCAGAGAGTTGAGGCCTTCGGAAACTTATTCAATTCAATTCTTCCGCCCTCATTAAAGACCCCTATCTCTTCTTCAATCCCCTATCTCTTCTTCAATCAAAGAATCTCGTACGTACCCGGACACATCAAAGAAATAGCAGTTGCTCGAGCTGGAGTCGGGCCGAAAATCCATGGTAAGCAGTTGAAAATAATATATTTTTTGATTAACTGGATCATAACATCGATATCATTTTTGACCCTCGCCATAGCCAAGTAAAACACAAAGAGCGAACCAAGAACTAAGCTTACTACGTTCAACATGAGGACGGAGGATAAAACATGTGGATCCAAAAACTCTTAAAAATGAATAATCAGGAATATAATCATATAGTTTTTCAAAAGGAGATAAACCAGATGTAATAAAAGATGGAATTTTATTGATAGATGGATTGTAGTAAAAATAGTTTTCCCCCAGAACTCGCTAGCTAAGAACATATGCAGACAATAAGATAGAATGTGCAGTTTCAACAATATGTCTATATTTTCTTTCAGCAGCACCGTTGTGTTCAGGAGTATCAGTACAAGAACTTTAATGAAATGTACCATCTAAGGCAAATAGTTCAGAAAAAAGATTAGATGTATATTCATCACCCAAATCAAATCGAAAATATTTAATAACAGTATTATGTTGAGTTTTTACTATGACACGAAACATATATATGATAGATACTAAAGAAATCAGAACGATATTTCATAATATAGACTTAAGTGTACGAGTACAATCATCAATAAAAGAAACATAGTAACGAGATCCACCAGGTGTACGAATCGAAGATGGACCCCACACATCAAAATAAACTAATTCAAACGGTGCAAGAGAAATAGAGATACTTTTATAGAAAGGTAAGGTAAAGAATTTTGCTAATTTGCAACCACAACAATTTGAAATATCATGAGTTTGCAATTTTTCTAAATTTCCTTTAGAAGCTAAGTATTTCAAACGAGAGGAAGAAATATGTCCAAGACGAGAAGCTAAGTATTTCAAACGAGAATGCCACAAACGAGAGTGTCTTGTGAGAGGTTGTTCTCCACCGAGAAAGAGAAAGCTCTACCTGGAGATTGTCGGGGACTACTCCACCAAAAGATTGAGGGATCGTCCACCTCAAGGACAAGCCGTGGAGTAGGAGCAAGCAATCTCTGAACCACGTAAACGATAAGTGTTAGCGTTTGTATTCTTAATTTCATTATTTTATTTTGTTTCTGCTTGTGTAAAGCTAACACTTATAGAAAGAACCAACGAAAGTTCGACAATTGGCTATTCACCCCCCTCTAGCCATATGATCAAGTTTCAAGAGTTAGAACTTTCTCACCAAGTGTTTGATCAAACCTTTGACCGACTTGGACTTTCCCTTGCCTAGTTCCCAACTAGGACTTCTCTCGTGTCAACGTGCGATCTCCCCGATCGACCTGGACTTCATTTAGTCCAACTAGAACTTTTTTCTGTGCCAGTGTGGGATTTCCTGTAAGTACCCCAAGTTGGTTTTGATGTATTCAACCAATTTAAGTTAGGTCCTGGTGCTTTTAATCCCTGTGTCTAAGTGTGCAAGAACTTAGGAGTATAGGAAGTCGAGCGGAAGACGCAGCGGTTGAGAAAGATGACACGGAAAAGGAGTCGATGGGCTCGATGCATCCAAGGGACGCGGAGCTCTGCGGAAGAATATGCCGGTGGAGCGAAAAAGACCCACTGGATTGATCAGTTTCTTTTTTCGCCTTAGGGACAAAGTGTTTGTAATCAAATCCAACGGAAGAAGCCAACGAGGAAAACGAAGGTTCAACTCGACCGTGTATACGGACGAACAAAAATGGCAGCCGACTAGGTCAGTTTTGAAACTGGCGTTCAACCAAAAAGGAAATGAAATTGGTAAACGATGGAATCAAATCAATAATTCTTGGTTCGCTTAAATTCAGATAGTAAAAAGGATAGACTTCAAACTTTTCAGTTAAGAATATCTTGCTACTTGTGCTAATTCTAACACTAAAGGCCAATATGGTCCCCAAAGCATTGCCACAAGGTGTGATTTGTTGTTTGGTGTGATTTGTCTTTTACATAGAAAGCACAACAATTCACTATGAGATCATCAGAGAATAACTAATCTGCAAACAAATTTAGTATCCAAGACCGGTGCGACTTATAGAGAACCAACCAAACGCCTAGGCCAATATACAAATTCTCTAGTATAAAAATTACAACGGCAATTTCCTGGGAATAATTTGAAGCATGCTATGTGTTACCTACAAGCAAGTTGCTGAATCTGAAATCCCTCCCATGATCACAACACTACCATGCCTCAGCAAGGCATCTATCTATCTATAAAACAAACAGCATATTAAACTTTTGAGGGGTCAACACTCCATTACGAGATGAGAAAATCTGATGCATGGACTTTTCCTGGAGAATCCTTCTCTAGCTGTAATCCTCACTTGAGCAGTTCAAGCGTCCTCTTCTTCTTTTATGGACGAATTTGTCAGAAAATCAGATAACCGACTGAAATTTCCAGAAAATCTGGAGAACACCCCTCTTGAACTCATCGCATCCATCTTCCCACGACTTCACAAAAAGCTATAAGCTTCTCCACTCCATTTTCAGTTTACCTGATCAAAAAGGTATGGATGAATTTATTAAAGGAATGTAGATGCATTGTTCGAAGTATCAAATTCTAAGAGAACTGATTGTAACATGTATTACAGAACTTGCTATATTCAGCATTTCAAGCAACCACTACGAACGGACTTCAGCAAATTAAATGTCAGCTACAAACTATGATAAGTGACAGCAAAAATTGACAACAAAATGGCGGGCCATGTTCTAAATGGCGGTTGAAACGTCCGCCTAGACGGGAAGTGAACCTCAACCGCATTTGTAAAAAGCGGTGTTTTAGGCGGCGGTCAAAGTCAACCTAGGTTAAAAAAAACCTTAATTCAAAACAACTAACCTCCTTCCGCCTCAAACTGCCGCCACAACAGCACTCTTAGTTTCGACGTTTCAGCTTCGGACACGTGACGTGCCCGCACCGAGGCAACACGTTCGGGCTCGGTGGGCCCGTTGCCTAGCTCGAGAAGGCTCGTCGTCAGGCTCAGGCCACGCGTCCAAGCTCGCATGACGAGTCCAGACTCGTCGGCACGTTCGAAAGTGTCGTCCAGGTATGGCGACTTGTTCGATGCTGAAGCCAAAACGCCGAATAGGTTTTTTTTAACTTACGATTTAATGAAAATTTTAGATTAATAATTTTAATCAATTCTTATTGGGATAATTTAAATAGGCATAGTTAAAACTTAATTAAATTATCCTATTAATTTAATAGTTATATATATATATATATATATAATATATTTAGATTAACTGTTCTATTTTTAGTTAATATATTTTATAGTAAGTTTTTTTTTAATTTTATTATATTTTATTTAAATATTGAAGTTTAATAGCGGAGAATGAATAGTAAAATAATCTTATGTATAAAAATAGGAAAAAAAAAATTCAACTGTCTAAGCAGCCGAGATAATCATTAACCGCCTTGCTACCGCCTACCGCCATTTACAATACTAATGGCCGTGAAAAACAACTTGATAATTCATACAAAAAAATTAATCAGAATGGATGATACTGTTTTTTTTCTTAGATCAAGAAATCAAAAGATCGCAGTCAAGATCACTTCCACCACTACACAATCATGGTAGATACATGCCCCAGAAATCAGCAAAGATCAGCCAATCTTGATGGAACTTGGCCAATCTATATTAGGATGGGGTAAGTTTGCCAACTATGGTGAATAAACAAGTGTTGCCTCTGATGTAGTAGAAGTGGAGAGAAAAAGGAGTGAAACGAAATCTCAATATAATCCAAGAGAAAATAGCAGTGTTAAAAAAATCGGCCTAGGCGGCCTTAGCACCTAGGTGGGATTAGGAAGCCTCAGGCTCCGACTAAATGGTCGAATCGTTTAGGCGCCACGGAAATAGTGCAAAGTGTCCATGATTTTCTTTAGTTTGGACATTTAAATGTAAAGCCTAATTTAAAAAAAAATTGAAATGTAACCGTTTTTTCTATTGAATTTAAGTTTTATAAGTCTTAAACTTTAATCCAAAAAGAAAATAAATTTGTCGACTTGCCCTAGCGGCTAGCATCAAACTTCATCTTCATCGTACTAAGCAACCAGAGCTGGAGAAATCAAAGCGAATGAAGAACAAATTGTTGAAAATTATAAAGTAGAATAAATTTGTGATATTTTATTAGTTGTATAATTTTGAACTTATTTTAAATTTGATGTTATTGTGCTTGAGTTATAGAATGTGATTTATTATGCTATTTATGTTGGTATATGCTCAAATGATGGTTCTAAGATACCCACTTAATAGGGAAGGTAATTTGGATTTTGTTGAACACTATTAACCAAGGGATCAACAAATAAATATGGGTTTTCCAAATGATATTGAAATTAATAAACAAATTAAACTCAGTTATCCTAGAGACAAAAGATTTACTAAAGGACTACAGCTAATGTCATCAAGACCAACTAACACATTTAAAGAAAAGTAAAAATAAGCTAGTTATCACTATATTTTACAAATTATAAAGAATGTGCAAAAACAGGAAATAGTTTGTTCACCAGATATAATTCAGTTCCTGTTCTGCTTCTTGGAGCGTTTCCTATTCCTTTCGCTTTCATCTGAACTAGAACCCGACACAGAATCTGACTCGGAGCTTGAGCCGCTAGAATTTTCAGGTTCATCTTCAGAATCGGTTACTGATTTTTGTTGTTGCATAATTAGTCTTGGCATGTTCTTCAAGTATTCTCTCAGGTTTTCTGTGATACCACCCAACCCAATCGATGTGAAAAAGTTGATAGAAAATCTTGTGTTTTTAGGGTTATCCTTGGGAAATATAGACTCAAATGAATCTTGCATAGTAGGATCATTGAGTCTCTCATTAAGTAAACGAATTCCCAGGTGCTCAGACAATTCCTGCAATGAAAATTTTATGAGTATAAATACTGAAGATTCAACTAGATACCACAAGCTTATTACACAGAAATTTACACATACCTGAAAGAGAATCTTAATGAAGATTCGAGAAGAGGAAGTTGTGTCTTCCTCCGTCAACCGTATATAAGCAAGCACATGCCAAGGAAGTGCATCAGTTCCAAGCAAGTGAGCAAAGAATTTTGCTACATTGCGCAACTTATTAGTTTCAAGACGATGTATCATAGAATATTGCTGAACAAAGCATTTCTCAAAATTTTCTTGATGAACTTTGTTAATCATGCAAAATCTCTGCCCAAGAAGACCATAATATCGTAGGTATGTTCTCTCTTGGCTGCAGCATTCCAGCAACATAATACATAATTCCATCTGTGCATAAACAAAATATAATAATGAGTCCATTTATTTCAAGAACTCTAAAAAGAATGCCAAACAAAAACGATATGAGATATATTATATGGAAATAAGTTAAAAGTGATGCCATGAAAAAGGTAGCACATGAGAAAACATTTAGCATCCATATGAAGATGAACTTGACTTCAAGAAAGAAAGAAAATACAATGACAGATTATGATGGAGGAAAGATCAAATTTTGACACTTTCCCTACAGCTAATACAGCTAACAATACTAAAATTATGTACAGAGAAAAAATTCATTTAAGAAACTGATAAATAAAGAAAAATTATGCAAAACAGAAAATGCAAAGTATTGTGTTGTTGTCATTGGAAATACTAAATACGATGGTTGAAACAAACTGCGCCATTTTCCACTTCCCCTTGTATATCTTGTTCAAGATCATTAATGGTTTTGAGAACCTAAAGAAGCTTTGAAATGTCTCCACATTTTGCATCAATGCTGAAATCTTGACAAAAGTTTTTTTGTTGATGAAGAATAGCACATGGCATTGTCACTTCATGATATATTTCACCAAATGATGAATGACCAAAGAAGCTTTTGGCAGAATTTTCCTTGAGTATAACTTCAAATCTTAGCCTATATTATTGATTTATTGTGATATTAAATGGAACCACATGGACTGCTTTCTAAGACATGGCCTTACTTTTAGGGCCTATTTACTTCCTGACAGGAGCAGTTTTCTGAATAAATGGGCAGGAACTACATACAAAATTTCATTCTCAATTTAAATAAACTGTGAATCACAATTAACAAAACGGTTTATAAACTACAAAGGTATTTTTGTACTTGCCATTCCACATCGACTGAGTGAAAGATAGTATTTCTTTCTGAATACTTTAGTAAAACACTAACATTAGCATTCTAGAACTTGATAAATGAAGCATTTTTAGGTCTATATAATACTCTAAAAAATATGTATTAGATTAGTAAATCAATCGAAGCAATAAATAATTCAAAATGAAATACTAGTTCGTTCAATTGCGTATAATACTTGTCAGACAAGAGTACTATTATAAATGAAATAAGCTAAAGGCATCAAGCTTCACTGTACAACCAACCAATCAATGCACAAAAACAGCCTCCTATCATGAAAACGTAATGATTAAAAATTTTAGTCACTGAGTGAATTTCAAGGATAACCATGGTGATTATGATAGATCAAAAGAATATCCAAGGTAAATACTTACTTCCTGACCGGGCTCAAGCTTGATTTTTAATAATTTATGTCCAGCCTCCTCAAAATCAACACTCGACATGATTGTAAGATATATAGTTCTTCGCAAATTGACAAGATTTGTCTCGGTTTCATCTTTTATCTTCATCATCTCATCATCTTCTTCCTCAAATTCTTCTTCATCTTCATCTTCATCCTCTGAAGCTGCATCAGAATCTTCTTCATCATCAGAAGACTCGTCCCCAAGAATGGATTTCTTCAGATTCTCATATGCCTTCTCGTCTTCAAGAAAATTAGGATTTGCCTTAAAAACATCTGCACAGATAGAGAGAATTATGAGAGCTTCAGTTATAAATGTGAAATGATCTTCAGAAAGGATTTCAATCCAACACTATTACCAAGATTAGTCTCCGAATCAATCTCTTCATCAAGTGATATCTCATGAGTAAATTGGTCCTCTTGCTCAACAAGATCCAGTTCTGGACGAATAGCAGGAAATCCCTGAACAACAATTTGATCAAATGAAATACTTCAGTCACTAGCATATATCAAGGTTGGCCAACAAATATGCACATTCAAGCATCTAGGTTGACAAACTCTACCTGAAATTTTGCTTTTCGTATAGCAAAAAGGCCTTCAATCAGAAACTGGACCCTTTTATCAATTTCTCCTTCATGAAGTATACCACGAAAACGTTCAAAGATACCTGCATGAACATGTAAAACTTGTGATGGTAAGAACAGCACTGCCTAGAATAACTGACCCAAAATATGATTGTGGGAAACCATATTTTGCCAGAAGCATTTAGTAAAATGGAATGTGACACTTCAAAAACAGAATGTTTAATAGTTTGAGAAAACATATGTTTAATAGTCATATGACAAGGAAAATGAACATTATTCTAACACGTCAAAGGAGTTCAGAAGGTGGAATATTGACAGATTTAATCTCAGTGAATTGCAATATGATGTAATGCGCTAATCCAAAAACCTTCTCCATATTTGAAATTATAATACATTATAAGCATTCCCCTATCTGAAAACTATTTATACTCAAATTTGAGTAACATTTATTTTAAGATTGAGTACAAATATACTTCCTAATGACCAAAGACCCATCACTAAAAATAGTGTAAAAAGTACCAACATGCTACAATTAACTAAATCACAAATTTTTTAGTAGAAGAAGAGTAACTTACCATGGAGTCCTTGAGGTGAAATATCCTGAAGTAATGCACCACATTCCTTGATAAATCCAACAGCTACCTGAACAAGAATTCACCCAACAATAAGATTAATTCAAGAAAAACACCAAAAATGTCAAATAACATGCAATATTACCTCTACACTGTCATCTGTAGGGTTTTCCAATAATATAGTCAGAAGCTCCAGAGCAATAATCTCGTGTGCGACCAGTTGATTCACAAGATGAGCAATGAACTTGGTCGCAGCAAGTAGTTGAGGCTGCAAAGGAATAACATCAAAATAATATAAGAACTGTATTAAATCTGATCAAAACACAAGAGAACTAAAGATAAGTTCTTACCTTGTCATTCCTTTTATAAGCCCTCTTGAGTTGCAAGACAATTCTCACCACAAGAAGCCTACCAATCTCTGGAAATTTAGTATTAACGACTGCAACCAATGCAGAAAATACATCGGTAAATCCAGGAGAAGCCATTTGAGACTTCATGCATGACCGGCAGAAAAGACCCCTTCCACGAATTAAATTCTCAGAGAAGAGCTCAGGAATAATGTTCTTGATATTGGTAGCGTTGACTTTATTCACCAAACCATTGATACTTTTTCTGAGAGCGTCCCAGCTCAGTCGCTGGTAAGCTTCACTACTCTTATCCTGCACTTCTCGCATCATTTGCGCCATTCTGTGAGGAGGGATGTAAATACCCCCAGTCCTTCCCATGTTAGAATCCGGCATAGGTGGAAGCTGACTATCTAGCTTTTTTATCTCCTGGTTGGGTGCTTTGTCTCCCTCTGCAGGTTTTTCCCCATGGCGTTCATTGCGTTCCTTGTGATTTTCCCGTATTCGTGAACCTTTTTCCTTATCCGACCGATCACTTTCTCCTTCACTGTCTTCACGCCGAGGGGTACCCTTTCGTGCTCTTGAGAGGGCATCTCGTCTCTGAGGTGGACTCTCCTCTCTCTTCTCCCTGCGGCGGTCATCTCGATCACGGTCTCTGCCACCATCTTCATGCTTACGTCTCCGCGGACTCCTGTCTACATTCTCAGAGCGCCTTCTTTCCCTCTTTCCCTCATCGTCGTCCTCTTCATAACCACGCCGTCTCCTGTCCTGCATCCCTTCACCGTCGCTCTCGCTATCTCGCCTTTTCCGTCTCCTGTCTACATTCTCAGAGCGCCTTCTTTCCCTCTTTCCCTCCTCGTCGTCTTCTTCATAACCACGCCGTCTCCTGTCCTGCATCCCTTCACCGTCGCTCTCGCTATCTCGCCTTTTCCGTCTCCTGTCTACATTCTCAGAGCGCCTTCTTTCCCTCTTTCCTTCCTCGTCGTCCTCTTCATGACCACGCCGTCTCCTGTCCTTCTTATCAACGCCGTTGTCCTCATCCGCTGCAACGCGCCGCATCCCTTCACCGTCGCGCTCGCCTCTTTTCCGATCTTTCTTTTCGTCGCGTCGAATGAAACCCTAGCGGCATGAAAGAGACCATGGAGTTAGTGTAAACAGACCATGTTAGTATTACACTAAACAATTCTATAACCTTTTTTTTTAAATAAAAATCTTAATTAACTCACTAAATATTCTACGGCATTTTATCGAATGGCGGAGGTAAGAAATCGTAATTACTAAAATGCATTTTGAGATTTGGTTTTTACCAAAGAGCGCATCAAAAATTATCTTCTTCCTCTTATATCTCTTCTCTCAATAATTTTCTTTCTCAATTAACTTTCCGAGAAATCCGAACTATTTTTTCAAAATTTTCAATTTAAAATAAAAAATTGTGATTCGAATGCCCTAGGGATTTTCCTTTTTCTCACCCTACATATATATTTTTATCTTGCACAACTTGACTCATCACGAAATATTTACTGTATTTTGCTATGATTACAAAAAGAGAGTTGAAAACAGGAGTGTGTTCTAAAGGTGACTCCAAAGAGTCGACTTAAAAGAATCGTTGAGGAAGATAGATGTTGAAGGAGAAACTTCAAGCAATAGTTTGTTTAGTAGAAGAAAGAAAAAGATGTAGTAATATACGAATGATTGACTACTTAAAAATTGTATATACGATGAAAAAAAATCGTATAAGGGTTCTTATAGGGTTTATTTCAGCTAGACCATGTTCTGCTCTGATATGGTATCAGCCCTAGTTTTGTACATCATCAACTCTTCCTACTAATTTTTAGTTTGGAGAATCAAACATTACCAAGTAATCATATATAACCTCGGTTATGTCATTACCAAGTAATCACATAACCAAGGTTATGGGGAACGAAACATAACCTGAAATTGTTTAGTTCAATTTAGGTAATCAAATAAAATCTTGTTTGTTTGGAGGTAATAGTCTATAACTCATCAACGACGGTGGTCGGCGGTGGTCGGCGACGATCACCGCCGCCAAATAAAACCACCGCCGTCGACCACCGCCAAACCACCGCCGACGACGATCGCCGACGACCACAACCGGCGACCACCGTCGGCGACGATCACCGGCGACCACCGCGGCGACCACTGCCGGCGACCACCGCCGGCGACCACCGCCGGCGACGATCGCCGGCGACCACCGCCGGCGACGATCGCCGGCGACCACCGCCGGCGACTATCATCGCCGACCACCGCCGGCGACGATCACCGCCGACCACCGCCGACCACCGCCAAATAAAATCTTGTTTGTTTGGAGGTAATAGTCGCCGGTAGTGGTCGCCGCCGATCGTCGCCGGCAGTGGTCGCCGGCGATCGTCGCCGGCGGTGGTCGCCAGCGGTGGTCGCCGGCGGTGGTCGCCGGCGATCGTCGCCGGCGGTGGTCGCCGGCGATCGTCGCCGGCGGTGGTCGCCGGCGATCGTCGCCGGCGGTGGTCGCCGGCGATCGTCGCCGGCGGTGGTCGCCGGCGATCGTCGCCAGCGATTTTCGCCGGCGGTGGTCCCCGGCGGTGGTCTCCGGCGATCGTCGCCCGCGGTGGTCGCCGGCGATCGTCGCCGGCGGTAATCGCCGGCGATCATCGCCGGCGGTGGTCGCCGACAGTCGTCGCCGGAGATGGTCGCCGGAGGTCGTCGCCGGCGATGGTCGCCGGCGGTGGTCGTCGGCGATCGTCGCCGGCGGTGGTCGCCGGCGATCGTCGCCGGCGGTGGTCGCCGCGATCGTCGCCGGCGGTGGTCGTCGACGATCGTCGCCGGCGGTGGTCGCCGACGATCGTCGCCGACGGTGGTCGCCGGCGATCGTCGGCGGCGGTGATCACTGGCCGCTGTTGTCGGTCGTCGATTGCGAATAATGCTTTCGGAAGTTAATAAATTGTAATGGTTATTTTCGTCTTAAATGTAAATATTGGAGGATAATTTTGGAAAGATAAGTTCCATAACCTGGGAATCAAGAAAAACCTTACTTCCCTAAGGTTTTCCGATTCCTGGTTGCATGCCCCTTTTGCTGACGTGTCGGACATCGATTATTACTTGGGAATCGCTGATTATCTAAACCAAAAAAGGTTTTTGTTGATAACTTTGGATGGATAACCAAGGTTATCAAGGATAACCCTCAACCAAACGCACCCAACGGTGTCATGCATTACATAAATAAGATTCTCAGAATTTTTTTAACCTTACAATAAATTCATGCTTGAATACGACCTCGGCACTGATATCATACCATATCAGGCTCGAGGAGGGCATGATATTATCTTATATTAGGCCCACCGTGGGCCTAATATCATACCATATTAGCCCCACTGATGGACTGATATTGGATCTGTATCGATGCTTGTTTGTTTTTTGAATTACTGAAACACTTGATTATGAATTTGAAAGTTTGTCAAATTTAAATGTAATTTATTGTTCAGGGATAATAATGTTGTTGACGAAATTCTCTCAGAGATATGGAATACGCTTGATGATAATGTTGTCATGCGGAATGAAGCAGAAATATCCAGTAATAATATTCCATTATCTTTCGAGTATAGTGGTAATAGAATTACAAAGAATTTGACATTTGATCTAAATGAAGAAGCAAGTAATCTAGAAGATGAGTGCCTGAATTCTTCTACGAGACTTGTTGAATACTTTGAGTCAACCTGGAGTGAGAATGAAGACCATGAAATTCGAAATGCAGATTAATTACAACCCAATACAAGTGTACTAAAATTCCAAGTTGATGATATGCAAATTGAGCAATATGAATTTCTCCTAGATCAGTACAGCGACTTAGAGAAGGAGTTTCCAATAGCTGATGATCCTTATATTTTGAATTCTTGATTGCTAGCTGGGCCAATTGGAGAGATAGAGGCAAGAGATGAGCATGTTTTTTTGTGGGACAGATTTTCCATCTAGACAAGAATTCAGAATACACTTGTGAAACATGACATGGTTAAGCATATGAGATATAACCCAGTTGACACCCGAAAAAATAGAGTTAAAGCGGTGTGTTTCAACCAACCATGTACATGGAGAGTAGTTGTCTGGGGGAAGTAGAGTTCATTGTTACAAAATATGTAAAGGAACACCAATGTGAAACTATTAGGAAAATTGCTGATTATTATGCATGCCCTTTATCATTTGTTGCGTCTTTTGTTGAAAAGCAATTTCTTCGTAATGAACAATACAAACCAAGTATAATTATATCAGATATTAAAGTTAGGTTTGGAGCGACCATATCATACAGAAAGGCATACATAACCAGAGAGAAAGCGTTGAAAAAGGTCGTTGGAGATTATGATGAGGCATCTAAGTGAGTTAAGAGCTAGGGATCCTGAAACTTATGTGGCACTATATAGGAATGGTAACAATGAGTTCCAACGGTGTTTTGGGGGGTTTTGGTACTTGTCGAAGGATATTCAAGTTTTATTTGCGTAAACTTATCAGAACTGATGTCACACATCTAAGAGAGAAGTATCTGGGTGTATTGTTGATCGCTACAACGATTGATGATAATGACAATGTTCTCCCAGTTGCCTTTGGAATAGTTGAAGTTTAATGTGGGTCTGCATGAGAGTGGTTTTTGGAGCATACAAAGAGGTTCTTTATTGCCGATGAACAGTCAATGACCATAGTATCAGATTGACATCGTGGCATTATATCAGCCGTTAAGAAAGTGTACACAAACGTTCATCATGCTTTTTATTGTCACCGCATGTCTTGTAATATGGTAATGGATACTGGAAGTAGAGCAACTTTAGGTTTATTTTGGGCAGCAGCATCAGCAAACACAACACTCCAATATGATCTCATAATGCAGTCAATGCTTAAAAAATATCCAGATGCTCATAAGTGGCTTCAGAATATTGACCCTAAAAGGTGGGTTAATGCACACTTTACTGGGAGAAAATATAGAATGCTAACCACTAATTGTGTGGAGAGTTTAAATACTTTGTTCAAGAATATACGTGAACTTCCTATAAACAGGTTAATTGATAATACAAGAAGAAAGGTAGCTCAATGGTTCTTTAACCATAGAGAGGAAGTCTCAAAATGGTATGTTGTTTTGACACCTCATGCTACAAAAGAAATGGATTCAAGGAGAGAGAAAGCTAGAGCAAATAAGGTTCACTCATACTCTCAATCAAAAATGGAAGTAGAGACATGGGACGCTTCATATATTGTTGATTTGGAAACAAATATTGTCAATGTGGGGAGTTTCAAAATTCAGGACTCCCTTGCTCACATGTTATTGCCGTCATCATTCACCGGAACATAGATACACTCCCATATTGTGAACATTATTTTTATTCACAAAATTGAAATGTTATTTACATGGATCGTATTTGCCCTTGTCGAAGCAAGGAGTTTTGGCCTAGGGGCGTAAACAACATTATAGTTCTATGTCTCCGTAGCCTTGTGCAGCCCGATAGACGAAAGAAAGCACGGATTGAGTCGACACACAATGGGAAGGTAAAACACAAATGTAGTCATTACAAACAACTTGGCCATAATCGAAGGACTTGTAGAATGTCGCCAGCCCCAACCCGAAGTTCTTGAGTTACTGGTATATGTATGCAAGAATATTCTGATTGAAGTATATATTTTGCAAGCAGGAGAAGTGGATCTATATATTTTGTATCTAGTACAACGATAGTATTGTAAAAAATTAGTTGTGGTTAATGTTGTCGCATCCAGAGGTATTCCAATAAGAGCAATGATAGGGAGAGTGAAAATGAGAGAGTGAAAACCATAGTGAATGATGTGGCATGACGTGACATGACGTGACACTTTACATGCACACGTCCGATTATCACTTGGACACCATCGACGGCCTTCAGCCGCCGCCTCGAATCAAACTATACCCTGGGGGGCAAGGTGATCCTGTCGGAGATCGTGCATGCAAGATGTCACGTCATTCACTATGGTTTTCACTCTCCCAATCATTATTCTTCCAATAATATGATACATTTCAGCTTATTTAATTCAATGTAAGCAGAATGTGATCATATATCAGTCCAGAATACACGAATATTTTTTGTCAAAAGATTAATATAAATTTTAAAATTAAATAAAGATAAAAATATACAAATATACAAATATATAAAGAAGAAATATAAACTATAAATAAATAATTAGAGTTTAATGATTAAAATTATAAGAAAAATATAGAATAGAAAGTAAAATTCAGAAATTATGAGATGATGGTGTTGTAAGGAATCGAATTGTGCTATGCATTGTGTATTTAGGGGCTTTTTAAATGTTGTCTGATACAACAATACATTTAAATTTGTTTCAAGTTTAAACAAATGTAAGCTTGTGTTGATCATTCTTGACTATTTCAATAAAAAAAAATATTTGGTCATATGATGTAGAATTATATAAAATATTATCCTATAAATAATTAATAAATTATGATTAAATATTATAAAAAATATTTTTAAATAGGAAAAAATATGAGTTCACATTGAGCCTGAAATAATCAGATTTCAGGCCTAATTGGGCCTTGAAATCCTCTGATTGCAAGCCCTCTGCTAACCAAAATAGCTCTGATTTCAGGCCATCTGCTAACCTAAATAGGAGTATTCTTTTCCAAATTATAAATAAATATGTATAATATAAACATATAGTGTTCCGGAAGGAATCGACGCGGACGACGAGTCACCGAGGCGCAACCCATGAGGACGATGACGGAGAGAAGTCGATCGTGTCCTGCGAGCTTAACACGAGTGGTAATGGAAACACACCGGAATATTTTCCGGCGGAGCCCACTGCGACGCTCAAGTCGGGAATCAGAGTTATTTTTGGAGGACAACGAGGAATCCAAATTTGTGCAAGTTCGGAAAGCCTACCCTCTACCTGGATGCTGAAGCACCTTATATACTTGAGGGCTTGGTCACACGTGTCTCCGCGCTCTCCTCCACATTCCCTAATCGTCGGTTAAGTGATAACTTTTAGGTAACGACCGCTATGATCATTAAGGTCTTAATTGCCACGTGTGGTGGATAATAATTATCTGATGATTTTCCTATTCTGGAAAGAGGAACGACTACTTGAAGTCGGGCTATTTGATATATTGATCTTCGAGCTTCGCTCTCTCGAGTCGGTCTCAGGGTCTCATCTCCCAAGCTGACCTCGGAGCCTTCATTTGGTTTACCAAGAGAGTCTCGAGAACCCGAACCCCGTCCGGACCTCGGGCATCTGTCCTCCCGAGGTGGTCCCAGGCGCCTAAAGCCCGGCCTGACCTCGAGCGTATGTCCTCCCGAGATGGTCTCGGGGGTCTATAGCCCGACCTCCCCTCGGGCGTCCGTCCTCTCGAGGTGGTCTCGGGAACCTGAAGCCCAGCTTGACCTCGGGTGTCCGTCCTCCCGAGGTGGTCTCGAGAGCTCGACCTCGGCTCTCAGGTTCAGTAGACCCTGACACGTAGCTTCCCCGTGCCACATGTCAACCCTGGGATGCTCAACTCCATCACAAGTGCCTCCCTTCAAGTATAATCGAAGGAAGTGTGTCTCACTGATTAGACTAGCGGTGCAACGTAGGGAAGCTACGCATCTGTGGGTCCATATATCCATTACTTCTCTGCTGGCGGCTTGTCGGGTCCGAGGAATCGAAACATTCATCCCTTGGCCTGAGGCAGTCTTTTGAATTAGTCCAAATGTCTCTGTGAGTTTCGAGGCGAGGCAATGATAGCTGTCTATCACCCATTAAAAATGCATGGGGTCTCTTAATGGCGACAAAACATCTCAGCGAATGTAACCTTGCCACGTATTCAGATCTTTTCTTCGTGATCTCTTGCTGATACGCGCCGCAGGGTCATATCAAACGACGACCTTAATGAGGGGCAACACCTCGAGACGGGTCATCAACACCGTCCACGCGTCGTGCCCCCATTGTCCGCACGAGGGTGACTTCTTCTCTATAAAAAGGGGAGGCGGAAGCGTTCGTCCGCCTTCTTACATTGTCGATTAACAGAGCTTGTGCACTTCGTTCTCGTTCGCCAGAATTTCACCTTATTAAGGTTTCATTCTTCACTCATAAGTCTCTTTTCCTTTTTCGTTTTCTTCCCCTTCACTCATTAGAAATCATGGGCAAGGAAGGGAAAAAGGACTAAAGTAGGAAGGAGAAATCGGAGAGGGAGGAGGTTTACCAACCGGAGTGGTACAAAGCCACTACCTCTAGGGTTAAGTCGGAGACTCTCCGAGCCGCCTGCGAAGCGTACGACATTCCGGCGAAACTGGAGGTAGAAGTCTATAGGGTAGATCAGTCTCTCGTAGAACCTCCTCTAGTGTTTTTCACCTTCTTCCTAGAGCGGGTCGAACTAGGACTTCACTTTCCTCTTCCACCTTTCTTCATGAGTATATCTTCGTATTTCAATATTCTTCTTCATCAGATGGCTCCCAACGCCTTTGCCCAGATGGGCGGGACGCTCATTCTTTTTAAACTTTTCGACATACCTTGACTCCACACTTTTTCCATTTTTATCTTCCTCCCCACCCTGGCATCTAGGGGGGCTTTTAGCTTCACGGCTCGCCCCAGCTATAGGTTCATAGGGAGTCTTCTTTTCTCACACAAGGGATGGAAGGAACGCTTTTTTCATTCAACTTCTTGAGCGCCCCTTTAGCCCCATTCGCTGGAGGGAAAACGTACCAGCAATCCCGGAGCTAGGCGACTGCCAACAGGATCCAGGTTATCAACGGGCTAGGGGCATTCTGGCCGGTATGGAGTTCAACGGGCCCGACCTAGTGCAGTGTGAAGAACTCATGTACCGATCTGGGCTTGGCTATAAAGCCATCAGCATAAGTCACGGCCTCAGTAAGCTTATATTTTCATAAATGCTTGTTAATTCTAACTGATGTTTTGTTGCTCTTTTATTGTAGAGGACGTCATGCTGTCTCGGGCAATGAACCGACTCCTTAAATGGGAGTAGGCCAATGAACGGGCCTTGGCCCCTCCTCCAGCTCCCACCGCCTCGATGCTAGACTCGGCTGAAGCTTTGGAGGAGACGTCGGAGTGGCCCGACGACCAAGGAGCGACAGAGCGGCCCAATGACCAAGGGGCGCCTGAGCTGTCGGATGATCAAGGAGCCGACCCCTCCCCCACGCTCATCGAGACGGGAGGGGATGAGGAAGAGTCGACGTCTTGGGCCTGTCCGTCTACGGTCGAAGCAGCCGGAAAGACGAGGCTGAAATGACTCGCCAAGTGGTCGACCCCTTGGAGGAGGTTGAGAAAACTCACACCTCCCGAGCTTCCAACTATCCCCGAGGAGGACATAATGCTCCTGTCCAAGTGCTTCAAACAGACGACTTCTCCAGCGACAGGACATCGGACCGCCATCCTCACCCCGGCTAGTTCCTCTGACACCTCGAAAGGCAAGCGGGTGGTGCCAGTAGAGCCCGGTTGATGAGTGCACGTCTGTGCCAGAAGGTTTGAGTGGCAGAGGAGGCGACCTCTCGGGGACCTCAACCGGTGCAGTTGAAGGAGGCTTTCGCAGAGGATCTTGCTTCCGAGGGAGCATCCAGCTCTGAGGAGGACGTCCCGGGCCCCTCTACAGTGACCGCCGAGGCACCCGCCATCCAGCTTATCCCCCACTCCAAAGGCATACTCTCTTCAAGGAGCAGGGATGACACGCCGAGGAGCCGGGACGTCTCGAGAGGGAGGGACTTAAGTGTCTTGGCTGGGCCCTCACCGCCTTGCACAAGTCCCTGCTGCAGGTAAAGACATCTTGCTTTTTCTGTTGTCGTTACTTATGTCTTCTAATTCCAGTTATTCCTTATGGCAGACCGCTCATGACTGCCTCGTCGCGGGCCGCCAGTTATACTCCAGGTTGGAGCCTGAAGTCCTGCTCCAACGAGTAGTCCAATTGGAGGCAGAGGTCCACCGCCCCCGCAGGGGAGGCCTCATGCAGGCGGAGGTCAATAGGAGTCTACGAGTCAAGGTGGAACATTATCTAGACTCCCTGCTGGCCTCCGAGTCTACACTGCATAGTTCTCACCACCGGGAGCACTTCCTAAACGAGCTGACGAAGACCCTCACGGACAAGGTGAGTCACTTGTCTCAGGGGATGAAGTGCTCCGAGGAGAGGGAGGTTAAATTGTCGGAGGGCCTTCGCCTTCGACAAGAAGAGTCAGAGCAAGACAAGCTGCAACTTCGAGAAGCCGCAAAGCAGCTCGAGAAGACCCAGACTGCCCTGGATCAGTTATACAAGGAGGCGGGCGATCTGAAAACTGCCCGGGACCAGGCCTTGGAAGCACTGAAAACACATAAGGCCGATGAGGAGTCCCGGCAGGCATAGGCGGAGGTGGCGTTCAAGGCCCGATTCCTCCAATTGGATGAGTTCGGGGACCTCCTGGGCGGCTAAGTGCTAAGACAGTTGAAGAAAGGCTTCAACGGAGCAGTCCAGCAAATCCGACGGGCAGGAGTGTTGAAGCCAGACGCTGACCTCGATTTTCTCAATGTCAGCAAAGCCTGAGACTAGCTGCCGCCTGAGGACAAGGAATTGTAGCATGCTTGCTCTTTGCTTCTTTACCTGTATATATTATCTTTCTTTTTTTTCTTTTTCCTGATGTACTCTAAATGTAATGATCCTGTCTGAATGAAACTTTTTTTGCCTAATTTGTCTTGAGTACTCTGAGTTGTCCTTTTCTGCAATATATATGTTTTCTGCCTCCTTTTCTTTTATTCTTTGGTGCTTTATAAAAATGTACTCTGAATTGAATGATATGCTTCTATCTTTCGAGTTTACACGTGTTATCTCCAACGAAGGGGCGAACTACCGAAGTAATGAGGAGGGGCGTCGGGCTCAGCGGCGCCAAGGAAAGAACGAGACTAAGGAAGCGTCCCCCAAAAGAGGAGAACTCGGGCAAAAGAATGGCATAGCCCCGGCCTCTTGGCTGAGCTTAATAATCATACTGACAATGGATATTTCCTTCAGATGTTACCTAATGTACTCTTTAATCATAAATAAAAGGAAAGTCGCCGCCATGGGTTGTGTATTCTTTGTTAATAAATCAAGTTCATGCTTGTATCGTCTCCGGCTCCCGCGGCTCGATCAGGGACAGCTACGCGTCGACATTCTATTCGCGAACGCGGTCTCCCTACCCAACTGAAGAACACGCACTGCAATCAAATAGTAGGAATACGCGAAGTCTCCTTCGACTCATCAGCGATCTGATTTCAGATGGCTGGCTATCCTCCCGGCTCCGGTTACCCTCCTTACGGCGCTCCTCCGGCGGGACAACCTTACGCCTACGGAAGACCTTATGGCGTTCCCCCGCCTCCCCATGGAACCTCCGCATCTTCATCGCCTCCGGCGGGCGCGAAGCCGCCTAAGGAGGGCAAGGCCCAGAGCCACGGCCAGCCCGGGTACTACGGCCACTCCGCTCCCCCGGTAACGTCCGCCCCGCCTCATCCTTATCCGGCACCGTATGGCGCCGTCCCGTTTGCGTCGCCCATTCCGTCGCTGTTTCCGCCGGGGACGGACCCCAACGTGGTGGCGTGCTTTCAGGCCGCGGATCGCGACGGAAACGGGATCATCGACGATAAGGAGTTGCAGCAGGCGCTTTCGTCCTACAACCAGAGCTTCAGCATGAGCACCGTCCATCTCCTTATGCACTTATTCACCTCGACCAACATCCGGAAGATCGGTAAGTTTCCTTCTTTCTCGACCTTCCGGATAAATTTTTTCTTCTAAGCTATTTCCTCATCGCAAAATCGGCCTACAATGTATTTTCTTTTGCTCTCCCTCTCCAAATTGGTGTGTTCTGAATCCTAATTCTTGTGGTGTAGCGTCTAATGTTAACCCTAATCTGATTCGATTAGCATCAGGTTTTCTTTGTCTCTTACCTGATCGATGCGTGCCTAGGAACCAGTCTGTTCTTGAAACCTCTACCCATTGAACATTTTTCTCCGAATTTGAATAATTACAATAATGATCTAATTTGCTAACGAAGGAACACTAGCTGTTTGATCTATATGTGTTGGTATGCTGTTGACTTTGCACTGAGCTTTCTGTGCTTGAAACTGACCACGATAATACTCACCCTGTGCTGAATACATTAATTTTCAACAATGGGATCTACTTCTTAGATCTTAGGCTTTAAAATTCATTGCTCCCTCCTCATTGTTGGATACGATTTTGCAAAGTAAAATTTTGATGACATCGAATGTTGAAAGTCAAGTTTGACTTCAAAATTGAAATCTACGTTTCGCGTAGATAAATCTGAACTATTTGTTTGCTCAAAACCGATTAAGGATGAATGAGAAATTAATTGTTCAAGATACGCTCAAATGAACATTAAGGAAAAAAATGGGGTTTTAGTCCCACATTGTTAACCGGCAAGGGCCAGTGTTTCCTTATATGTGTTCCTGTGCTAATGTTGTTAATACAAAAGCACAGGAGGTCTCTACCCTTAGGCGAGCCCGCCACCCGCACAATGGGCGCTTTGTTGGCGCACTTTGTACTTCGCATCATCGCAAGAAGCATTGAGGAGCTTTAATTTATGCTCCACGTGGCGATGACGTGTCATGATTAGGTGGCGCCACGTGGCATGTCGGTGACGAAGCAGTGCCTATGTGGCACGTGACTGTGTAAAGAACGATGACTGGATTGGACAAACAGATGGTGGTCGTCGGATCAAAGATCTGAAGCGTCGAATTTGAATTTGACTGTGAAGTGGGAGGATGGATTTGAGGCATCAGATTAAATGTTCTAATCTGACGGCTGAGATCAAGATGGGATAACTCTTCAGATCAAGGGACGAGATTAAAAGACCTTTAAAGAGTTATATCCTTTTATTATGAACGGTCCAGATCTGTCCGAATCAAAGGGTACTTACCTCTTCACTCAATATAAATAGATCTCTCCACTTGATCATTTCATTAATTCGAGCATTGCAATCTAAAAACATTTACACTCATCCATCTTATGCATCAAGAGTCCAAAAAGCCTACGGAAAGGTTCGCCGATCTCGGAATTTGAAGTGCTACTATTCCGAGACGACGCCGTTGTATCTTGGAAACGAATTGCTGCTATCCGTGAGCACCAGTAGCGGAGCAATATTGTTTTACGGAGATAGTGTCGAACACTAGTCTAGAAATAAATCAATCAGTTTGCTTCCTCCGAAAGCAACCTCCCGGAAGATCCGACGGTCGTAAATCGACTAAGTCAAATACCGAAGAGATATAAGTCAGCTACCAACACTCATAAGCATATTGGTCTTTCCCTATAGGTAGAAATGTTCTCATGAATTCCAACATTTCTACTAAATGTACATCATTTCTGATTCTCTGCACGCAGGGCCAAAAGAGTTCGCATCTGTCTTCTACAGCCTTCAGAGCTGGAGGGTATAAGAGCTACTAATGATTCAACTTTGTTTGTAATTGGCTCTTAAAGAAACAACTTGTGTTGATGATTTTTCCCCAGGCTATCTTTGAGAGGTTCGATCGTGACCGCAGTGGGAGGATTGACACTACAGAGCTCCGCGACGCCCTTCTGAGTCTCGGCTTCTCTGTTTCCCCACCAATTCTCGATTTACTCGTTTCCAAGTTTGACAAATCCGGAGGCAAAAGCAAAGCCATTGAATATGACAACTTCAACGAGTAAGCGATAGTTAAATTTAAGATTAGTTTTGTTGTTAGCAGAACTAATGACAATTGTAAAATTGTTTGCCCATGTTTGTTTTGGTGGTGATGCAGGTGCTGTCTCACAGTCAAGGTGATACGTCGTCCAAATTCTTTTACAAATCTTCTCCTTCATTTCCTCGTTTTCCTTCTGAATGAATTAACAACTGGTTATGTTCAGGGCTTGACAGAGAAATTCAAGGAGGAGGACACCAAGTATTCAGGTTCAGCAACTTTCACTTACGAGGCTTTCATGTTAACCGTGTTGCCCTTTCTCATTCCGTAAGTGCAATTGCCTTAAGTTACCGATTGGCAAATGCTCTACTACTTTTTTTTATATATTTGGCTGTTGTTTCTATGAGCATCTTCCAGGTAGCAAGTGAAAAGTGTTGCCTTTGACTTGCTAATTGGATGTGCTAATCTGTCAAAAATGTTGTAAGTGGTCGAAATGATAGACGAATGCCTGTTCAATTACCATTTCTCAAGCATCAGTCAATGATAAACATGCTAGAGTTGAACATGAACTATAAGAACCACCATGATTTAAATGAATTTTTCCCTCAATCGAGTTTATGAGCAGAAAAAAAATGGTTCATTCGCTGAGCATCAAGTCTTAAGCGACATACCATGAGATTCATCTCCGACCTTATCTCTGGGGGTAAAGGAACAGGCACATAATGTACAGATACAAGATAAGTTACTTGAACCAGAACATCTCAAAGCCTTCTGATTACTGTCAGGTCGACGGTGGCGGTGGCGGCGGCGGTGGCGGAGGCGGCGGCGGAGGAGGAGGTGGAGGAGGAGGAGGAGGAGGAGGAGGCGGCGGCGGTAGTGGTGGTAATCTTGGAAAAGGTAGTTGGTCTCCATAATTGAATCCTGCAGTTCGGTAGGGTGGGAAACCAACCATCTGGTAGTTTGGAAAAGTGGGTGTTGGGGCATATCCATAAACACTTGCTGTAGTTGAATCAGCGAGGGGTGTGAATGCACGTGCTAATGGCGCTGCTATTGGTAGCGGCGCTGGGTGGTGGTGGAAACGGTATTGAAGGTGGAGGCGGTGGCGGCACCACACTTGAGTTTGGGTAGGTAATTGGTGTAGGCAGCAGCTGCAGTGAAGGCTGATTCGATGTATCAGGATACAGTGGTGGAAAAGGTAGTTGGAGCTGTGGTTGAGATGGAAATGGTGGTGGCTCATCCACTAGTTTCAATCTTTTGTTATTCAACAGAAGGTCCTCCTCAATTGTGCGCCCGACAACGTCACCCGAACGATCAAATGACTGAGCATAGCTTTGCATCCGAGCAGAGATTGTTGAGGCCGCAAGCTGTGGCTCACCTGAAGCAGCTTCCAAAGTCGAGGATGTTGAAGTTCCTGCCTTCTGGTTCCCTTCTACATGGTCAAAAACATAATTGTTTGAAAAGCCAGGAGGTCCATGATCGGGCGATTCCAGATGTCTTTGATCCGGACAGATATCGATATTAAATTGCTTGCACAGGTTGACAGCTACTCGATACCCAGATTGAACAGCCTGGTTAACAATTCAGAAAACAGGTTATGAAGAAATCTAAAAATTTAGCAGTCAAACATTAGATTTTATCTGTAAAACTCTGGTGTAGATAGTTATAACTAACACAAGAGGCTTCACAAAACTGCACCAGAAGATTCAATCATAATGTTCATCCAACTATATAAAAAACAGCGACAATATTACCACAAGTCTCCAATATGGCTCTGAGGATCCAATTGGTATTCATCATATTTTCCTCTATATTTTCCCCATACAAGGTGATTTGAGACAAATCCTAATCAAAATGTCAAAAGTTCCGAACAACTATTTGTTTTGAGAGCAATATTGTTTCGAATAGATTCTCAATATCATGGTGAAGAGGAAGAACATGTCAAGCATTTCATCTGGGAGAATATACTAGACAATAAGATTTGAGTATTATTTTCTTTTATCGATCACCGATATTAGAACCGCAAGTTATTTTATCCTCTTGGCACATATTTACACCAAAGCTTACTATAAAACCATCACAACCAGTTAGAATACAGTTAAACAACTGAAATCAACAAGAAATCTTTAATGTGCAAATGAGATACCTTTAGCTGTTGGCAAACTTGGCTTTTCTTCGTTTCCTGTCGACAATCCAATCAAGAAATATTTATTAAACCAAACCAATTGAGAAATAAAATACCTTTAAACTGAACCAATACAGTACCTGCTCAAGGAGAGCCTCTCTTAAGCAGGCAACAAGAGTTGCCGTTGTTGATTCAACAGCCTTTAAGTTTTTTAAGGAGTCTCTTAACAGTCCATGGTATTTAAGCAGCTCCTTCTCCAACCCAGAACCGCGGAAGTTCACTGTTAATCCAATATAAGAATAAGAAGACGATATCCAAGTTAAATACATGAGAAGGATGAGAGAAGAAGATGTGCGGCCCAGGATGGAAAAGAACATGGTGCATTGCAAAATAATTTTTCACACGTCATGGGATTCATGTTACCACTGAATAGTAAGACAAATAGACAAAGTGCACACCAGATATTTTAAATTTAACAGAGAGAAGCATGGAGTACAAACTGAATATGCCAACACGATATCTTAATTTTGGGAATCAAAAAGAACAAAAAATAGAATGTATCTTATTGCTTCGGTTTCATTTGATAATTAACATTGGCTACCAAACTCAAACATAACATCAAGAAACTTAACAGCAAATCGGTTGGTGTATTGCCGACAAGAAGAATAAAATATGGATGATGCTCCTCTCTCAATTTTTTTTTAATATCAAGTCTCCAGATCTTACAACCCGACTAATCTTAAGGTAGACAGCCTAGCCCCACATTCCACCCACCAAGTAAATCCAGGAAACGAGTTGGCTCGCAACACGGCACACAAGGTTTTCGAGCACTGCATGTGTCCGATAAATGTGCTATTGGAGAATCGAACCTTAGGCACTAGGCGCAGCCGCCGCGCCTCTGACCATCTCGTCGTGCCCTGGGAAGCTGGACGATGCTCCTCTCATACTATGATGAGCTGGTCACTATAGAAGGTAGATGATGCCCTAAAGTAATTACTACATCAACAATAGGCTTTTACTACTAATAGAAGATATATCATTGTAGTTTAAGTCCCTATCAAATCCCTTGGTAATCAGTTGTAGTTTCACCGCCCTTTAATCAAAATTTTACCACAATTATAAAAGTATATTAGAAAACAAATGACGGAAAACATTAAAGTTGAGAGGCTAAACAAAGTTTTATTTCCTAAAATAAGTTTAATTCAGCACAAGAAGTCATTTGGCTCCTAAAATTGTCAGGTATCTAGCACTTTGGCCCATGACCTTATAAATTCTCATGTCGCCCACAATTGTGAGCAAAAGTGATGAAATATCGCTAACATGGCCAACAGGAATGAAACTATTACGGGCAAATTATCTTTTTACTCTGGAGATATTTACGATTGCTAGTCTTTCACAATCACAAAACTCCTCCATGGACAATGACTAGGAAGCAGCAATGAGCAGCATGCTGAGGGGGAAGCCAAACTGCTGTGTACTATGGGAGAGTATATTACTGGCACAAAGACATTTTTGCCAAATTGTTCCTGCCTTATCAATCAGGCAAGCCGCTGCCAACCACTTCCCCCATAGTTGTGAATGAGCTTAGATAATGATAATTATTTTGGAATATCAGGGGCCAGATTAATACATCATGGACTGAATTGATACTCATTTGGTAGCTAAAATCGAGACTGAATTGATATTCATGTACAGGCAAAATCGATATAATTAAAACTCAACAAGTCAATTGAATTTTTTTTTTGTTTTTGAAACTTCATGAACCAAATAGGAATTGCCCAAACTAAAAATTGCAAGTAGTATGCATTACATCAGATTAATTACTGTATTCACCCAAACGAAGGGCTCCAACATTAGCAGCATCACAATTGCGTTTGACTTACAGAAGTACAAAAATACAAAAGAAATAAAAAACTAAATTTCTCCATGTAATCTGAGATATTTAAGAAATATGCCAATTTGGTTATGATTACAGTGATTATCATTCAATAAATTTACCATAATTAGCTAAATCAGAAACTTAATTATCATTCAATAAATTTACGGGAATTAGCTAAATTAGAAACTTACTTTGACTCCAAGTGTCCTTCTCAAACATCTCAATAAAGCTGATGGCAGCTTGACAATTCTCCAATAATGTCTGTTCATCGAAGGAAACCCCAGATACATCACTATATGCTGAAATTAGTTTCTGTAGCTGCTCCCCGCCTGGTTGTTTCTGCAGATGAATAAACTAGATGTTGGTGCATGTATCCTTGATGAAATGGTTATGGCATATGAAGGTCACCATTGCACAAGTGTGACTATGCAAGGGGAAATGATTTAGTGTAAGTAGTTTACCAGTTTATATGAGATTGCCTTTTTGTTTCTAGTTCTACTATCAATATTTTTTGTCAATATATCTTGTTTCAAGGATTTGCGGGAGCCAAAGACTTTGCGTTCTTCCCAAATATTGATCTGAAGATATTTAGAAGAAACAAAGGATGTCAAATGTTCAGTAAATAAATGAATTGAGTATAAAATAACATATCTCCCAACGGTCCAATTAAACTTGATCAGTGTATATCTTATAAACCCAAATACCAAAGCCTACAACACGAGGCACTACTAATATCAAATCCGGGGAGCATCTATTTAAGTAATCTTACAGCAAACAAAAGGACACCCGGACAAAAACTTTAAGTGGCAGCAGACAAGGCAATAAAGAATTGGTGAAAAGAACACAGCATCATTGATCAGAAAATTTTTAATATTTTGCAGATAGAAACTGGAAGAAACTTCATGTTTTTCCCTACAGTTAACCCCTTTTTGATTCAAGTGTTGTCAAAATGCTATGGGAACTTTGTCTGCCTTTTAAGTATATGATGCAAATGAAGCAATTCCTTCTGTCTAACCTCTCTGGTCATTTCTTGAGCCTTCATCCACTTTAGCAAAGTGAGCCAAGTCACATTTTTTTAGGAAAAAAAAATCTGAAGAATCAATTATGACCTTATGGGTTTCAATCTAAAGGTAGCAATATGAGACACGATTCAAGAAGAAGACACAACCCTACTTGAAATCTTATAGTGACATGAGAGAAAAAGAATGTATAAATGAATGGCACGAACTGATATTTTTAAAGAGAAATTCATTTTAAAAGCTTTAAAAACTGTTTATGTGATATAACTTATTTCCTTCCTTAGAGAGAGTAATTCGTCTTAGATCTTATACACAATTTTTAAAAATATAATCAGTTTTATGTTATTTTATATAGCTTTATATCAATCCAAATGACATGACCTGTTTATGACACAACTAACACACTACAACAAAAATTGTCACCCTTATTTCAAGCATACATACAAACACTCCCCAAGTCCCAAGTTTCTTCACAAAACAACCCCTACACTTGACCAACTCTCAAATTACTACTTGGAACTCCAACTTGTTCCCTGATTTTACTAGGATTTTGTGAAGTATGAGATGGGACTCCGGACGATCATAAGTTTTACGTTGCATGATGTTTATAATTTTACCTTGTTGTTAGCATGATCCAGCTTGTTTAAGTAAATTCTTGGTAATCTACTTCTACGACATCTTGATATGCAGTAAAATGCATGAAATTCATTGGAACATATATGAATACTACATAATATCCTATGAGCTGAAAAAAAATATTCGTCAATTCAAATAGATGCTCCTTGCAGCCCTAGTTACTTGTCTTTGTTTTTATCATTTCTTCACAGAGCAATTATATAGTTCCCAATGAAATTAAGGCGATTAAGGACTAGCTTGAAACAGGAACTATATAGGAAGTTCAAAGCTTCTATGAGATTACTACCTTCATACAAAATTAGCATCATTATGGCTTCCATCACAAGTTGTTTCTCAAGAAAGGGAAGTTCTACTTTACTAATCTGTCTCTACCACTTTTGGGAAAAAAATTAAAGGATGAAAAGGGCCCATATCCGCACACCCTAACTTCTCTAATCCATTTGTGATATCTTATAGTAAGTTTACATAGGGATAGGAAGTGCCATAAACCAAGAAGAGCCTCTGAATAATTTCTTTAGCAAAAATCTCAATGAGACTTCAACTGGGGTGGGTTGGGTTAATCATACACCGTGGTATGATTGACTAAGATCGTCAAATTGAGGATTGTAAAGATCAACTAAGTAAATTCCTACCGTACTTTAACGGAAAAGTAAAATAAGGTGATATCCTATTAAAAAGCATAAAACATTATTGAAGCAAGTTGGCCTTATATATATATTCATTATGTTGTGAGTCGCCCCCTACTGCCACGTTGGGACCCCCCCCTCTCTCAGTCGCACACGAGGGCGATGCGTAGCATAAAACAACTCTATATACGTTGAACCCCCCCCCCCCCCTCTCAGTCGCACACGAGGGCGACGTGTAGCATAAAACAACTCTATATATATATATATATATATATATATATTTTGTGTCTATCCCTTTTGTTTGGTATTAACATGAAAATGGACGTGTGTAAATTAACCATCTAACTACTTCTGATAATAGAACGAGTATTATTGACGTTGACGTACCCGTTGACGTTGAATTTGAGTCTTAAAGGCATTAAAGGATTAAATAATGTAAGATGACAATGACACATCACGGAAGAAGATTGCTTGACTTAGTAAGGCTTCTTATTCTCGATTATTGTCAAATATGAACCTTGGTTTAGCAAGATTTGTATTTTCCTTTTTATTTATCGAGTGGTGATTTAATCCTCCCAATTGGCTTTGACTCTTTAAATTAAAATGTTTCTTCCATGTTATCATCAACTCAAAGATTCCAATGTTTTTAACTACTCCATTTCTATTGTGTAAGAGAAGATTAAACTTATGATTCTCTTTATAGTGAGTTTAATTTAAAGGGTTAGCTAATATAATGCATTGAATATAACCTTTCATGAACTTTCTTTTTTTATAATCTAAGTGTTCGGGTTTCGCCAAACTAATCCTGGATGTGGGTGGCCTTCCTCTTGGTTCACCTACCAGATAAATTTGGAGCACATCTTATGCACACTCAGAAGTCAAATTCAAACTCTGATCCTTTTATTGCACCTCTAACTGCTTTACCATTGCACCACACCCGCGAGGGTAACTTCCTTTTACCATAGCTATACAATATACAATTTCTATCAAATCCTATAAAGTGAAATTGAATAGTCAAGATTCTTTTAGATTTATTTATATACATGATATGTAATCATGTTACAAATGCATTGTTTCGAAATATGCTTTAGGTGGTCGTATATGCAGGTGGATACCAAATAAAGTACATATGATCCCTTATATGTTTTGTATTGAATATGTGAGAGGTTGGACGAGAGCACAACCTCAAAAAAGAAGCTCGTAGCCCCGTTAGGCTTATCTTACACTTGAAATTAGGCAAAGAAAAAACATAGTGATATATTTCATCGTCTTGTAGTTTTAGTTAAATTTTTAAACAGTTATTTTTAAGCGTTCAAGTATATGCATGTTACTTGTATGATATGTTCCACATTGTTGATAATATAATTGTTGCTTGTTATGAGTTTTACATTGTATGGTTGCACTAGTCAGTTTAATAAAAAAAAAGATAGCTGATTTATTGTGAAGCCTTTGGAATCTTAGTAAGTCCTAGTATCCTATGATAAATAGCAAGTAATTTCCTTTTTACAAGTTTGCAAACATTTAAGATTCATTTGCATGTTTGGCATGGTTGATTCAATTAGACTCAAGTTTCATTTAAGTCGTTAGGTTAATTTACTTCATCAAAGGAAAGCATGGTAGAACAACTCCTTCCCTCCATTTACTTCAAGTGGAATTGGGCAAAAGTCGGAGATTGAAGACTTTCATAAATTCAATTTGTATATGATTTGCTTTCACCTTGCGAAGGGAAGGCGAATTGAAGTAAAAGAACCACCCTACCCTTAAAGCATTCCCAAGACATTGCGCCTCTAAACCACCTTCGTGAACTCTCAACTTGTCAACTTGGAGTCTCTCCACTAGAGGAAGCAAGCACAATCGAGCAACCACCAATATCAACATGCGCGTTATTGTTAATTTCGTAAATGTCAAACAAGTTTGTGAACTTGCTAAGAATGGAAGTGGGTAGTCACGAATCAAGGAGTTCAATTGATAGCATCCTTGCCTTTGACTCGCACCTTCTTTGCTAGCCTCATTTTTGTAGACTAAATTCGAGGGTCTAATGACATCCAAAGCCCTAGTGCTGACATGCTCGCCTCCGTAGGATTATTCCTTCATTCTTCTTTTACAAGTCATTCTCCCACCCCTCCATTATGTGTTTTAGATTGTATGGATACACTAGTTAGCATAATAAAAAGTTGACTTAAATTGTCATTATCTTAAATTTAAGTAGTATACCTCATATACTTGGGACAAACACATCTAAATAAGGATAATGCTGACAATGTATGGTTACACGTATTTTTCTGAAAGTATTATTGATTAGATGATGCTGAAGATTATATATATAGCAGGCATTGATCATTATATTTCCAAAAAAAATTAATATGAACGACATATTCCTCGTTTTGTGCCCATTAAACACATGCATTGCGCAATCACTAGATATGATAACGTCTTTAGAATTCAAAATCTTATTAAGATCTAGTGTCTTATGGTAAATAATAAATGCATGCATTTTATAATGCCTTTTTATAAGTTTTCAAACATTTAAGATCCATTTGCATGTTTGCAAAATCATTTCCATAAGACAACTTACATCTAACTCATTGGATCAATTTAATTCGACAAAGGAAATTCTTGTTTGAAAAAAGAGGAGAGAAAGCATGATGACAATTCCTTCTCTCCATTTACTTTAAGTGAAAGTGAACAAGAGACGAAGACTGAATATTTCCATAAACTCAGTTTGTTAATGATTTGCTTTTGCCCAACAAAGAGAACAAAAAATAAAACAAAATAACCAAGGTATGCTCAAAGTAAGCCCAAGCCATTCCACCTCTGTGAGCACTTTTTTCAAGCTCTCGACTTGGCATGTCTGGCTGGAGGAAACAAAGGACAATCGGGCAACCAACAAGTTTAATAAACTCGTTCTTATTCTCTTATTCGTTTGTCAATTTTGAACAAGTCGACGAACTTGCTGAGAATGGAAACAAGGTTATAGTCATAGTCGAGGAGCTCAGCTTGATGATGAGGTCATTGATGACCCCCTCACCTCTCAACTACATCCTTCTTCTCTAGCGTCATTTTGCCACTAAACTAAAGAGGCCAATGACATTGGAAACCCTACAGCAAACATGCACGCCTCATATTGTAAATTCAAATTAGTGAAACTATCATGTAAACTCGGTAGCTGTCCCATTAAATTGTAGTTGGACTTGAGTTCACAAACCCCCCTAATTTCACCCTATGATAGCCAAAATGAGCCCATCATCCCAAAAAACCCATGATTCAGCTATCATAAGGCTTTGAAAACAAATATGAGATGTTAAATTTCCATTACACAAGACAACAAAAGAAAGTGCAAATGGGTGTGAATACAAATTCAGAATGATTTACAAAATTGTAAAATCTTAAAATATGAACAGTAATTAACTTTTCCGCGACAGAAAAAAAAGAGATAAATATCTTATCTTCACTTACCAATCTATCCACGGTGTGTTTTGCATCATCATCTCCAGTCTCAAGGATAATGTTGAGAGCATTGGGAAGAACCTTCCAATATTCCTCGATATATTCTAACCCTTCCTCCGGCTATTTTGAAGAATATCATTCGCTAAAAAGAGAAAATATATTCTTTGATCTCTTAAAGCCAAATAAAATTGAAGTAGCCACATTTCCACAACCTGCTTTGCTTTGTTTCTATGGGCAATACACCAATGTGACAAAGCTATTAAAGTTAAGTCAATTCATTAAGTCCTACAATGGATGAGTAATTTTAATACACAAGTGATTTTTGATATAAAGGTCATGCAAATGATAATGCTCTCAACAAGTAGCAGCAGCCAGAACATGATAATGCACAAATGAGAAAAAATAATCAGGAATTTGCGATCACAATTGAAGCAAGATTGTATTGTTTTTATTATATGCTGAAATAGTTTTTTTCCCATAATAAAGGCTTCAAGTAAAAGTGAGGACCACTTACCATATAGACGGAATAAATCTTTGCTAGCATTTTTCTTAATTGGCTTGTTCATAGTATCTTCTGAGATCAAGAAGAATATGAGCAACCTATTCAAACATAAACGAAGTAATGCAAATCTTGGAATCCAATAGCATGGCAAAATTATAGATATATATAAACAGCTGCTTGAAAAATAATCATGCAAACGGAAAGCTGAATTAGATATCTGTCTGATATGAATCCTAAACGAAGTCGCACAGAGATACAGCTTTCCCAACTGGTGGTCCTGAAGCCAACCAAGACAGAGTGCTGGCAAATTTACTTATGCATTATGACTGATCCTTCTACACTATTTTTGCTTGTCGTACCAAAACATGGCATGAGTATTACAGTATTAAAGACTGTTGATAGCTCATCTCTGTGTAGCACATCTATTTCCATAAGTAATTAAAATTGATGATGATGTCTACTATTTTTCTAGTTATCATCTGTAGCCAAATGTCCAAGTAATTCAGTCAAAAATTCTAACGTCTGAAGATTTTCCAACTGTCATAGGCATTAATGTTAAAGCAAACCACTTTCTGAATGGGTGTACACCAACAGAAATAGAAGGATACTCTCTATGCTTTGTCGCGTACTATTGAGCTTAAGAAGTCTGTCCACGAAAATCTGCTCATTAAATGGTCCATTCGTCATGCCTGAAATATACCTTTGGAAGTTAAATATGTGAGACAACATAGACATTTCTGGGTTAAAACAATAGATCCGCTAGCACTGATAAAATAGGAATGCAAAAAAAAAAAAAGAAGGAAAAAATTCATGACAAATGTGAGCATATTAAATAATAGGTAAACAGTAATAGTATGAAACAGAAATTCCTTCAGTTATTGTTAATACGTATTCCCTTCTTGAATCAGTTTTTTAAAAAAAGAACCAACCACAGTTCACCAGTTAAACCACTAAAAAAAAAGTGACTCTCATATTAAAAAATAGGGAAATTTTCATTTCACCCTCTTTGCCTGAGTGTTTTAAATCATCAAAATCATCTCCTGAGTTCGAAAACCATTATCATTTTACCCTAATAGCAAACACTGTTAAATTACTCAATGTGGCAGCATCTTTTAGTGTGTGTGTGTGGGTGGGTTGGGGGTGGGAGGCTTTGGCATATTAAACTTCTGAGAAGCATAACCTCAGGGGATGGAATGGAATTTTCCACTGAAAAATATCAAGCTCGGATAAGTGACCTCTCAGTTAATATATATTAAACTTTAGGTGACCAATCTTAATCATCCGGGTCAATTTTACATAGCCATTCATTAATCTTCAACATGATTATAATTAGAAATTACCCAATTGTGGTTAGAATCATTCTTCGAACACCTGTGATGTTTCTCAGGACATTTCTACCTATGCTTCACGCGTTTAGAAAATTACCAATATGCTACAATCAATCGTGCTTTAAGAGTTAGCTTTTAACATTTTACATGAAATTAATAAATCACAAAGATGAAGGGTTAAAATAATAAATAAAGGTGAAAATTTGATAAGTTGAAAAACCCACAATGGAAACATTTGATAAACAAATATAATCATACATGTGGAAAGTGATAGACTGTTAGTGATACGACCTTTAAAGCTACAAATGGATAAAAACACACAAGGTAGATAAATGGTAATTTTAGTAGCAGTGGGTGGGTAAAGTGCTAAAATATGCAATATGAGAAATATTCATAAACCGCATTTGTCACAAGTATGTTAACTGTAAAATACCTTATATATTCCAAACCGAGGTTCTAGTAGACTATGAAATGCAAATCTGAATCAAGACGTCTATATCGCAATATGATGACTCGCAACAGCCAATTTCTTTAATCGTATGTGAGAGACATAAATAAGAAACATGATAAATTAATTTGATTAACTTTCTCATTAAAGCAACACGTACATATAATGGAAATAGTAAGTAGAGAATCATGGTGGAGACATATCCAAAATAGCATGATGTGGAAACATATGGTGACGAGATCCGATTAGATATACAACATTCAATATCTGATGAACTCAATACGTATATTAATGGCATGATCAAATTTATTACTGCAAGTGAAGATGTTTAAGTTAACCTTCCTCGTACATAAAAAAGAAGAAGATAATCTATTACTCAAAAGCGCAGAGCACACGAACTTGAAAGCGAGTTATCCAAATGCTCGAACGCCCATACGCAAAACTTAAACTTTTCAAAATACACATCACAAGATTTAACCTTTTCAATTACTTAAGCTCGAAAACAAAAGGGAATCTGAAAGAATGAGACTGAAAGCGCGATGATCCAGAACCAATCAAACCTGCAATGACTAACGCCGCCGACCGGAACCACAGTAGGCCGTCGACCAAGTGGGGGGATGGGAAGATTGAGGCATTCTGGGCGCTTTTATGAATGGAAGGACAGGCAGCAGGGGGAGATGAATTAGGGTTTCCCCCGCCTTAATTTGGCAGGAATTAGTTCATAGAAAAGAAGGAAACCATTTGCCGTTTCTCTGTCGACGAGCGGGAGAGGAGACTGTGATCACTGGCCAGTCTACGAGAAGAAAGGCGCCTCTGGGCTTCGACGCTGGCGATGGATTCGGAAAGCGGGATGAACGATGGATTTGCTCCGTGATCTTCCTCCGTGTATATTTTTCCGTTGTCTTTATAACAAGGAAGTTATTAAAATCTTAGGCCAAACACCTGTTCAATCAGTCCGTACCGGCTCATCTATCTATCTAATCCATAGGCAAAAGGCGGCTCCACGACTGCTCGGTTGGTAAGACGTCTGCTTACATCGGAGATCTCAAGTTCGAGAGTCGTCAATCGCACAGAGTAAAAACTTGGTCTGCTGGCTTAAATCCTCTCGGCCCAGGCGCCTTACCCACCGGTAAAATCGTGATTTACCTTCTCTGGACACTTGCCAGGACCAGGGGACCGCTAAGGTGGTGGTTCCACCTTTTTTGCATAGGCAAAAGGCAAAACGTTCCCTCGACGTCCTGTCAATTCATCCCAGATCAATACAAAAGAGATAAATTAATCCCGTAACTCGAATCTAAATTTTTAATGACGATTTATCAACTTCTTACCATCTCAATTATGCCCGTGGAGACATCTATCTATCACTTCGGATCTCTATCCCGAAAAACCCCTGTCCCGCCTGTCCCGTGCCCCTGACGACGACTGGCGAGTCGTTCGATCGTCGATCAGACACTACTGATGGATTTTGATCGTCGTACTGAATCAAATGATATCCTAGAATAACGGTGAACCGGTCGGAATCGTTGGAATTGTAATCTCTTCGGATTCGACGGTGAATCCCGCGAGATCGCAATTGCGGCGATCCCGACGGGTTCATCGTACCCTCCAGGATATAGTTTTGTTCAGTACGACGGCCGGAGGCCGCCGGTGGTGTCCAATCAACGATTGGATGATTTGTCGACCGTCGTCGGAGAGCGGGACAGACGGGACAGAAAATTTTTTAGGTAGAGGATCTGCCCTCGTCTATCTATCTAATCTAGCCAATCCACTTGGAGTCGTCGCCTAGCTTGGAACAACTAACCTGTTTCGATTGATAGGTGGCGCGATGGGGACGATAGGAGCAATGTGACAGGCCTAGGACTCGGCCAACATGACTAGATTGGTTCGACTCGAGATAGAATTCAAGTCAAGTCAAGTTAACTCCTGATAAATTTAACTCAAGTCGACCTGACTCATAGTTGAGTCGGACTATTATCACGCGTTCTTTTGTGAAGATTGATCACCCTTCGCTCGGTATGTAAGGCAATTGCGTCAACATCAAGGGGAAGAGGATGATATATTATTTTAATTTTTTTTTTTGTCAGCGTTAATCTTCTTTCTAATTCTCTCCAATGTTTAATTTTCTTTACCAATTCATGGTTGTCGGAAATCTTTATCAGAACCAACATTCTCTTATCCAGGGTGTTCCGGAGTCCTTGTGTCGTGCAATCCGCATCGACTCCAATAGAAATCGACTCTGACCTGACTCACATCTAACCTACTAACAGAGTTTTACCTAGATACCAAAGAGTCATTCCATCTTCTAATCTTGATTGGAACCGTTGGCGCATCTGATCCAATTAGATCGACTTACTCGATCGATCGACTCTTATGGCGGCAAAGGTGATAACACTCATCCCAAGTGTTCCCTCATTGTCCGTTCTCAGGTGTTATGAAAAAAAGTAAATCATGAATAGCTATTAGTCTCAAGCACGACTAGTGCATGAGAAAATGGCAGAAACCTGACTACTGATCGGGATTTGACTCTCATATCTCACAATGACAATATCTTATACACTAGCTAAATACTCGTCCCAAAGGACTCGATTGATCCACTCTCGGTTCGCAAGATGGATGTATCTCTTCAACCTAATGCCTTCCAAGAACTCACTTTATCACGTCTAGTATGGGAATCCGAGTGATGATCGAAGACTTTCACAAACACATTGGGTGCACCCAAGAGTTTTAGGTTGCTCTCTGAGGGCATATCCGGCTAAATCCTAGTCGATTTGATAGAAATTGACTTTGATACTGACTCACATCTAACCTACTAACAGAGTTTACCGTAGATACCAAGGAGTCATTCCATCTTCTAATCTTGATTAGAACCGTTGGTGCATCTGATCCAATTAGATAGACTTACTCGATCGATCTACCTTTATGGTGGCAAAGGTGATAACACTCATCCCAAGCACCCCCTCACCGTTCGTTCCTAGTGTTATGAAAGAAAGTATAATCACAGATAGCTACTAGCCTCGAGTAGCGACTAGTGCATGAGAAAATGACAGAAACTTGAATACTGATCGGGATTTGACTCCCATATCTCACAGTGATAATATTCTATACACTAGCTAAATACTCGTCCCAAATGAACTTGATTGATCCACTCTCGGTTCGCAAGATGGATGTATTTCTTTCACCTAATGCTTCCAATAATTCACTTTATCACGTCTAGCATGGAAATCCGAGTGATGATCGAGGACTTTCACCAAACACATTGGGTGCAACCCAAGAGCTTCAGGTTGCTCTCCTGAGGTCATATTCGGCTAAATTTCAGTATTTTTTTTATTATTTTCAATATGTTATATCAATGTGACATCAAAATGTAAAATCTATTATTATATTACGTTTATAATGAACCAATTTTCTTATAACGTTTTTATGAGTTATACATTATAAAGAATATATTTTTTTATATTACAAATTACATATCATAATAGAATATTATTTTATCATTAATCAGGTTCATTTTTAAAAAAAAAATTGAATTTATTATTATTATTATTTAATTATAAATTTTAAATCTTACCTCCGATTTAAATTTTTTTATTGAGTTTTTTTTAATTTTATAAAATTATCACAGTATGGGATATGCTGTGATTCCTGTGAATTCCCTCCATGTGACATATCATTGAGGTTCCCTACCCGAGGTGGTCCTGCAGCCATGTCTGTCCCTTCACAGTGGCCACTGCATGCAATCAGCGCGAGGGTCCTAAATTTATTAATGACTTTTTCATATAACAGCGTATTTTACATATATAATTTTAAAATAGACGGAAATTTTGGAATCCTGAGTTTCTAAATTATCTATCACGAATATTTTCTAATCTAGATGATCGATAAAAAAAAAATTTAAACCGAATTGATCCTCCTAAATTCATCTAGTCTCTGATCCAATATTATTTTTTCAAAATATACTGTGTAGAAGTGCAGCATTCTCGAATTTACAGATGTGATCTTCTAGATCCATCTTCCAATCATAATCGCGGATCCGGCCGCGAACTGCTTGGCATGGGTATTCGACAATCTCGATGAGAAAGGTATAGAGGAACCTTATGGAGGTCTTGGGTTCATTCTTTTCCTGTCCTTTCTTTCGTGGAGTCAGATTCTTCTAATTTTTAATCTCTTTTAATTTGTGATTCGAAGATTTCGTAATGCAAACAAAATTGATTTTCGATTCCCTTTTCAAGCACTGTTATTGGTTCTCCAATTTTAAGAATTATTACTAGGCGATCGAGTCCTCTTGTAAGAAAGGGATCGCTACCCATAAGCTCGGGTTCGGAGTATTGTTAAAATTTCGGAATCGGAGTCCAAATCCAGAAAGATACCACTCTTCCGTTCCCGATATGATTAGAGGATTATTCACATCATATCTTAATATTTTCATTTTAATTCTATTTAGATTATCTAATTCTATAATATTTATTATAATTTTTTGATTTATCTGATTATCGATATTTATTTTTTAAATCGAATTATTCCTAATTCATCAGTATCTGATCAATATTATTTTCAAAGTAAAAAAAGGCCGCACCGCAGCAGGAGGGGAGGCTCTTGATTGAACATGCCAACTGCTTCTCTCACAAGCCTCCGCTCTAACTTTTGTCGGCGCCGCTTAACGTCACTTTCCAACTTCCCCAGTGAAAATTAGCTGTTCAATCCACACAAGCAAGCCAAGAAATTCCCATCCCACAAATCCCTTTCTCCTCTCCTCTCCTCTCCTGCTCTAAAGAAGGAAGCAGCTACCGTTTCTCGTTCACTTCTCCTGATCATGGAGAAGGGGATCTGGGTCTTTGCGATTCTGGTCTTCTGCAACTTAGCCTGGGAAACTGACGGCGTGGGCGTGGAGCAGAATCGGCAAGCGCTTCGATTTCGAGGTGACTTCTCGAGCTTTGATGTGCTCATGCCTTCTCTTCTCTGGATCTTTAAATTACCATTCCTGCCTCGAAATAAGGTCAATTCCTTCTTTGTTATTTGCCGACAAACAGCTGTAACTGAAATTATAATTATATAGATGGTATTTGTTCATAAGCATACATGCCTAAGAGACACACAACACGCAGGAAGCGGGAGCGAGGCGTTAGGGGACGACCCTGTTGGAAGATTGAAGGTGTTTGTCTACGAATTGCCTAGCAAGTACAACGTCGACAGGGCAAAGAAGGACCCTAGATGCCTGACTCACATGTTTGCTGCAGAGATTTTCATGCATCGGTTCTTGTTATCGAGTCCTGTTCGAACACTTGTTCCCGAGGAAGCAGATTGGTTTTATGTCCCAGTTTACCCGACCTGTGACTTGACTAAGCAAGGCCTTCCTCTTCCCTTCCAGTCTCCGAGAATGATGAGGAGCGCAGTGCAGCTAGTTGCCTCAGAATGGCCTTACTGGAACAGAACAGAAGGAGCAGATCACTTCTTCGTCGTCCCACATGATTTTGGGGCATGCTTCCATTACCAGGTAAGTCGAGACTGCATTTTGTACCGAAGCAGCACTGTCTCACTTATGCCATGGCAGGGAGAAATTGCGATCAAGCGTGGAATACTCCCCTTGCTTCGACGTGCTACGTTGGTTCAAACTTTCGGACAGAAGAACCATGTCTGCTTGAAGGAAGGATCAATCGTCATTCCTCCATATGCCTCTGCTCAGAGAATGCATGCGCATTTGCTTCCTCCAGACATTCCTCGCTCCATCTTCGTTTACTTTCGCGGCCTGCTCCACGACAGCGTGAATGATCCCGAGGGGTGTTACTATGCGAGGTAGCTCGTTTTCAGCTCGGATTTGACCGTGCGACATCGATATCTTTACTCGATTTATATTCTACAGGGGCGCTCGGACATCGTTATGGCTGAACTTCAAGAACAATCCCATCTTCGACATCTCGACTGAACATCCATCGACTTACTACGAAGACATGCAACGCGCAGTCTTTTGCTTGTGCCCCTTGGGCTGGGCACCTTGGAGTCCGAGATTGGTGGAGGCAGTGGTGTTCGGCTGCATTCCTGTGATCATAGCCGACGACATTGTGCTGCCTTTCGCAGACACAATTCCGTGGACGGACATCGCAGTATTTGTAGCCGAGAAGGATATCGTAAAGTTGGATACGATACTGACTTCGATGCCGGCGGAGGTTATACTGAGGAAACAGAGACAGCTCGCGAATCCTTTGATTAAGCTGTCTCTGTCTTTCTCACAGCCTTCGCTACCAGGAGATGCCTTCCATCAGGTGCTGAATGGTCTTGCCCGGAAACTTCCACATGGAAGCAGTGTTTACTTGAAGCCTGGGGAAAAGGTTTTGGACTGGAGTGCAGGTCCAGTGGAGGACACTTATCCTTGGGGCCAGTAGCATTAGCTTACATGATCATCTATATACATAATATCATTTTTACACAGAAGGGAGACCCTTCAATGGACATTGTAGTTACAGCAGATGCATGAGTGATGCAGAAACCACTACTATGCATACAACAACCCTGCCCAACTTCCCTAACTAAAAAGAGAGAAACCTGCAGGCAATTCAAATATATATACATGCATTGGTGCAACCTTATTATCTATTTATTGATAGATATGTACATCTCCACCAGTGTCGATCAGTTTCATAGGCCTCTTGCAAGCGTCTCCTGGGGCTCCTTTTCCTGGTAATGAAGCAAGGCCATGCGGCTCTGGAGGCGCAGTTGCTCGTAGAATTTCCTGATGAATTCCTCCGCCTCGGCGTCCACCTTGGGGCTCCGTCCGTGGCACTCGTCGTCGGACGAGTAGTTAGAGATGCGGACCGCGAACGGCGACGCCAGCGGGGAGAAGAGGACCGATTTGGCAGCCGCCGGAAAAATCACGGCGGCCCGCAGCGGCGAGGCGTTCCAGCAGTACTCGTCGGGCTCCGCCGCCGCCGCCACGGAGCCATGCAAGCACGGAAGAAAGAAGCCGCCACCGCGCCTGCCGCCCTTGCCGCCGCGGCGTGCCGTAAACGATGGGGTAATTGGGGGTGTTGCTGCAGGAGAACTCGTACTCGAGCGGCCCAAACAGAGGCCTCTCCGGCCGCGTTCCGAACACGAAGTCACCGAGGGCTTTGCCGAGGAGCTTGATCTCCGATAGCAACCGCTGCTGCTTCCAGGCGAGGCTTTTCCTCATCACAAAGAAGGCGACCTGTAGCTGGCGCCACGCTGCTTTGGCAGGGGAATTCCGACCAGCTTGGAGCTCCATGACCGACTTCATATTTAGATGCGAATCAAGCAATGGACATGGAAGACTAAAACAGCAACAAGCTTATTTATATAGATTCACAAACCGCGTTGGTCTCAGCTAGTAAAGTGCATAGAAATTGGACCGAGATGTTGTCTCGTTGACTTAAGAAACTGCAACTGATTTGGATGATCAATAAAATAGGGATTTCGCTGCCTTTCATCCAGCGCAGTGTTGCATGGCTGGGAAACGAGTGAGAAGCTTCAAGTTGGACCTTTGTGGTTGACAACATCAGTAAAACTGTTTAAAAATAGATGATCTGATTATAAAAATAGATTCGAGGGGGGCGGCAAGGAGATACGGATACCTCTCTCTCTTAGTTTTGACAGATGAAGTAAATTGCAAGAGGATGTCGAAGAAGTGCCTACGCATTTTCCTGTTCTTTTTCATTCTGTACTCGGGACGAAGAGATTCTTCTTCTTCTCCGCGTCATCGACATTTGATGACGTTGAAAAATAAAGCAGATTTTTTTTTAAATAATAGAAGGGTGTTTGATTAAATTTATTAAAAATAGTTTATAAACTTGCTTATAATCAGTCGCTTATAAAATGTTAAGTTTTATTTTAAAAATGAATTGTTAAAATGTTTGAATGTTAGAGTGTGCTGAGAAAATAAATCGATACAATAAATTTATTAGGTTTATAAAAACTATAAATTATTTTTAAATCCCCAATTATTTTTAAATTTTATCTTCAGTCTCTATGTTAAAAAAAATTCATTTTCACTCCTACATATAAAGTTTCATTTGTTTCAACTCTCTAATATATATTGATTTACTTGATTGCCCCTATTATTTTTAAGTACAAAAAGTCCAAAATGAGGTATAACTCCTCGTGAATTTAGTATCATATAATTAGAATCTAGTATATTTTTTATTAAATTGAGTATCAACTTTTTTCGAATACAGTAATAAGTATAATTCTTTTTAAATTCAGTATATTTAAATTAGAATTTAATATATTTTCTGTCAAATTGAGTACAATTCTTTTTTTACCTGACCAATTAATTAGAAGTTCATACCAATTGATTAGCTTAGGATGAATTGATTAGCAGTACTCAATTTGAATAGAAAATATACTAGATTTTAATTAAATGATACTGAATTTATGAAAGAATTATACTTTATTTCAGACTTTTTCTACTAAAAAAATTAAGGATAATTCGATAAATCTGTAGTTGAAACACATGAAACTTTATACGTAGGGAGTGAAAATAAATTTTTTCTGACGCAGAGACTGAGAAAGAGTTAAGTTTGCATGCAGGAGTTTAGACAATTTTTCCTCGTAAAAATATGGGATAAGAGATGAAAATTAATGAAAATCTATAAGAATTATAGAAAAATGATTAAAATGAGATGTTTTTTAAAAAGTAGGATGTTTTTTATTTTTTAAAAAATAATTTATAAGCTATTAAATAGTTTATTTTAACAGTTTATAAATAGATTGTAAAAAAATTTAAAAATATATTTTAAAAAAATTATAAATTCTAAAACAATTTATAAATTATTTTATTGAACTTATAAGTTCAGTCAAATACAGTAAAGAATTTCAATATAATTTATTATAATAAAATATTTTTAAAAATAAACGCCCGAAAAAGCCCTACGCTACCACTAGGAGTCCACTTTCCCGGGGCCCACCTACCGCACCACAACTGCATACAGACCACCCTCTGACCCCTTTCCCTTTCTCACCCCCACACCGCAAGTCCGTCTCCCCTGGCGATGCTCGCGAAGGCTTCCTCCCTCATGACGGCCTTGGTGTGCTCTTCTCCGAGGGTCTCTTCTCCGACATCCCTATCTTCTTCTCGTTGTTCCTCTTCGTAGATTTTGATCGCGCTGTCAATGTTTCGGTGTGGTTGGTGATTTTTGGTTGCTTTAGTTCGTGGTTTTGTAAGGATCAATTGTACATGCCTCGTGTTAATTCTGATGTTTCTGAAAGGGAGGATTGGATTACTGGCTTGATCCGACGCGTGTGCTTGGGTAGGGTTCGTGGTGCGTCTGGGATCTGTTTAGGTTTCCCCCTTCTTTTTTGAGTTTTGGTTTGCGGCTGAATTTACTTGTTTCAAGTTGTGTGTCGTTGGGTTACATAGAAAGCAGATTTCGATGCTCTAAGATAGATTACAATGAACTTAGAGGCTAGGATAGTTTAAAAACTGCAACACTGACGACTAACCATCTTAGAGCAGAAAAATTTGGAAAATGGTCGGTCTTATTGAACTGTTGTATATAGGTAGATTCTGCTTTACTTGTCTTGCACTAGATGAAAACAAATGATGTGGACTGTTAGATTGTTGATGTGCTGATGTGCTTTGCTTTACTTTACGCTGCGCGAATGATGTCACTATCCATGATAGCATTTAGATTATCTAATTGTAATATTATGAATTTTTTTCACTTTCAACTATAACCATTTTGATTTCCCATCAATTTTATACATGAAGTTTTCTATCTACTTCAATTATGACCTACTATAAGCCCCAAGTGCTGAAGATGTTCATTTTTGTTTATGTGTACTTTCTGTGTTAATTAGACCCGTTCATGTATCCTTTTCTTTAGAGAGTGAATTCTCTTTCCATGTATCTGAGGCAAACGCCATGTATTGTTTCATTCCAATATTAAAAAAAACACATTAGCTAATGGAGGAGCCTATGTAAGCCTCCTTTTATTCTTCCTCCTCTACTTCTACTCGTTTTCCTTCTCTTCTTCTTTGTCCTCTTTCCCCACTTGTCCTTGTTTTTTGCTGATCAACACCACCTTGTGCAAACATACAGGACATGAAACCATATTTAAATCACGATTCATTGATTCATCAGTTAAACTGATAAAAAAAAAGTTTTGGAATGACATTACATGCAATTCAACAATGTGAAAGGAAAGTTAATTAGCTCTCCAACAGAATATATTAAGACCATTAATCCATTTGTCTGTAATTCCATATTTAATGTTTGGAGTCAGAATGCTTATTGAAATAACTTGGTGCTTGTGCAAGCTCTACATTTCATGCTACATCACCATCATTATCATTGTCATACCATGTTATTCCTAACTATTTGAGATTGACTACAATGATACTACCCCTCTATTGAACTCTACACAAGGTTAGATCACTAGTAATATTCAAATTTCTGAATTCACTTTTAATAGAATCAGCTTACATTTTCTTTGGTATCTGTCCACCCGTCACACCTTCAATATTCTTTGTAAGCATGTATATATATCGAGTCTATAGGAAGACTTTGAACATCTCAATACCATCTTATACTTTCTGTCTTATAAATTCTTTTTTTATTGATGTGAGTTAATGATTCATCATGAACATGATACCTGACTTGTTACAACTAACACATGTTTGTACAAATAAAATAAAATAAAAATAAAAAACCCATATAGGGCAATAGTAGATCATGACAGCAAAAATCAAAATAGCTATATCTGAAGCAGTCCCCTCTGATTTATACTAGATAATTAAATTGTTCTGGGATACCAATTAATGCAAAAGAGTAGACATTCCACATCAAAGGCCTGATAGAAGCTCATGCTTCTATATAGAAATACTAAAACTGCTACGTTTGAAACAAATTCGTATAGCTTATGTTTTATTTAGATATCAAATCTAAATTCTATTTTAGTTTGTTGTACTCAAGTATCATCCCTCCAGCAAGATGGCTAGTGTATTTTACTATGTCTTTTCTCCATTATTGCTCAATGCAAAACTAGTGTATTTCGCTATGCCTTTTCAATTATTGCTCAATGGATTTGCGCTTGTTTACATCTTTGTGTTCCTACTTGCAATATGAGGTGTATTCAATTTTTTTTTTTAGTTCTGGTATTCATATTATTCACACAATAGCCTACGTATTTGCAGGTAAGAGGACAACCGTGCATGTGGCCAAATATGAGAAAACACTGGTTTGGGAAGGATCTATTGTATGGTATTGGAACCTTAGTTGTTAGACCGATCAAAATCTTGCGTGGAGTTAATCAGCTATTGGGTGTCCCACCCTTCTGCACTATTAGCTGTATGCAATCCTCATTGCAAATTGAATTGGTGAGGTTTCCTTATACTTTGGTCCCTAATCCCTGCATTTTCACAGTACATACATATATAACTTTTTTGTACCAAATGGAAGATTCAAGAAATTAAGCAAAACGCCTCTTTAGCACCGGCTGATTAGAGAATGCTCCCTTTAGATTAGCATAATGCATGTTCGTGATTGTCTGGGTTGTGCGTCAACAAATTGTTTCTTCCAGTTATGAGTGGTTCTGTGCTGGTCCTGTGGATAGAAAAGGCCTTTGTATTCAGTAATGTCGAAAAGATTAATTGGGGATAATGATTCCCTGTTTAGAGAAACAAATCATTTTCCTTAGCCACGAATCAGTCTGGACAATGTTTGAACAGTGTCTGCACTATTTGGCTCTGCAACAATCATTAACTTGTCTTAAAGTCTTAATTTTTCTCAGTTCAATTAATTTCATATTTAGTTTAGGTCATGATGATTAAAAAAGCATGCATTGTTTTTTTTTGTTTTAAATTTAGAAATAAAAAATATAAATTATAGGAGTAAATTATGTGGCTAGCTGGCTATATGTATCTATTAAGATGCTTTTGTCCTAATTATCACCCAATGTCTAATTTTAGGAGTAAATTATGATTTATCAAACAATTAAATAATTAAGTATAATTTGGTTTTCAATTTTATTAAGTTGCCATGAATGTTCTGATATTGTTTTGTAATTATTTAATATGATTTTGTTAATGAAACAATTTGTTTGTTGATTGGATAACAATAACAATGTTAAATTATATAATATATTATTAGTTTGATCAGTAATCTTGTTTTATTAATTTATTATTTTTTCTTATGTATTGTCATAAGACTACTTAGGAGTTCCAAAACATCTTTTGCTATGGGCAAAAAATAGCATTGCTCATATATTTATAATCCTATACGAGAATGGACAAACCTTTCTGGTTGAGGAGAAAAACTTAAAAAGAACATACAGGGTTGTTGCTGCTGTGATATATAGGGAGGCTTAATCATCATCTATATCTGGTATCTTGGTCCACTAAATGGTGTTTTTACCTAGATATCATTCCATCGTAACAAAATGAGTTCTATGATATGCATAATCATTTTTCTTTTTTTTCTTTTTCTAAATAAGTGATTTTCTATATGATGGTTCGACTCTCCAGGGTGAAACTTTCATACTATTGCATAGCCCACATTCAGTTGACCTGCCTCTTTGGATTGTCATTTATTCTTGACGCCTGCCCATTTTAGGTTCTGTTTTCTTACCATGTTATTTATGTCATACTCTTGGTATTTATGTGCCATATATATATATATATTTTTCAGGTACCCTGCCTTCAAGATAATTATGCATATCTTTTGCATGATGTAGATACAGGCACAGTTGGAGTTGTTGATCCTTCTGAAGCTGTGCCTGTTATAAATGCTCTAAAACGTAGGAATCAGAACTTAACATACATACTGAATACTCATCATCACTTTGATCACACTGGTGGAAACTTGGAATTGAAATCAAGGTACGGTGCAAAGGTACGACAAAATTTCTTCTTCTTTGTCTTTTGAGTTAACAAAATTCACAAAATGTGGATGTCCTCACATTGTTTTCTTGATGGATTTTCCAAAGGTTAGAGAAATTCAGGATGGTATGAAGAGAGAAAAATAAGAATGTTAGAAAATTTAATTATTGTTACACAAAAATCCAGCTATTTTTTCTATTAACTGTAATTTCTCTCCTCACATTTCTGCAATGAAAACAGGCCTTTAGGAAATATCAATTCCTTTGTAGATTTATTCCTTTTGTCCACAAGTCATTTTTGGAATCCCTACCTAGAATAAATGTGCTCGTTCAAGAAAGCTACTTAGTCTTTTTATATTTAGATTATTCATTTATTCCTCTTGTACCTAACACTAACACTAACACCAAAATCACGTGCAAAAATCTTTTAGAACCTAATGTGAGCCACACTAGCTAGATATTCGCATTTGGAGTTTGAGTAGCATAGCTTAGTCTCAGATTTGTATGGTTAATAGGTGTCTTATTCTTCAAGTTCTCAATTTTTTAAAAAATTATTTGTTGTCATTCTATCAGTTATTAATAGGCACTATTTTGTTATACTAAATGTTAATCCATGTTTAAATTAATTGAATAAAATTTATCTTTAAGATGAAAGCAATTAAAATTTATGAAAATGAGCTGTTAAAGCAATTAAAATTTATCAAAGTGAGCTTTACCGCCATTGTAAAGTTTTCTGCTTACAGTAATTCTTATCTACTTACTAAATTTATTCCCTATTACATCATTGTCCTAAACAAAACATCTCAATTTAGATGGTACAATGAGGATCAAAATCAAGATAATGAAGACCATCATGCACTTGACTATCAAGTTTTCAGGGAATTATTGTTTTAAATTGCTTAGTCAACTCCTTTTGTAATATATTTTTCAAAAACAATCAAATTTTAATGTCTTAAGTGTTTTTTTCCCCTTGAGTGCTCACAACTTTACTATTATTAAGCAAGAGCCTCTTAGATGACAATTCAACAACCAAGTCTTATCCCACTAGGTGGAGTCAGCTATATGATCCTACTATGCCATTGATGCCATTGAGTTCTATCCTTTACTATATCATCATTTATATTTAAATAAATTTATCTTGTTTATTGTTGCTCACCAAGTCTTTTTTGGTCTTCCTCATTTGATGTGCATATTTGTCTTCTAGCATCTTAGATAACAATGAGAAAATTTAATTGACCAAGTTTTTGTGGGTCTTTATTGTACAATTTCAATGAAAATAAGCAAATGGTTACAAGCGGGTGAAAAGTAGGTGCCTTGCACTTTTCCTAATAATTATAGCCTAGAGCAAGGTGGAGTTTCCCCGGGAGTGAGATAGATGATTTTTTCTTATTGATTGTTGCTCATAAGATTAACATGGTTTCTTTGAATTTGATTGAGCAAGTTAGCAAGGGTATACAGAACATGTTTGCTTACTCAACATGTTCAACAAAACTATCTTTAGTTGTATCATTTTGTCATGCCATGGTTAGCCAAATGACTCTGGTGATTTCGTTGGTGCAAGGACTTCTTCAATTCACCGTGTGAGCATCAAACCAACAGTTTCTTATTCTAAAAGATCCCATTTTGAATGATAGAAAAAAACACTAATATCCAAACAGAAAAAAAAATATGTATGACATTAGTCTAGTAGTGCCAGCTTATAAATTCCTATTTGCTAATCCCTTTACCGTTTGTTCAATCGTACTCTCAAACCCAAAGGAAATGGACTCAATAAGATTAAGTTTCCTTTTGCTGGATTTCTCACTGTTATAGCAAGTTGGCTATGCAAGAAGTCAGAAATTCATTTTTTCCCCCTTTGAAAAATTAGCATGGTTGATTTTATTACGTTCATTGGGTAGTAGATTCAGTTCTTATTTACTTTTGCTGATTTTTTGGGTGAGTTTTTCTCATTTCTGTATGTGTATGCTAAATTTAGGTCATTGGTTCAGCTAAAGATAGAAACAGAATTCCTGGCATAGACATATCCCTACCTGATGGGGAAACATGGATGTTTGGAGGACACGAGGTGCTGGTGTTGGAAACTCCAGGGCATACAACAGGTCATATTTATGTAGGGGTTTGGATACACGCTATTATTGATGTGCTACTTCTTTGCTGAATCTGGCTAAAGAACACATTTATTTTGTTTACATAGCCCTTGTTTCTCTCTCTTGGTTTGTATCTCAGAATTGACAATGCTTCAATTAGAATATAATGATGAAATATATGTTTACCAGTTATTTGGAACCAATTCTCAATGGTTTTTTTTCATCATAATGGGAAAATAAATCTAAAGAATCACTGAGTTGTGTTTCTTATGCTTGGACTCCCCCTGTTTTTTGGTTTACCAAAATGCTTGCAACAATTGGGTAAGCCATAGTTACAAAAAAGGACAATGATGATTGTTAGTTGGGTATATTAGACATTGTCTCTTTGATAAAGCTAGTAGCATTTGTATTTTGTGCACTTTGATGTCGTTGCCATGGATTGAAAACCTATTTCCTTCTCAGATTCTCAAGAAGCTTCTGTGCTAATTCTTATTTATCGTAGCTAGTTTTGTTGTTTTGTGAAAATTCATCATTTTGCTCTCGCTTTATTACCAAGGTTCTCCACCAAATTTATTAGTAAGTTTATGTTAATTGTGGGACCTAACTAAATGCACTCATTTACAGGTTTTGCCCTCTATACTGCATGACAAATCATTATAGTTTCTCCCTTGAATAATGAAAACGTTTTGCAATATTGGACAGGTCACGTAAGCTATTACTTTCCAGGATGTGGAGCTATATTTACAGGGGATACCTTGTTTAGCTTATCGTGTGGCAAACTTTTTGAAGGAGATCCAGATCAGGTTTCACTTTTGCTAAAATGTCCTTATAATTTGAAATAATTATTTCTGTGTAGAGTTGCCAATACAAAATCTTTGGAGGTGGGCATTCAATAAAAACTTGATAGTCAATAGTAGTTCGAGGTTTGGCCATTTTCTTCAGTACATTTCTTGTATAATACAGGATCGTGATTATTATGGAAAATCTATTGCCCTAGAGAATCATAACCAACTTTAATGCTCTGAAAAATAAAGTATGACTGACAAGATCGCAAAACTATCTCTTGACTCTCTTTTTTTTCTTCTTATTTATTTCTGACTATTTTCAGCATCAGTATTCTTATTTCTCTTGATGCAGATGCTTTCTTCACTTCGGAAAATCACTTCGTTACCAGACGAGACAGTTGTATATTGCGGTCACGAGTACACTCAGGTATAAGACCACGCATTATGTTTGCAGTTGTAAAATGCACATGCAATGTTATTGTTATTGCCTATTTGCAGAGCAATAGTAAGTTTGCCTTGTCCATAGAGCCCAACAATGAAGCACTCCAGGAATACGCAGCACACGTTGCTCAGCTGCGCAGTAAAAGGCTTCCAACGGTAATACTACCAATCTAAATTCTTGGCTTAGGGTACCACAGAATATATATGGATATTAAATTCTAACTCTTGTCATCTATCAAGAATTTAACTTTGTTGTGCTCGTTTAAATATCATAGATTCCTACAACCATAAGGAGAGAAAAGGAATGTAATCCATTTCTCCGCACATCCAGTCTGGAGATTCGACAAAATTTGAATATCCCATCAACTTCAACCGATGCACAAGCTCTGGGTATTATTCGTCGAGCAAAGGATGATTTTTAATGCATCCGTTTGTTGATTGTTGACGGGTCTATATTGCCTGAAAAATTGTATTCTTTAAATGCTTTCTCTGATGTCCTACCCATATGTATAAGCTTTTCTTATGTATGATTTTCTCTGCCAATGAAGAAAATGTTCCGAGGAAATGCTCATTTTGTCATGTATCAAATAGTTTGTGACGCCTCTTGATCCGATCCGACATCATCATATCTTATATGAATTCAAAGATTTGATCAATTTTTATTGTTTTATTTATGAATTCACTCTTGCCTCGAGTATATAATAATAAATTTCCAGCTGCGGATTTTTTTTAATTTTAAAATTTTTATTCTTAAATAATTGATAATTTTTATAAATTTGATTAATTTAATTTTTAATAAATTAATTGATATTTTATTAATTTGATTTATTTATTTTTTATTAAAAAGTTTAATTAGTTTAAAATTTTTTGATTTATTTTGTTTGGAAAAATTCGATTCTACCCCTTATTTTCCTAGCATATTTCAATTGAACTCGATGAAATCGTGTGCTTAACGTGCGAACTAGACATGTATCTCAGTATCCAGGGTAATAGACCGAATCTGGAGTGGCGATCTTGTCGGCATTCTTTGATCTTTAACAAAATAATCGTTTCCAATATTGCGATCGACCAAGGGTAAATTGGGAACCCTCACGACCTGGTAAGCGGACTTTAGAACGCCCACGCATGACCGCGGATTTCGGGAAAATTGGATGTCGGTGCCATTTGGAAGGTCATTGAACATTCTTCATAATTATGTTGCCCGCTTGTCGTGAGCCGTGAATCGATACTCGACATCGATGAATGATCTCGACGATAATATCCTGAAAGAACGTGAACGTCAAATCGTGCAATTGAATCTCTCGATTCGACGGTGAATCTGACAAGATCGAATTCGGCGATCCGACGATTTACTGTACCCCAGGTATATTTATTTCGGCGGTCAATCGTGGCATCGCACGACCTCATCGTCGAGATCAGACGGATAGAAGAAAGTGGACAGAAATCTGCTTGCCATTGATGCTTAAGACAAGAATGGCCATTTGATGCTTAGCTGTTCTCAGCGTCTTCAAACCCGGAGGCTTGTTTTTGAGTTTGAATCAAACTCGACTGATTCAATGGGCTGGATCGACCTCAGCAAATAGTTTACTTAGCTCTGTACTGCTTAGTGGTCCTCTCTAATCGTTTGATGTGCCTGGTATACTGAGAACCTGGACTTGTAGCAAGAAACTCCATCATTTATCTTGGTCTCGCCCCTCCAGTCGAACGGAACGAGCATCGAGTCAACCCTTTCTTTCAACGGTGTCCAACTCCCCAGGTTCCATCACCAAAATCCATCCGACCCTCCGTTCATATTCCTCGCCGCTGGGGCCAGCGCCGACCAGGAGATCAGAGCCCTCCGTATGATTTCCCTTCCTGCTAATAAATTACATTCTTCATCGTCGCCACGCGGAACGAACGAACGACTCCATCCATTCCCAATAAGGAAGCTTCTCTCCTCCCTCCCTCGGCGAGTCAGTCCCTCTCTCTCTCTCTCACTCTACCGCCGCGCGGAGGCGATGAACCATTCGCCGTCTGGCGGAGACCGTCCGGCCGCGACGGGCCCCCCGCCGGGGCTCGCTCGCTACGGCTCGGCCCCCGGATCGTTCCTCGGCGGGATCGCCGACTCGGTCATCGCCGCAGGCGGATCGGAGAGGATGATGACCCGGTTCTACGCCGGCGATTCGCCGTGCCTGACCTCGGAATCAAGCTGCTGGGGCCCGGACGGAGACGCAGCCGCAGCCGCCGCTGGAGGTTGCTCGCGGGGGTCGCACGGATCCGGGGAGCTCCACCTCGCTTCCGCCACCGGATCCCCGTTGGTCAGGCACAGCAGCTTGCCGACGGGGTTCTTCTCCCATCTACTGGCTGATCACGGTGAGCATTTATTTCACTAATTTTATGCTGGAGTACGATGGGCTACGGCTAACCGGTGGATGGGCTTCCTGTCGCCTGTTTGAGGTGCGACAGCTGATGGTACCATGTCCAGTTACAATGAACGTTCGTTGTGGATCTCCACTCTCCGGTGCACTTAACAAAACGGAAACAAAATAATGATATTCAATAAAAACAGATTATATATATATATATATATATATATATATATATATATATATATATATATATATATATATACACTCTGCTGCGGACCGTCATTTGCGCGACGCTGCGAACCATCCTACGGGGCGCGTCCACGTCGTCCAGCTTCATTTGCGCGAGGGAATAGCGGAGCATTAATGAAATTTCATTATGCCTCTCCTTTTCCCTCCTTTTCTCGCAGCTCGCAAACCCTAGGCGATTTCCCCCTCACATCGGCGATAACCCCTCGGCCGCCGATCTCTCCACGACGCCACTCCCGAGCTGCGGATGGATCAGGCACTTGCCTGATCGGTTACCGAGGGCTCGGGAGGCGTCAGGATGTCAGAGATCGACGACCGAGAGCTATCAGTGTGCTTGGGAGAGGGCTCGGGAGAGGGCTCGGGAGAGGCGTCGGCGAGAGATCGGCGGCTGAGGGGCTCAGGAGGCGTCGGGATCTCTCAGTGTGCGAGGGTGAGGGCTCAGGAGTGGCGTCGTGGAGAGATCGACGACCGAGGGGTTGAATCGCCAGTGCGGGGGGAAATCGCCTAGGGTTTGCGAGCTGCGGGAAAAGGAGGGAAAAGGAGAAGCGTAATGAAATTTCATTAATGCTCCACTATTCCCTCGCGCAAATGAAGCTGGACGACGTGGATGCGCCACGCAGGATGGTCCGCAGTCGCGCAAATGACGGTCCGCAGCAGAGCACTTCTGTGTAATATAGGTAAGATTTTATTAGACTCGTGCGTTGATATCCGATTAGCCGGATACTTATATCGAATATTTAGTTCGGTAAAAAAATCTTTAATACCCTTCTTCATTTAGATCGGATATTGAATTCCCCATCGAATTTAGAAAAAATTATCCTAACGAAAAAGGAAATGCATTATTTGGGTCTACAATATTGAGTACTGAGACTCGTGCATTGATATCCGATTAGCCGGCTACTTATATCCAATTATTTAGTTCGGTAAAAAAATCTTTAATACCCTTCTTCATTTAGATCGGATATTGAATTCTCCATCGAATTTAGAAAAAATTATCATCCTAACGAAAAAGGAAATGCATTATTTGGGTCTACAATATTGAGTACTGACATCATTAGAGTGTGGTCAATACAAAATAAATTACTACAACATACTCAAAATTACTGTAGGCATTTTTAGTTTTTAACATTGATTAAAATTGCTTAAATGTTAATCAAAACTATTTCAATTCGGTCAACAATGGTCCAACTTAATTAAATATTATTGAATCAATTTTGATCGCAATTTTGGTAAAATTATTATACTGTAGGCATTTGAGTAATGTTTTTATTGGAGCAGCTTTGGTCAAATTTACTGGGTTTAGGAATGAAAAAAATAGGACGGTTAATGATAAAGAAAATAGAGTAGCTCTTTTGATTTTTTACCCTAAGAGAAATATACGTTAGTTTAAAAATGGTTTCTGTGATAAATTTTTCAGTTCTGTAAAAGTCACCTTCTTAAAAACAATTTCAATGTATATTTTTGTCTTACCTCTTCGATTGATGCTTAATTAAATTCAATTTTTTGTATCCTTGAAGATAACGTAGAAGGTTTCTGAGCAATTAAATTAGCTTTCCTTTTCAATACTGTTATCCTAAATAGTGCGAATCACATAGTTGAAATTCCAAAATATCCAAATCAAGTACCTAAATTTCAAAATTATCAAATAACCTAACTCATATCCATTATGTCCCTTTACTGAACCAGATTGATACATTATTATGTGGCCCTAAACCTAAATCCTAAAATCTGACTCGTATTCAAAAAAAAATCATTGCTCTCAATATAGTGGGTCATATTAATGTTTGAGGGTATAAATATAATCAGGAGAATTAGATGAACAAATATGACTTGTTCTGTGTCATTCCGAGCTCTCTAGGTCTATCATCCGATTTTGATTAAAATTAGTTGATGGACCTAGAGAGGTCAGAATAACATGGAACTAGGTCCTATGTTTTCGTCTAGTTCTTTTGATTATATTTATATTCTCAAACATCAATTGATGTATTATATTGAGAGCAGTGATTTTTTGAACATAAATATGTTCGAAAAATTTGATTAGTATTAAAAAAATCACTATCCTCAATATAGTGGGTCATTCATGTTTGAGGGCATGAATATAATAAGAAGAACTAGATAAATACATAGATCATGGTTCCATATCATTTCGAGCCCTCTAAGTCCTTCAACCAATGTTGACCGAAACTGATCAAAATTGATTGATAGACCTAGAGAGCTCGGAATGACATGACATCAGTTCCTATGTGTTCGTCTAATTCTTTTGATTATATTCATGTCATCAAACATCAATTTGATACTTTATATTGAGAGCAGTGATTTTTTTAATCACAAATCAGGTTTTTTAATCAATTATTATAGTGTAGCAATTGATTCGAGATCTTACTATGCTGATGAATAGTATCCCAAATTGATTGCTACACTATAGCAATCAATTGGGATAAATGCATAGGGGTAAAAATGGCTATGTGATATGTGATTTGATAATTTTGAAACTTGTGGTCGTAATTTGGGTATTCGGAACTTTAATTACGAGATTCAGTAATTTACTGTAAATAGTGGTTAACAGAGTATTGTAGCTGTCTGATGAATTACATACCAGGCTACCGAACTGAGCTACAGTACAGTTTAGATCTTTTCCTGTCTTGTGAATAATCCCTTTGATATTTTTTTCTTCTAATAGCAACCAACTCCAAACATCAGAGGTCTGAGTTAAAGTGCCGTCATAAGTTGATTAAGTGTTTTTTGAACTGAACCTATGCTTGGCATGCTGTACTAGTTTATTCTCAGTTTCTCATTACTTGGCAATCTGTGTCTATATGTGATGGCAATCTTGTTTCTATATGGTACTAGTGACATAAAAAAGTATCTGTAGAAATTTGAAATTTCCAAGCAGTTATTGTTATTGATTTATGCGATCTTCATTGTATAACTTATGTGAAACTAGGGATCTTGGTGGCTGCTGCATCAAATTCTAATCTTAGGAACAACAGTTCACTTTTTTTTCCCTACTGGTATTGTTGTGTCTTTGTTAGCCTTTGCTTTTTGTGAGTTAAGAAAGAGATTGTCCATGTTCCATAATTTTTAAATTGATTGAATTCACTGTCACTAACAGCAGGTAATTCTAGTACAAGGATGATTGGAAATTACTCTCAAGCAGGCACAGAAAGCATCCATGTATTGGCACATAGAAGGCAGTGTGCCCAGTGGGGCTTCTCGCGGCAAGACTCCTTGTCGCAAATTTCTGAATTGAGCATCCCAGAAATGGAAGAGAGTGATACACACCATGATTCAGATGAGGCAGCTGGGAATGCCGGCCAATCCTACATTTCTAGCAATTTTCAATTAGGCTCATGGGATGATAAGAATTCGATTGCTTTTTCTGCTCCACAAAGCAAAAGGATTAAGTGCAATAATGGGGACGCAGTCCCAAGTCTCAGTAACATTGATTCACAGGTAAGGTACTCATTACCACCAAAATAAACAAAGATGAGACATGCCTGAGACTGTCAATTTTGATTTAGCTTCACAGTAACCATGACAATTTTGACTTCGCTGCCATAGCATTTTTATAGTTAATCACAGTGTTCCCAAGTTGGCTGTCAACTATATCTAAAGGATAAGAAGAAAAATATAAAGCAATAGTTAAAACCAAGCCAATGCCAGTAACCAATTTGGTTGTGTTGTTATCATCTAAATCAGTAATCATGAACTATCTAATGATTGCAGTTTAGTTTTCCAAGGACATCATCTGAAATGTCTGAGTTAGAGAAATACCTTCAGATTCAACAAGATTCGTCCCTTGCAGAGCACGAGCTAAGCGCGGCTGTGCAACTCATCCCCGGAGCATTGCTGAGAGGGTGAGTTAATGTTTCTGTATTTCTTTCTTTTAAGCTCCCACAGTAGTGGTCTTTGTCTTATACATAAAAGAGAAAAGTACATATGCAACATTAACTGGTCATATTGAAGCTTGTGAGTGGAGCTAATTTATAGCACTATGAAAGTAAAACAGTAGCTTGAACCATAAACTTTCGATAGTATTGAAAAATTATATATATATATATATATATATATATAGTCCATGTTGCATTTCTCAATATATACTTAGTTTATTTAGATTTGATTGAAAATAATTCAATCAGTCAAGTTTTTTTATCTACACAAATCTATTGGAAGTAGATATTTGCAAAGACAAAAGATGCCTAACACTTTATTTAGACTCAATTGCCCATCTTCAATTTAGGTTCAGTAGAAAAGTTGATTCAAAGTATGTTGGAGGAAAATGTTATGCGACTACTTAACACTTAAATAATCAATAAAAAAAATAGCTGCATCTTTTCTTTGCCTTGGATTTATAGCTCTGAAATCACAATCACCACCTTTATTTTGAATGTATTCAAGTTACTATTTTGTTTCTATCCACTCGACTACAGACTTATTCATCGAACCTAGTCTCACTGTCATTGTTAGGAAAGGAGAACACGAATTAGCAAAAGGCTGCAGAAATTGCAAGATCTTGTGCCTAACATGGACAAGGTAAACACAAGAACACACAAAAGCTATCCAATGTGTGTTTCCATTTGCAGATATTATCAACACTGCTACTTATTTGATGTTTCCTTTGATTTCACTGAAGCAAACGAGCACCTCAGACATGCTGGAATTGGCAATTCAACACATCAAAGAGCTTCAGGGCCAAGTACAGGTGTGTTTTGATAGTCGAAAGCAAATACTCGAATACCATAGTATCGTAACCAAACAATAAGTATCATTTTGTTTTTCTTTTTAGTAAACATATGCTGAATCTATGCCACTGTTGGAGAAAGTGTTGAGCCAACTAGGTGTATTCATATCATTTAAACCAACATCAATTTACAAATTGCAATATCAGTAGTCTGAGAGCATGTGGTCAATCATGAATTGTTACTGAACTGCAACTATCCCAAATCTCTAACAGTACTTGTTTTCTTTTTCTTTTCTTCTTTCCTTTCAGAAGCTTAAACAAGAACAAACAAATTGTACCTGCACTGCAAAGCAGGAGAAGGCTTGAGGGCGGCTAGTCACTGTATGCACATGCTGGCCATTATCGCTAATTTGTCTTGTTTTGTTTTTTTTTAAACATAAATTGCTATAAGATATCAAACGATCATATTGAGTTCATTGACCTAGAATGGATCCATGGAAACATGTTGAGATGCACAAACTATCCAAGATAAGGAGTTGTACATTGCCATTTTCATTCTTTTGTATTTGAGTTTGGACAAAATTCCTCACGACAAATAGGGATGAGTATTCAATTAAAATCGAAACCAATCTAATTAAGCAAACAAATCGTTTTTTATGTGGAACAAATTGAATCGAATTTTAAAAAAAGGGACAACCCAAATCGATATTTTATCGATTAATTCGGGTTTCGACCAAATTAACCGAATACATAACAAAAATTTAGGGTTTTATTAATAAAATTTAATTTTTTAAATAAAATTTGATAAAAACAGGGTTTCAAAATTTTGTTTAGTTTAAAAATTTGGTTAATTCGATCTATTCGATTTAACTGAATAAGAAATTTAAAAATCAAAATCGAATTGAATTAGAGTTTTGATACACTTAATGAAAAAATTCAATGAAACGCTCAGTGAATAACGTGACACTTTGTATGCACACATCCGATTATCGCTCGGACACCATCGGCGATTTCTGGTCGCTGTCCCGAATCAAATTATACCCTAGGGACACGGTGAATTCGTCGAGAATCGCTGCATATAAAATATCATATCATTCACTGAGCTTTTTTATTGAGCATATCATTTTTTATTGAATTAATTGATTCTTTTAGAACGATTAATTTGTTCGATTCAATCGAATTTTTCTCACCGCTAATAACAAGTACATTGAGAGTTTATTACGATAGCAAATTTAATTTTGTTGATTGTAGCCTCGTAAGTTGGCACAGTTGATATATTTGGGTGATTGGTATAAAATAACCCGTTGAATGTCTAATTTATTCTATGCAAAATATCATTATGACAGGATAAAATATCTTTCGTGATCGTATTGTCTCTAATAAAGGGATGAAAACCCATTCTTTATGCGTCACCAAAGTTGAATTAAAAAAAACATGTACAAAAATGATAGATATTGTTTTAAGGAAGTTTTAAAAAAATAAGTAAAACTATTTTACAAAATTCTCAAATTATGAATAAAAGTATTATTATTATTATTATTATTTTCCATTTTAGTATATTACTAATTTGGTGGGGGAAAGAATTACCTTTTTCATAGTAGCTCATTGCTCCCGCGATGCGGTGCCGACGCGGCGCACGTTTTGGGAAAGTGCCTTTCAGCAAAACCCTAAAAAGCGGAGTACTACGGCCGACGTCGAGGGGACGTGGAGTATGGAGGAAGCCGAAGAGCAGCCGATCCCAGGGAAGGGGCGCGACGAGGAATCAGATCCCGTCTCCGTCCAACTCGGGAATCTTAGTTTAGTCGGGAAGTTGGATGGAATGGGAAATGGCAGTCGTGTGGATTGGAGGCCTGAAAGAAATGTAGGCGGGTGGACATTGGATGGAATTGTGGGTGACGGGAAGGAAGGATCGGCGTGGGAAAATCCTCGGGCGTCCGAGGGGCAGCAGGATGGCGATGGTAGCTACAAGGAAGAGTTAGCTGGATCCTGTCCCTATCCGCAAAGGCCAGGGCTGCCCGATTGTGCTCACTATCTGAAAACTGGGAGATGTGCTTTCGGATTGAACTGCAGGTTTAATCATCCTCTGAAGGTAACCCTCAGTCAGGTCCGCTCTTTTTTTCCCCCTTTACATGTACAGTTTTCAGTGGTTATTTTACTTTTCTGAATCGTCTTTGAACCAGTGCCTGAGAGTTTAGTGATGGGTTGGAGATGCCCTAATGCCCGTGAGAACTTTTGTAAAATCACCAAATTCATAAGAAGTTAATAGCATGTACAACTCAGTGATTGATGTATTCTTCTTTTCTGTTTATCTTTAATGGACGTCTAATTATGATGTATTTTATCTTTAAATTCTGAAGTGTACACATCTCATAAATATACGTACAGATATTTGTCAATTCTCACTTTCTTATGGGATTACCACTGTGGGAACTGCTCTTTCTCATTGTTACCACGCGTTCTTTTTGTTAAAACGTGTTTTCACTTTCAAGTAGTGATTGATGGTTTTCTTCTGAAATTTTTAACGACAGTACCTAAATATCTTCATGTATACTGGTACTATATATATCATTATAAAGAAAAACTTTGTTGTTGCTATGTTTGTACTTGTAATATGTCAATGAAACACCATTATTCATATTTAAATCAAGTTTCTCTATGTAATTGCTGTTTCACAGATGTATGTGATGGACCAAGGTTGTCAAAATTGAAGTTTATGACGTGAATCATTTTGATAAATCATGGAATCGTGAATCCTATTGAACTGTGAATCATTTTGATAAATTATAGAATTGTGATTTTATAATTTAAATAAAAATTATAAAACTGTTACTAATTTTGCTCTATTCAAAATAATTTTGATATCCAAAAGGATGTAAGCGATGTAATATTTCATACAACAATATAATAGAATAGACGCGTTAAAAGAAAGGAGGATGTGAGAAGGAGAGGATAAATTCTACTTCCTAATCTCATGAACTCACATCTCCAGATGAGTGTTCTTAAATATGTTTAAATACCGAGAGGTCTTTACTTGAGTGCCTTGATATTTTTTGTATTAGAACCCAAATGGAGCTTTACAACATGGATTAAGTTGATTGATTACAAAATTATTGATTGCAACATGGAGTAAGTCAATCAATGGATATTGTACATGGGTTGGCGCAGTTGGTACATGCACGAGTGTTTGTTGCAACTTGCAATAGGGTTGAGGTCAATTTCCAACGGGTGCAAAAATGCTTCATTGGGGCAAACGACCGCTACGCTAGGGCAAAATGTCCCTCGTGATTTAGCCCTTCCAGGTGTGTGGAGCCACCTTGGAGGGGCCGCTAAGGTGACCGCTTCACCTTTTTTCTGCAATCAGTGGATACCATACAAATTATTGATTAATTAATTCCATAAAGAATTGAAATTGATGGGCATTAGAAAACTTTCTCACTGAATGCTTTGACATAGAGAAATGATTGTTACTAAATGGAACACAAGTACCTAACAATTCCACCTTTTTGTTGAGTTTGTGTTTCCACTTGACAAATTAATTTTCTCCTATGTCATTGTAATATTCAAGATTTCACTTTGTTTGACATTTATACTTTTGCCGTATGATATGAATGCATCATTTTTATAAAAAAAATAAATTCAGTTTAATCTATTGTATAGTGGGTTTAATTTAATTTGTTAGTCAATTTGATTTACTTTTAGTTTGCCAAATTTAACTTTAGGGGCTTTCTTTTTCATATTTAGAATTGTATAAAATAGGAATTATATCAAAGCATATTGAATCAAACCAAGTCATCACACATCTTTTTATTTCCTATTTATATGTGAGAATTGTATGGCTTTATATGTGAATCATATCAATCGTATGATACAATTTGTGTATCATTTGATAGTGACAACTATGTGGTGGACTACTTTCTTATTAAGACGCCAATTAATTCTTTTTGGTGTTGAATAGTTAGTAAAGATTATAGTTTCTGTATATTTGTTATTTTCTGTAATGTACTTATGTTTCTTTTCGGTGTTCTAGTTTCCTGTTCACGAAGATGCGAGAGAACAGCAAATGGAATGCAAGGTTAGAAGAATTTGGTTTTATTGTAATAGCTTTTTTGGTTTATTTTGCTGGGACATTGTTCAATATTGTTTATTTAATTAACTCCATTAATCTCTTTGGGCTATTTTGCATTTAGGTTGATCATGTTCTAGAGTGTGAACGTTATTGCTTTTATTCATCCAAATTATGATTAAATTTTCTTATTGTTTCATTGTGTCTTATATTTAGCCACAGCAAACTATACCTATTTGTTAAATAACTCTGATAGGCCTGGATGGTTGAGTAATTTATTGGTGCAGAAGTTAAATTGTATTGAGAGAATGACAGCTTGAGAATGTTATTTTGCTTGTCTGAATGTACCTTTGCTACCATGTTGTGTTCGAATTTGATTCTAGAGCAATTTTTTATTTGGTTTATTTTGGAATAAATTTTATTTCTATATCAATTTTGCAAATGCAATAAGATTATAAGATGGCCCATGGTCGTTTTTTATCCATATTTTTATGACTTACCTTGATAACGTATAAAAGAGTGTGGAGGCTTAATAGAAAAGAAACTTAGTGTAATTGAAGTTCGATTTATATTTTAATTATTAACTGAATTTAGCCTACCTTTATTCAATGATATCCAAGTGGTGCAAGGCTAAAAAGTGATACTTATGAACTTGAGATTTTTTTCAATTGATGTTAGATTAATTGTTTAGTGGAACTTTCTAAATGTGATTGCATTTATGGTAGGAAAATTTTGGCATGTTATACCGACTCAGAAAATTGCCTTGTAATTTTTTTTCCATTCCCAGTTACAATCCCTTTTTAGCCTTCTCTTATCAACTTGTTTTTGGTAGTTCTGCTCCTTCTGGCCCCCCCTTATTATAAATTGGGTTGATTTTGCAGTTCTTCTCAATGCCAGGAGGTTGTAGGTTTGGGAATGCATGCAAGTTTGTTCATTCTCAAGAAAAAGCTGATATGCCTGGAATTGAGCTCAATTTTTTAGGTCTTCCAATTCGACCAGTAAGTTTGACTATAGTTAATGGGCTTGTACATTTCATGATCTTTATTATATCCGTTGATGCAATTCAGGTATATTGAAAAGCCCATACGAATTTGCAGTAAATCATATGTTACACATTTTAGAAATAAAGCTCATACGAAATCAATAAACTTGTTAAATATAAATTCAACTCGAGAGGTTCGGTGGGATGAAATCTAACATAGAAGACAAATTTGGTCAACAATGGTGAGGGTGGAGTTAATCAGTTAACACATGATGGTGAGCTATGAGTATGCTGGGTAATTATTGTTTCATTGAGATTCAGTGTGTGATGAGGATTGAGTTAAGAATGACAAATTTTAGTTGATGGCGACAGTGGATTCAACTCGTGATTGTAATTTGTAAAGGCAAATGTTGTTCCATCGAGACTCAGTCAATGATGAGGCTACACCAATGCCATCTTCCTCTTCTTTTCTTCAGCCAAGTTGATTCTGCTGAGACTCGAAGCGGACATTGAAGCTTGAATTGACAATATTACCTGATAATTGTTCCACCATGTTTGAATTTTTTTTGTTGAATTTCATTTCAATTTTATTAAAATGAAATGAATATTATTTTATAATTTCTTGATCAAAGTGAAATAAACACAGTTTTTTTTTGTTGTTACGAATTAGGATATTACAATAATTTTATATTTTTAAGAGAAATAGCTATTCCATTTAAGCTACAAAAATATGTAATCTATTTTTCTCTTTTTTTAATTTAACCGTAGATTCATGATTCGGAATGATCAGGATGAATTATCCTAAATTATTCTCCATATTAACAATAATTTAACAACCTCGGGTTTGACATTTTAATCCATCATCTTGTCACTCTTTTACGTTTGGATTTGTAAATTGATCTTCACTTTCTACTCTCCCTTTAAATTGCAGGGACAAAAAGAATGCCCCTATTATATGCGCACTGGTGTTTGCAAATTCTCAAGTAATTGCCGATTCAATCATCCAGACCCCACTGCTACAAATACTCAAGATTATGCATCGGGATGTAAAAATGGTGTGCTTCTCTTAATGACTATTCTTTTCTAGAAATAAATTTCAAGAAATTATTTTGATAGGAAATTGTGCCAAACAACTTCTGATTCAGATCATCTGACACCCCGCATTACAAGCATGCTTTTTCCTCCCAATGGGCTCAATCTAAATCCTGATTTCAGGTCTCAGGTAAATATTGCTTGATTTTAATTGTTGATTTGGAGGATTTGTGAATTAGTTTCCTTGTGCAGTTGTCAAACGTTACCTTTTACAGTCCCCTAGAGATTCTAAAAATATTCAATGTAATCTGAACATTTCTTTGGAGTAATTTTAACATGTTCTCGTTTGGACCAAAAGAAGGAATAATTTTAAAGTAGATAGTGATGAGAGAGGTAACCAATTTGAACTTGCAACATTGGAATGGAATCACAGAGGCGAACCATTATTTCATTCCATTCAAGCGTACCCAATGCAATCTAGGAGGTCATGGGCCCAGTGCCGCAAGGAGAAGTGAATGATCACTTCCCTAATATCCATATAATACTATTTACACAGGCATAGTATATGAGTACATGTTATATGACACAAAGTTACAGTGTTTGCTGCACAGAATCATCTATTAATAAGATTATCGATTCAAACAAAAAAAAATCAAAAGCATAATCAATGCTTATAATATCATAATGTAATCAATGTTTCTATTATCATAACTACCTTCTCAATAGAATAGCATATGATATTATTAATTCAAACTATTACTGTCACCTCAAATACTTAAAACTTAAAAAGGATATATACATTTAAGAGACTTGATACCCTGCTCACCTTATGTTGCTCTCCATGCACACAATTTTTTTTCACTTTCTTTAGCCTAAATCTTAAACCCTAAACCCTAAACCCTAAGCTGTAAAAAAAAAAATTTACACTTGGTGCGCACGGGTGCGCATCACAAGGTAAGTAGGGTATCATTTTTGTACATTTAAACTGTCATCATTCCCACTTGGCAAATATTTTAAATCCTCGGACATTTCACATTCATTTCCCCCCTTTTTTGAATTGCAACTAATATGGAGGAAACAAGAAGTACATTTAGCCACCAAATATATGCATTTGGAATGCTAAACAAAAGATGAAAAGATTCAAGAAGATAACATGATTTGATGTCGCTATTGCTAGTGCATTATTTTGCACTTTGTGCAATTTGAAAAGATGTGCATCTTAACCCCTGCATAGGTAAAATTGTCTCTCCTCAAGTATTAAAGGTACCTAGGTGCAGCCCCATAGCATGCCTTTCTATAACTATGATAAATGTCTGGTTTCATCTCACTGCAGCAGCCTTGTATTTGAAGATGTTGAACTTTTGTTATGCAGATTGGTTTGTGCTACCATTCCTTGACTTGCTTTGTTAATTAGAAATCCTTTGTTTCAGGTCCCAACAAGCCCAAACTACCCCACCGAAAGTTTTATGCAGCAGTCTTTATTTCCAGCCCAATTAAATAACACAATAGCTGTACACCAGCAGGTAAGTGCAGGATTTCCAGAGAGACCTGGCAAGGCTGAGTGTGCATACTTCATGAAGACTGGAGACTGTAAATTTGGGTCAACATGCTTATATCACCATCCAAGGAGTCGCCTCACGCCGAGTCCTAGTTACAATGCCACTCCGGGCAAGACTGCGTGTGCCTACTTCTTGAAGACAGGAGATTGTAAATTCGGGTCAGCATGCATGTTTTACCATCCAAGCAGTCCTACTTACAATGGCAGTTCTCATGGCCTTCCTTCAAGACCTGTGAGTACACAAACAAATGCTCACTCAATTAACTTTCAGTTGACATTCTAATGTTTTTGTTTGTTCAATATACATTCCTGCAATGTTCTCATTATACTTTCTCATCCTTGTTTTAATCTCTTTCAACTAATCTAACCTCTGATCTCCTGATTGTCTATCTATTATCACTTTGTTTATCATTCGCATACAGGATCAGCCACCCTGTTCATTCTATAACCGTTTTGGGATCTGCAAATTTGGGCCTGCTGCAAGTATGATCACCCCATGGTTCCAGCATCCTCATCCTATGAAGCAGCAAGGCCTTTGAGTGATATGGTTAGACGATGAAGTTGATCATCAGCAGTTTTCGGCAGCTACATGGATCTGCCACTCTTGATCCTTAACTAATCACCCACATAGCAACTTGAGGCAGCTACATGATTGATCTGCTACTTGTTTATTTTTCATTTCTTTTTGTACTGTGCATAATATCGTTTTGCTAGAATCTGGTGCAACCATGTGAATAATGCTTCTTGCTTTCTTGGGAGAATTCCTGTCTAGTATGTATTAGATTGGGGGTCCTGCTTTTTAAAAAGGGTGCTTGTTAGGGAGAGCTGGAAATTCAACTAAGTTTGTTATAATGCTAAAAAATTAAGAGCATATCTAGTATATGCTGTCTGGATATTATAAATATATAATAGATTGAGTCCATTGATTGAGGAAGACAAGTTAAAAACACCCTTGAATGTCTCTTTTCGTCTGCCATTGTAGGGTCACAATTCACCACAAGTGCAATAGAGTTAGCTTTGATTCATTGACCATGCCTACTGACCTGAGGCCGATCGAACTAAAGGCTTCGAGAAAACTTGTGTGGAAGAGAACGTCAATAGATGAGTTAGGAAGAGATTTCCAGCGCAATCACTCTGACGCTTAAGTTAGACATTCAATGGAGAAGGTGGCAATAGAACAGTTATGAATATGAACGTAACTGTTTTTCTTTGTGAGAACATACCCGTGCACGACCAAGGGGTCCTCTTTATATAGAGTGCAGTTCATGCCTATCAAGGGAATTCGCTAGTGTAGCTTCATGACTTCCTCTTAGTCCTTACCTATTTTGTACTAGACAACCCGTCCTTGAGTGCAAAAGAGATGTCTTCCCTAATTATGGTCCCAGTTGAGCACACTGAGTGATAAGTGTCATAAACCTTATGAAGTTCTGATCAAAAGTATCATTCCATTGGCGGTAGCTCCCCTTTATTCAGAAGTGATAAGCGTCATAAACCTTATGAAGTTCTGATCAAAAATATCATTCGATTGGCGGTAGCTCCCCTTTATTCAGAAGTGAACGTTGCGAAAGTCCGGATGGCTCTTTGAGGACCACCGTGCTTGGGCATTCCCGATCACGGAGTTTGATCATGGGATTCAACCGGAGAGTCTAGTTAGACGAGTCAAGTCGAAGATTCGATCGGAGGGTTCGCTCTGATCGGGGAGTCTGATTGGATTGTCTGCTCGAGTCTTCATGGTAGGCGTTAGCCTGGGCCTCCCATCAAGTCCTCCCCTGACCCTTGATCAATTGTCAGCGGCTCAAAGGTCAGCGGATGTGATCTCCGTGATATATTTGTTCGTACATAATTAGTGATCAGTGATACTAGGCTCTTTGAGATAACCGTTATTATATTTTATTCCAAAAGAATAACTTCTAAGTGTTAATAAATTATGTTTTAGTAGATCCTTTATCTATTGGTATTATAAATGTGAGATTCTTGAATCTAAGATTGTGTTTGATTTGAGTCATTTTTTTTATTTTTTAAAAAATTATATTTTCTCATCTATTGTAAAATAATTTTTAAATATTCTCTATTTTTTTAAAAAAAATAGAGATAAAAAATATAAATCAAATATTATTTTCCAAAAAATTATATTTTTTCACCATGAATACATTGATCATTATTGTAACAACTTGACAAATTGATTAGTGCACAGATTTTCTTAAAAATATTTTATTATTTTTAAAAACAAATATGTATAATAAGTCATGTACAATAAGAAAAAAAATAATTAACAAAATTTTTTTAATTAAATCGATTTAATTTCATAAAAATTTTTCATCCACCATTAGGCTTCATGTAGAACAAGAGAACTTTAACAGTGTACGAATTCAATTTCTTTCAGGAACGGGGGCATAAATGAGGGTGTCGTTCAATAGATTTTGAAATATTAATTTTTAATGAGTATAAAATATTATATTTAGCCGGAACTCAGATGTGATATTGAGTCATACCTTTTTAATTCCAATAGAATAGAATCTTTATACCATTTTAGTAAATATTTGCTAAATAAAAGGTCAAATTATTAACTTATTAAATTATTTTTTTTATGCCTGAGTTCTAAAAATTAATTTCAAACATGTCACACATGTTAATATTTATCTAATACAAATGAATAATTATTTTTAAATATTTAATAAATGTATTTTTTTAACAGGACCATTAAACTATTTTTAATATAACATAATCATTAAAAAACCTTCATTTATAATAATTTGCTAAAGAAATATAAATTCATACTCAGGCTCGTCCCTTGCGTCATCTCGTTTTCTTCCTCCCCCCATTTCCGTAACCCTAAGCGCATTTTTACGCAGGGGAACTTGTTAGGCGGCTTCGTGGTTCTGGTTTGCTACCGGGCGAAATCTAGGGTTTCGGTCCTCGGCGGTTCCTTGTTTTCTGGGTTCGATGTACTTTGTGTGCTGCGACTGGAAGCTGTTAGTGCTCTCCTTGGATCCTCTGCGCGAAGCGATCGCACCGTGATTCGTTTTTCACCGGATTCTGGAATCGAGAATCAATTTGCCTAGGCGTTGATTGGGTATTTTTAGGTTTTTTTACATTTGTGTATTGCTGTTCGTTGGATCTATTTCTTTGCGCATTCGGGGGAAAATGAGTAGCAAAAAAGAGGAGGAGCGGAATGAGAAGATTATTAGAGGTCTTATGAAGCTCCCGCCGAACAGAAAATGCATTAACTGTAATAGCCTGGTAATTTATTTATTTTTTGCTTCAGTAGTTTTAATGTGCATGTTTTGATATTTTCTCCGTCTGTTATGTTTGTTGTTGGCCGTGTTGGATACTTGAATTTTTCCATAGAAACATTCTAAAACCTTGCTGATAGAAGCCTTAACCCGTTTTGTTCTTAATCAACCCAGGGGCCGCAATATGTTTGTACGAACTTTTGGACCTTTGTTTGCACACCATGCAGCGGGATTCAGTAAGTACTTGCGTTTCCCTATTATTTCGTCTTTTTTAAACAAAAAAAATAATCATGCAAAGTTACATGGTTGTGTTTCTCTGAAAATTTTCAGATGATTTGTTGAGAAAGATAGTTTCCATTTTTTTTTTCTTTTTTTCTTCACTATTAAAAAGTGGCTAGGATTATGATTTAATGGACCATCAAAGTTATTCTGTGGTCGTGTTATTATGATTTTGAAACACATTGTTTTACTTGTTTCTTATCCATACCAGTCCTGTTGGGTTTTTGCTTGGGCACATGAGTTTGATTGGAAGCGTATTTTCCTTTTGTGCTTTTAATAGTTTATTATGTAATTGTTATGAGATTGTATTTGCCTGGCTTCGCCTAATCCTTACTAGCACTATCAATCTAAATCATTCAGACAAAAAAAAATTCAAAATTGAGTGAATCAGAAAAATAAATAATACAATGCATTAATAGTTAAGTTATACTTATTCTTGAACTCGGGAGAATTATCACCAGCCAAAACAAGATGTGTCAGTGTCTTGTTTGTAGGTCTCGCAATTTGTTGGGCCATAACAACAAAAACAACAATAGTAGAAGGGACCAAGGGATCTTGTGCTTGTAAGAAGAGGAGGGGGAGCAGGAGGAAGAAGAAACACAAGAGGAAGAACTGAAGAAGACTAATTCTGTTGCAGTAAGAATCCTAGGAAGAACACTGGAGGAAGCATCATATCCATTGTTGTTGGACAAAGAAGCTTCCAATCTCAATGTGTTTTACTTCGTCACTGTAGGACGAAGAAGGCCATCTCCACTCATTCTGGACGAGGAGAAACTCACAAAGAAGATTCGTAATTGTGCCAGCACCCCAACCATTTTTATTTTCCAGTTGGTCATCAGAATGAGATTCTTGTCCTTGCTAAACAGCTAAGAACAGTTTTTTAAGCCATGAGAAAATTATGACAAACAAGGCAATGTGTAAGAGCTCCTACTAAAGATGGCTTTGTTCCTACCAGCTGACAGTCTATGTTTTGTCTTTGTCCATGTCAGTATTTTAACGCAGCAGAACCTATTATATTGCTATGGTTCTTAATCAAATTCCACTGTGTGCTTCTACTGATCTTGTTCCTCATGCCTTGCATCTGATATTCTTCTTTGTACCTGATGAAGTCAGCTTTTATTTCTTTATTTATGACATCCACTTTTCTCCAATCTGTTTTGAGCATACACCGTACCTTGGGAAATGACATGCAGTAATTGGGTGCTCTAGAAACTTGGGATGTGGTTATCCATCTGGTTGGTATAGCTAACCATAGTTAGTTCATATATACTGCTTAGTTAAACCAATAATTTCATTATCCATTCTTCACTTTTTTCTAGTTTTTGTTTAAGCTAATTGTCCCAAACAAAATTAGCCTCATCAAAGGAGTCCACTGAATCTCATATTTTGTAATCTTCTGTATGTAGAGACTGCTTTCTTTGTGCTAAAATTAGTAGTGACCTCAAAAACTTCAAGGTGATTCATTGGATTGGATGTAGTTGTTGATAACTTGGTATCAATACTTAAGCCAATGAACATGGTTTACACTTGACTTCTATATTTTGTATCATCTTAAAACTTGGAATATTTGTATTAAGGCAATAAGAGATGCCTTTGTAGTTGTTTGGGATTATGGCAACTAACTTTAATATAATTTGTTCACATAACAGCCGTGAATTTACACACCGGGTGAAGTCGGTTTCCATGGCAAAATTTACTACACAAGAGGTGGAGGCTCTTCAAAAGGGCGGCAATCAGGTAAAGCAAATTGCATTTTTTTTTAATTCAAGGATATATATGCTATATCACCATAAACCAACAATGGGTTTTCAGCTTGCAAGAGAAAACTTTTTGACAAATTGGGATATGCAAAGGATGAGATTTCCAAATAGTAGGTAAAACTTGTACTCTCTGAGTCGCTGCTAACTTGAATTACGATCTAATAGTTTCTTGTTAATTTTTGTTCTTAATCTATGATGTTCATGTTGCAGTAATCCCGATAAAGTTAGGGAATTCATAAAAGATGTTTACATAGATAAGAAATATGCTGTGTCGAAGTCATCAGGCAAGCCACCAAGAGAAATGGAGGTTATATAATCTTTCTTCATGCATTGAAGAGCTATTCTTTCAGATTTGGGCCACCTGGCCTATGCTCTTACCTTTGCTTTATTGATGGTTTGAACAGAGCTTTAAGAATCATGGACTTGAGCAGAGAAGAGCCAGCTCTTACCATTCTTTTTCTCAGAGTCCTCCTTATGACTATCAGTACGAGGAAAGGCGATATGGAAAGCAATTTTGCACATTGAACAGGAAACCAGGATCAGAACAAGGGCATTATGATGTAAAAATGAATAGTTCTGTATATAGTCCGGGTCGTTTACATATGCAAGCATATGAAGATAGATTTGCCAATGAAAGTTCTGGGTCAAGAATGTCAGACTTCTCAGTGTCTAGTGCAGGTGATACATTTAGATATGATGGCCAGTCTCAAAATTCTCAGGAAATTGGGTACTGCAGCCCCACTTTACGCCAAACAAGCGACAGCATTGAAGATGCAAGGCCACAAAAATTGAATCAACTTACAGAATCTATTGTCAAAAGGGATCTAGATAAGGTCTCATCTCCCAAGGTTTGTGATCCTTTCACTACACTGTACTATAGGATCCCATAATGTCCATGTGGTACCCTATTCCTGTCATGTCCCAAACATCGTGATCCTACTTTAACAATATTGTAAAATCCTGTTTTGTTGTTTAGTGTGGATTTTTCAGACATATCGTTTACAAGTGTAATTATTTTCTTGCTTGATCAGAGAACTTTATCTGCTGGTACCTTTGGTTCCATGAGTTCAAGAGATGTTACTGTGAAACCTGTGCTTCCCAATGAAACTCATCATGCCAAAGCATCTGCTCTTGCTTCTTCCACACAATCATCTGGTTCTTTTCCTGGGGGCAATGATGCATTTAGTTCATCATTGATGCAACAACCGAAGGCTTCAGTTCCATCTGTAGATTTGTTTGCCGACTTCAGTAAACAACCTCCATCATCAGCAGTAAATGTTGTCTTGGAACCTGTTTACTCAGGTGGAACCCAACCGTTGAATACACCTGCTTTTTCTGCTATGCAGTCATTTACTTATGTTCAGACTGCACCCAAGGATCCTATCGGTTCAATATTTGGACAACAATTAGGGACTTCATCTCTGGCATCCACAATCCATATCGAGCATAAATCAGCAGAAGTTTCAACCACACAAAATGAAGGATGGGCTACATTTGACTTACCTCACAATGTGAAGGTTGATTCTTCACTGAATCCAGGCATACCTACTGCAGACCTTTCTGGAAGTTCTATGCAGGGGAGTGTAGTTGTATTGACATCTCTACAGAACAACTCAGACTCATTCCCAGATAAAAAATCTATGGCTTCTGGAGTTTTACCAGTAGCGCTCAATCAATGGCAGTTAGATCTAAAGGAGCACTCACAACCTCCTCAGCAAAATGACTCGCTGGTATGATACTTATACACGGTTTTTAATTTTTTGTTAGGAATAAGCTATCTTTCCTCTGTGTTAGAGTTTGATACCAGAAAATTTTGCACGACCAGTTCCATAGACCTAGAATCATTATTTTAGATCTCATTTTTGTTTATTTTCTTCCATTATTTTTTTCTTTTCATTTTTCTTTTTCAGTTGTGGAATGCATTTGATACTTCAAGTGAGAAGTTAGCTGAGCCATCTGCTCATGGCCTACCTCTGAATGGTAGACCATGGATTTTTGCATCTGAGTCTGCACTGCATGATCTTCATGTAAAACAGACAGTTTCAGAGGTGATACCATGCTTTTTTCCTAAGGGATGTTTCTTCTAGCTTCTTTAAGATTTCTTGATTTTAAAATTGTTTTGCAGAACAATAATGACGGGTTTCAAAAATCTGCCGTAAATGCTGTAACTCCTAGTTTTGGTCAGACAATGGGTGGTGTTGCTGAGCTAACTTTTTCTCCAATGGTCGAACCATTTATGGTATGTAATAATTTCTAAACCTTTTTCTAGCCCTCTGATTTATGTTGAATGTAGTTATTTACCTATCACATATTGTCAAAGGATCACTAAACTAGATATTTGATTTATCTTACTATAGTATTCAATTGGCATTATTCCACTTAGGCATATTATTCAGTTTAGTAGCAAAATGCTCAAGTGGAATAATTCTAATTGAATACTATAGTGAATTGAAATTACTCATTTCAACTTACACGAGTTTTAGAGATTGGATGGGAGCATATACACAAAATCCTTGATTAAAAATCAAACTCATGGTTTATTCATTTGAACACTAGAATTTATATAGTCAACATGCTTATTGGTCAATCAGGGTTTATGTATGGGCAACTTGTCTGTGAACATAGCAGCGACCTTAGACCTCAGCAGAGAGCGTGCTAGATTTTTTTAACTTTAAAAATGGAAAGCAAAATGAGAAAACAATTGCTTAAAACTTACTCTGCCTAATATCAGGTACTATGTATAGATGTAACCTGGCGAGCCTCTTTCTGCAGCACTTGGGTGTTTTCTTTTCCTTTTTTTTTTCTTTTTTGTTTCCATTAAAAGTGTAAGATAACAATATTTAACCTATTTAGGAGTAATCAGCACTATGTTTCACAACTATATAAGTGTGACAGCGATTTCAGTCAAATTTGGTACAGTCATAGTTAGGCTATTCAGTGTTGAGTAATGAAATTAATTTACTTGTGTATGCTTTTTAAGGAAAACATATTCTTTGCAGGAGCCATATATAAGTCATCACTATGCTAGATGAAATTATATTATATTTTGTTTGATAAAATGAAGTTCTATCCTTACGTGACAGGGAGGAGTCTCTGTAGTTCAAAAGTCAACAAATCCTTTTGATCAACCATATGAAGCACACATGGATTCCATGAATACAGTATGTGCCTTTTCTAGATTTTTTCTCTTCGATATAGTAGCAAAATGTTTTATTTATTCAATTTATGTATGTGATAGCATAGTTATAGTCTACTAACCTCTGCTGAATGACAAAATTTTAACATGCATTACAGAGGGTATAATCCCTCCGTCTTACTGGTTCTTAGGTAGATCATTAACCATCTCATTTAGCTTAACAGTGATGCAATTTTCAGCTCCACATTTTCATGGAAACATTAAACCTCAAAGCTCACTCCTTGATTGGGATAATACTTTTCTGTTAAATCTCGTGATAGCATCATTACAACCACAATAAGAAAGCCATTACTCTATTTATTTATGTAGTTCACTTACTGAATAATAGAAGTGTCTGTATTATGCCTATTTTGTCAAATTCTGTGTGGTTAGAGGCTGTATAACTTTCAAAGTTACAGTGCCAGTGCTCCAACCTATTATCATAATGGTTGGCAACATGAGGTGGTGCCTTCGTAAGTTTTGTCACACCAGTGTAATATTCCTGAGTTCCTGTTATCCATTTCATAGGCCCTTGGCTAATGCAGTTCTGAAAGCTATCTGAAGGCTTTTTATCATGTGTGGTCTTTAGTGTTCCAAGACCTTTACAAGATGTCAATTTGATTTGCTAAGTTGATTTCGTAGTTCGTGGATATGAGTTCTCTTGAAGCTGGACTGCCGAGCACAGAGTTGACTAATGACTACTTTGCTGGTGCAAGTCGACTATGGTATCCTGATAATGCTGCCACCACATTTGTTTCTTCTTTCCCTGGAGGTAAATTTTAAAGAAGATTGTTTCGACTGTACCTTTTTTTTTTTTTTTTTCTTGCCGTATCCATCATCCATATTCCATTTTATTAATGTTCAGGGGAGGTGCAAGGAGTACCTATGCAGGGACGGAGCACTCATTACGTGTAAGTAGTGCTTATCATTTTGTAATACAAACTATGGTCAGAATATTCTTCATTATGATAATGGGGACTAATATCTGCAGAAATTTTGCTCCCCAAGGCCACGGTGCGTCTGTTGACAAAAATCCATTTGCATAAAGTTTGGCACCAACTGCAGAATCTATGGCTTCAGCTATAGTTTGCATATCTGGGTTAACTTTTTGATTGAATCATCTACCCTCGTATGTATGTTTGCAAAAGTCAGTTGTTGAAAGCTGGTGTGAAAATACATGGTTCATATATTGTTCACGGCCGCATTTGTCTTGCCCTTTGATCCTACTTCAAGTCAGCCAAAATCTGGATAGCTAAAGGCTTAATAGGTGGGAACTCGTGATGTTGAATATCTCCTTAACGTTGTATCGTCATTCGTAGCCTGGATTCGTTAGTTTGTTATTTTCAGTAAGCAAAAATCATAGTTTGGTCACAAGAGAAACCTATGGTTCAGATAATAGTTTCTACCTCCCGGCTGGAGGGTGTTTGTATATTTTCCTTTAACAAAATGTTGTGGAGAACCAACTTGACAGGGCCTGTTGAGGTGGTGAATGATGGTGTCTTATGCTTGCTATTGTTTATACTTGAGATGTGTACCTTTAGGAAAGGTCATCTGTCTATATTAAGGTAGCTTCGATGAAGCTAAATTCTCCTAATTCACTATTATTTCCTTCTTGAAATTTATTCTTTTTTTTTTAATTAAATTGTACCAGTGAATTTGTGAGGATGGGAGGGGTATATTTCTATTTTAGTAGAAATGGATCGTCAAAATGGTTCTGTAAAATCTTGTGCGTTAAACTCAAAATAACATGAGAAATAATCAAACAAATCACTTTTTATTTTATTTTTTAAAAAAAGAGTCCAGACACGATGTCAGTCATTGTTTTTTTTATATCTACTTGGCTTTTTAAACATTAAACCCAATATACTGTAATTTTAAGAAACTACTTTTTCCGGTATATGTAGAGTTTGAACGTGTTCTCCATGCAGAATTCATTTGTTCGACGCGAGGAGATCATGACTCCCCACTCATCAATTTATTTATTTATTGTTTTTTTCAACAGCAACTTGCATGACTAATGCTTTCTTGCTATTAACATACTAGTTGTCCGCCTACTCATTCAACTATTATATAAATAAACATATTCATTTAATCACATAATCAATCTTCTTAATTTCAAGAAGTGAGGGATTGAATCCCTAAACGAATAATTTTTTAGGGATACAATTCCTTTCACTTAAACAGTTCCTTCAGTTATTATAATTTATTTATTTTTATCTCAATATGGGGTCATCTTTAGCCTTAAAAAATAATAATGACAAAAAGAAGAAAAAAATAAATGATTTGTATAGATAAAGTAAATTAGCGAAAAAAATTTAAATTACGGTAAGTTTATACAAATGGAGATTTTTTTTCTATTGATTTTAAAAATCAATTGAAAAGAGTTTGATGACAAAGACTATTCTCTTGTCTCAGTGTCTCCGTTAATTCATCCCAGAATTAACATGAAGGAGATAAAACATGGAGTTACTAGCTCGAATATTATGGTTAACATGTGAGAAGGACGGACACATTAGTTTTGTCAAATTTTGATTCTTAAACATTAAGATAACAATACCCACGCACTAATCATTAATCTATCCCGTGAAAATAATTGAAAAGAGCTTAAGCCCCTACAAATTGACATACTTTCCGGCACAATATGTGGTTTATGAATTAATATACCGTATCGAAGCATCTTTACTTCCACGTCTCACCACACTTATTCTACCTTTTCATTTTCTTCATTCTTAGAGTATGTCAGAGTTGGTTTGCTAGGTCTAATTCGTCTCCAAGACTGATGGCTTTCTATCGATTAGCGTGCATTTACTGAGTCGATTTGCTAGGTCTGATTCATCAATAAGGCCGGTGGATCTCTGTATAGGCAGCGATGGCTGGCAACTGACCCATCAAACTGGAGGATATCAAGAATGAGATCATCAATTTGTTAAATATTGTTTTCCTTGGTTAGGTTTTTTTTTTTAAGTTTGCGTGCGAAAATCTACATTTCCTCCTCCATCTCCGAATAACTTTTGTAGTTGTTATCCGGTTTGATAGTGCTCATCATCAATCTGGTAAATATTATTTGGCGTTAGAAAGTTTTTTCGTTTGTGAAAATCTACATTTTCCCCTAGATCTCTGAGAAACTTTTGTAGTTGTAATGTGATTTAATAGTGCTCATCATCAATCTAGTGAATATTGTTTTGCTTTAGTTAGGTTTTTTCATTTATGTGCCGAACCTGACCTAGCTTACGGGTAGCTCGGTCAGCTCAGCCAGCCAGCCAACCTAGCGCCACGAAGACCCAGCAGAAGGGCCGACGAAGGCCTTATCCGGGGAGTTCCCGAACTAGGAACCCTCCCGAAGTACTAACCGACCGACTCCGGGCGGGATCGGGGGGTCGAGCCCGAGCACCCCCTGACTTGGTCCCCCCGAGTCCGTTTTCCCGACCCAGGGTTAGGTCGGGCAATTCAGTCCTCAGCATTCCATCGACCGTATAACTGATAGACCCGGAACAATACAAGACAGATATAGTTCAACAAACCCCTGACTCAGGGCGTATCTCTAGCCTCTCAGCTCCCAGTCGGACGCGTGGCGACTCATGCTCCCTGGATAAGACCCAACCCGGTCCATAACACTCGGACTTGCCGGTCGACACTCAGTCTTCAGACCAGCTCTCTCCTACACCGCCCTACATCAGTGCATCCGGGGTACGACCCTGACGTCGGGGTAAGACACGCCTTACCCATTTATGACACACCTCACGGTTATCTCGCTAACTCGGTACGGTTGTACCATCTGAGCACCCCGCACCACGCCGCGGTACCTCTATGTGCTCTCCTACGAGCTGGCAGGTATCATACCCTTGTCTCGTCGACACGGACAGAGGTTATCAGCTCCTCCGACTATATAATTAAGCCCCTCCCCTTCTCATTCCGTAGGTATGCGCAATCGCACTTTACTTTATTCTCCTGCATTTCCTTTGCTCTACTACATTCCATGTGGATACTGACTTGATCGTCGGAGGGTCCGACCGGAGAAAATCTCCGGTGGGTTTGCTAACGGCCATCTTATCGCAGGTCGGAACCAGGTCAGTGCCAGGTTAGCAGAGCTCATAGCCCTCGGGAGACCATCTGATCCTTGAGATTTTCACCTTGCTTCGCGACATGATCATGTGCGAAAATTATATTTTTCGGTCGATCCTTGATTTACTTTTATAATTGTAATGTGGTTTAATAGTATTCATCATCCAATAAATATTATTTTATTTTAGTTATGTTTTTGCGTCTGCGTCCAAAATTTATATTTTCATCTCGATCTCCATGTTACTTTTGTAGTTGCAATGTGGTTTAATAGTACTTATCATCAATTGGATAAATATTATTTTGTTTTAGTTATGTTTTTTTTTTTCATTTGTGCGTGAACATCTACGTTTCCCTCTCAATCTCCGAGTTACTTTTTTTTTCATATGGTTTAATAGTGCTCATCATGAATTTGTAAATATTGTTTTATTTTATTTAGGTTTTCTTGTTTGCGTGCGAAAATGTATCTTTCTCCCTCGATCTTGGAGTTACTTTTGTAATCGTAAGCTAGTTAGGTTGTTTCATTTGTGAAAATCTGTTTTCTATCTTCGAGTTGCTTTTGTAGTTGTAATGCGATTTAATAATGCTCGTCATCAATCTAGTAAATATTATTTTGCTTTAGTTTGGTTGTTTTGTTTGCGTGTGAAAACTTATGTTTCTCTATAATCAATCGGTTCCAAATTTTCGGCCCAAACATGCCCGAAGAGAGATTTGAAAGTTATTTTTTCACTTTCGTTTTCCTAATCAAACTATTTTTTAATTTTTTTATTCAAGAATACTCTCGTGTTTGTAGGAGAATAAGATTATCAAGTTTCTGGGCTTCATGTGGGATACCGTCTCATGGAGTTGGTTTGTCGTCATGGTTATTACTTTGGCCAATTGAGGCGGGAAGCATCCCTGTCTCCAAAAACTCTCTGGCCCGTCTGTCCCGCTTCTCGGCGACGACCGATGAGTCGTCGATTGTCAATCGGACACCATCGATAAATTTTGATCGTCGTACCGAATCAAATGATATCCTAGAAGAATTGTGAATCGGTCGGAATCGTTGCAATTGCAATCTCGTCGGGTTCGACGATGAATCCGACGAGATCGCAATTACGGCGATCCCAACCGATTCACCGTATCTCCCATGATATAGTTTTGTTCAGGGCGGCGGCCGGAGGTTGCCGATTGTGTCCGATCGACGATCGGACGACTCACCGACCATCGTCGAGGAGTGAGACAAATGGGACAGGGACTATTTTTGGGACAGAGGATCTGCCCTCGACTTTGTGAGTATTATTTTTTTCTAATTGTTGAGTCAACAATTAACTTTGTTGAAGAAAATAACATCGGCAATGCTACTATGACAGTCATTACTCCTCAGACTAATGTTAGTTAGTAAGTAGGAGTGAGTAAAAATTTAATTAAATTGAATAAATTAATAAATCGATTAAATTTAAAATTTGATTGAGTTTTTTTAGAATTTTAATTTTTTATAAAGAAAATCGAATGATTCAGTTCTGAATCGATTTTAAAATTTCTTGTTCAATAAATTGAATAAGTGAAATAAATCAAATTTCTAGATTGAATTGAATTTTTAGATCGAAATCAAATTTTTATTAAACTAAACAAATTTTTAAATCCTAATTAGAAATTCAATTAATCTGTTTCTAATTGAATTAATTAATATTTTATTAGCTCGATTTTTATTTACAATCCGTTCATTTAGTTCGAAAGAAAATTAGTTCAATGCAATTTTAACTGAATAATTACTCCTTACATTAATTAGTGTCTGATTTCAAAAAAAAAAAAACACTTGCATGTTTAATTTGCCCTGATAGTTATAACAGTGTCGGTTCAGTTGGAATATCAATCGCACGACTATGGTACTCGAAAAGTTTCTAATGGTTCAAACGTAATGAATTGATGATTAATACTTGAATATTGTCAGTATTAAATTTGAGGATTAAAATTTAATAAAGTTAATGTGTCGATCCTCCCCATATATTAATCTAAGTATCCGAACTAGTAACCCTCGTAATTTATCTCCTCCGTATTGATCCTGAGACGGATTGACAGAGCGACGCTGAAAACGAACGAATCGTCCTTTACTAGTATGAAAAATTCCGAATGTAAACGTGGACATTTTGATGAAATCTAGAACATGGACAGTCTCCCAACCAAAACAAAATCATCTTTAGTGTTTTGACTTGCATTAAACTGATAAAGAAATCAAATTAAGGGATTTATACAAAGTGAAAATTAAACCTACAATCAGAAGCACTCGCAGAACTTCCTCGTGTCAAGCATACGCGGCAAAGTTTCAATCCAATGCCCCCGATTAGGGACGGCAAATAAAGGAATCTGTCGAAGAGCCTATGCCCCCTCGCCACCAAGTTTTAGATCCAAATACTAAAGTTTTATATTTTTCTTAAATTTTATGGTCAACTAAAATATTGCAAGAGAAGAAGAGCTATTTGGCCAGTTAATTATAAGTAAAAAATGATTATATTCATTCTAAATATTTTTCATAATTCATCTTATATGGTAAAAAAAGTGAATCGTTCGTCCCAGCATCTCCATCAATTCGTCTCAAGGTCAACATGAAAAAGGTAAATCACGAGGACTATTAGCCCGGATATTATGGCTAATGCATGGGAAAGATAGACATACTAACTTTATCAGGATTTAACCCCTAAAGTTTTATATTTTTCAACATAAATTTAATGGTCAACTAAAATATTGCAAGAGAAGAAGAGCTATTTGGCCAGTTAATTATAGTAAAAAATAATTATATTCATTTTAAATAATTTTCATAATTCATCCTAGATTATATAAAGGGAGATACATGTGAATTGATTCCTATTTCATGATAATAAATGTATAACTCTTTAATTAAACACCCTTGAGGGACAAGCTCAGAATTATAGAGAGTGAGAACGACGGAAAAGAGAGCAACCTTCTGCTCAAAGGATCCCTATCTCATCGGCGATGATCGGCGAGTCGTCCGATCGATGATCAGACACTATTGATAATTTTTTATCGTCGTTCCGAATCAAATAATATCCTGGGATAACGGTGAATCAGTCGGAATCGTCGTATTACAATCTCGTCGGATTTATGGTGAATACGGCGAGATCGTAATTGCGACGATATTCGATAGGTTCACCGTATCCCCTAGGTAGGGATGGAAATAGACCAGGCGGCCTGTCAGGGGTCTAACCTGTGTTTAGCCTAGCCTGGCTTGGCCTGTTTAGAAATAGGATAATATTCAGTGTATTTGAAAGTCTGTTTTTCTTATCAGGTCATGCCAGACTCAATATAAAAACTACCAAGCCTGACAGGCTTGTTGGGTCTGTTAAGATTAGATACATATGTATATATTTGTAGGTCTGGTCTGTTTGAGGTATGTATGATGCAAGCCTGTTTTGATGCATGTATGATGCAAGGTCTGTTAAGGTTGATTTTAAGTTTGTTTAATGGTTTGGCCTGTATAAAATGTTTTAATCTACAGGCTTTGTAAACAGGCCGCAGGTCAGACCAGACTATTGAACAGGTCAGGCTTAGGCCAAGAACAAATTATAATAGTCACAGGCTAGACTCAGACATTTTATTATTATACAGGCCTGGTTGTTAAGACAAAAGTCTGGCTGGCCTGGCTTGTTTCCATCCCTACCCGAGGGTATAATTTTGTTCGGGGCGACAACCGGAGACTATCGGTAGTGTCCGATCGACGAGTGGACGATTCGTTGGCCATCGTCGACGAGTAAGACAGAAGGATAGGGATCTTATGTGGGACAGCAGATCGGTGGATGCCGGGGATAGCGAATAATTACCCGATGGGTCCCAAGGATAGCGCGAATAAGAAGAAGAATATAACAAATATTTATTACCCGATTCAAAGTTAATAATACTCCAAAGAAGAAGAACAACAAAAAAAATAAAAAGAAATTCAGAGTCAAAATGGCAATGAAGGTCGTGCATTCCATAACTCTTCGTTTGATAAATTAAGCCCATCCCACCTCACGTCTGCCTCTCCAAAGACCAGACGCCCCGCGCCATGGCCGAGTCCACCTCCGGGGACTGCCCCTCCTCGCCCCGCCTCACCATCACCCTCGCCCAGCCCAAGAAGCAGAAGAAGCCCAACGCCAAGCTGTCCTTCCGCGCCGTCCGCTCCCTCTTCCGCTCCTTCCCCATCCTCACCCCCGCGGCCTGCCGCCTCCCGGGAGCAGCAGGCGGCAGCGGCCTCGCCCGAGGCAGCCGCGCCGCAGCTGACGGCCACATCAGCGGCGCCGCCCGCACCACCGGCACCCTCTTCGGCCACCGCAAGTCGCGGATCAGCCTGGCCGTCCAGGACAGCCCCCGCAGCATCCCCATCCTGCTGCTTGAGCTGGCGCTGCCCACCGGGAAGTTCATGCAGGAGATGGGGGCGTACCACCTGCGCATCGCGCTGGAGTGCGAGAAGAAGGCGGCGCCGGCGGAGGAGAAGAGGAAGCCGCTCCTGGAGGAGCCGGTGTGGACGGCGTTCGTGAACGGGAGGAAGATCGGGTACGCGGTGAGGAGGGAAGCGTCGGAGAGAGACCTGGAGGTCATGCAGATGCTGTACACCGTGTCGATGGGCGCCGGCGTGCTGCCGGACGACATGACGGATCCGGTGGAGGGGGAGATGACGTACATGCGGGCCCACTTCGACAGGGTGGTAGGCAACAAGGACTCCGAGACCTTCTACATGCTCAATCCCGACGGCAACCAGGGGCCCGAGCTCAGCATCTTCCTAGTTAGGATCTAATTACTCCTACTGCTGCAATATGTACGTGCATTATTCTATGTGTGGATGGGTATTGTGTACGTGTACAAAGCAAGATCAATTAGCATCGCCGTCAGTATTGTGTTGTAATTTGTAGTAGAGTTAGGATGTATTCAGTGAAAAAATTCAATAAAATATTCAGTAAATGACGTGATATTTTATATGTACATTATTACTCGGACATCATCGATGGCCTCCGGCCACCGTCCAAATCAAATATACCCTGAGGTATGATGAATCCGTCGGGGATCACTGCATATAAAATATTACGTCATTTATTATATTTTTTCTTGAGATTTTTCACTTGGCATATCATTTTTCTTTATTTTATATCACAACTAATTAGATTGAGTGCATGCATAAACAAAAGTATAAAATTAATTAAATAGCGTGATTATGTCCCAACTGTAGGTGTTATTCGTTGTTAATTCGAGCATAATTAGTTCCCCTCATAAATGATTCGAGTATTGCAGATGGAGCATCTGAGGATTTTGTTTTGATCAGACAGACATGTTGTAAAAAAAAAACACAAACAAACAGTCGAGGGTGGTAGAACAATGGAACATACTTGAGGAATACAACAATAAGAGGAATGATACACAACGTGAAATTTTAATATGAAATTCAACGTGAAAGATGTGACATTTCATTTTAATATGGAATTCAACGTGAAAGACGTGATATTTCAATTACTGTGATCCTTGACAGGTTGACTTTAAAAGGTACAATATCTGCCATGCAATTCGGATGATACAACAAACGTATACTATCACACTTTATGAAATTCAGACTTCCATCAGAAAGTGTGTTTTTTTGTAATATTCCATAAACTTTAATCTTCGCACCTAATTCTGAAGGGGAGTAAATTCAGATAGTTCAGTAGCATTAGAGTGATTAGGAATATTTGTTACTAAAAGTGAAATAATCTTATCACTGATCCGTGATTTAGATTATTCAATCATCTAAACAAAACAGTACAAAACTCACAGTGTTGTCGATACACAATGTCGGGCGAAGGTCTATCGTGGGGAAGACGAAGCAAAGTCAGTCGATGCTTGAGGAGATCTATGTAGATTCTGATAATACAGATGTGAACTTACGTAGTTGCATACGATAACAAGAATCAAATACCAGTTAATTATATTCGAGCACGTTACAACGAACTATTACATTTTAACTCTACCGTTGTACAATAATTCTGGAATGAACTATTTTTACTCAAACGTCCAATAAAAATGCCAAAAGTCACTGGTGCCGAAGGACTAAACTCCTACCATTGTTCATTCAGAAGAAACTATTCAAATACCTGCAGACGATATTAGGTCTCCCTTCAAATGTTTGCAATTTCAAACATAGTTTGGAACCTTGTTAGTGTTAGAGCAAGAACTTTTCATGGAGGACAAACTTACCGGGTTGGTTCCTTGTGAATGTAACTGATAACATTGCCTCCTAATCGTAATCTGTCCCAAAGTACCTATCTCCAAATTCTCCCATCCCCGGAATGACACGGAAGTCTTCGTTTAAACCAAAATCTATCTCAGATGTCACTATCTTGATTCTTGGAAATTTTTTGCAGACAACATGCACTCCTTGAGGAGCCTAGCAACATCAATGAAATAGTAATGATAACCAAAGATTTTCTTGTCAGTATCACAATAGTCTTTTAAGGGATAAATGAATGTTGGCCGAGACTTACAGAAATGAGATTGAGGAATATTATGTTGCTTTCTTGTACTCCGTTCTTTAACAACAAGGAAATAGCTTGGACAGCTGAGTTCCCTGTAAAGGAAAATAATCAATTAGAAACACAGTCTATGTATTTGTACTGCAGAAATGAAGAATAAATCATTCTCACAGAATGTGAAAAGTTAGCAAAGATGCCCTAAGATTAGTGTCAATGGATATTTGGAGCTCTCCCAGCCTAGCCAACAGTGACGAGCATAAAAGGTGTTGGATATTCCAAATCCCTCTTGTTTTTATACCACAAGGGCATATGGATAGTTATTATCAATCTTAATCAATCCAGCTTACACTGATCAGTCTATAAAATGTTTGATATGGGATGTCCCTCTTGTTTCAGTTGTTTTATAGGGTAGATGTTTTATCAATGCTGACCTATTCCAGTCAACAGTGATCAGTATTATTTATGAACCAAAAACAGACCAAACAAACCATGGACTTGAAAATTACAAATGAAAATTTGGTCAACTCAACTAAGCTAATAGGGATTTGTGTAACTGAAAATTAGAAAGAATATTAATTTATATACGCAATACATCAGTCTATATCAGATAAACCAACCTGTGCCTAGTATGGGGTCAAGAAGAAGCACATTCCTATCTGCAACATCTTTTGGGAGATTGTGATAAATTAACTAAAGAAAGGCACATAGTTAAAACATCAGTCAGCAAATAACCACTAGAGGATGGAGCAGTTCTGTGCAAACCTGCTGACCATTATCACCTTCCCTGGGAATAAGGATTTTTCCGATCTTGATCCCTTTGCAACAAGCCCGCAGTGCATTCTCCATGCTTTCACCACTGAAAATGATTATCAATCAGCATTTTTACCATCTATGTAGCAACAAAGAAACAAGAAATTCAAACACTAGTGGGGATTAGTTAGGTTTGAAGGTAATCATTTTGACCAAGGTTTAAAATTATCATTCTCAGTTAAAGTCTGGATACCCGGACAGGACAAGCCAATTGCAATGTCATACTGGCATATTGAGACATGGTGCCGATGACACCACTCACATGTCGCTGTATTTCATCGATCAGAATAGAAAACCACGTTCAGGAATGATAGGGGACAAGAAAATTAAGGTTTCCTCGGTTCATGCCTCACAGGTTCACAGGTTGACTAGCAATAATGAGCAGCAGCGTGGTTGAGGATCTGAGGTAAGACTCACCCAAGTCGATTGGTTCCGCTCTACATGCAGCACAATATGTTTTGGTCGTGCCATACTAAAAAGGAACAGTATTTAAATCCTGGGCATTGACACATAACTGAAACAACAAAGAAGCAGAACTTGAAAACAAGTTTGGTTCGGGTAAATTTCAATTTTTCAATTTTTTAAAATTAGAATTTAAAAATAAAAAAAATCTATAATTAACCTTTTGAAACCTGAATTTATTATTAATGATCAATATTTTTTCAATATTTATATTTTATTTGGTGAAAAATGAAAAGTAAAAATGGACAATTTCCAAAAACCCAACACATGTTGTCTAAAACAGCACGCTAACTAAAATTTAGACATAAAAAGACAACCATTTAGAACCATTAGCATGTTATTGTCTGTAGCAACAAATTATGTAGACTTTGAAGAGGAAAGACAACTGTTGAGGACTATATGTGTGTTATGGTCAAAAACAATAAAAGAAAATGTTGAAAAGCAGTGTGAATTCTGATTTTGATTCTAGTAAAATAAGCCTAGCATGTGGATGGACATGTGTCCGAGATCACATGAAAAAAAAACATAAGACATCCAAAACACCAAAAATAAATTTTTAGAACTACAAAAGGTCATGATTATGTTTGCTAGACAGACAAATTCATAAAAATATTGAACATTATTTTCAATCTATGCACTAAAAACACTAAGAAGCTTTCATAAGCTTTTAATTGGAAATTGTACCAAAATATTTTTGTATTTTATATTACTAGATTCTTTTAAAAAGAATAGTCCTCTGGTTAATGGCAAGGCTAAATCATTATCTTCCCTCTCCCCATTTGGTATCAAAGCAACCTAATCCCACCTATTTCACTGACTCACCGCCCCTTTTCATGTGTTGCATTGCCATCGTAGTGGATTCCACAAGCTAACTTTGCGATGAGGTCCATGAAACTGCATGATGTCAGCCCCCTCAAATGCGAACTTGAGAGGGAGCTTCTGAATGTGGAGGTCCTTGGAATGAGATATCTCACGTGTCTTTTAGTATTTGATACTTCAATCATTCATGTGTTTCCGCCTTTATTGATATGCTCCATTATTCATATGCTTCTGATTTGCAGTGTATTCAATATGCTTGATTATTTGTAAGTTCCCATTTTACCATGTGATTTGATGTATGTTTGATTCTATGCTTCCTTTGCCGTTCAGAAATATGATTATACATTGTGAAATAAAGCAACAATCACACTTGTAGCAACCTTGTCTTTCATCAGTGCATCAGCAGATAGAGATTTGATTATCATTTCAAGAAGATTGTAATTATTGATTGTTCTACTGAATACCAATGTGCTCATAACCATAGTAAGCCTCTACTTGGTGTATAAAGTTACATAATAAGTTGAAAATAATTGATATTTGCACTCTGTAACTTTAAGAAAATGTTCTAGTTTTACACTTATACTGAGACTATTTTAAATAAATTCTTGATGTGATGTGTCCTATACCTCCACTTGATAAAGTCTAAGTGGCTAAAAACCATTATTCCCACTCCTATCTCAAAGACTATCAACAACAATGATTAGATAATTAAAACATAGAAGAAACAAGCAATGTTGTGAACAAAATATTTAAAGCAATTTGTTACAAGCAGAAGAGATATTATACCTTCTCACAATGGAAATACCACATAATCTTTTACAGAATTCAACCCCTGTATAAACAGATCCTACAGAAAGAGCATTATGAGCCCATTGTTCCACACAGGCACACAAGATAACAATAAAAAATAAAATAAAATTTTGTAAAAAAAAAACTATTTGTAAAGCCATTGATTCAATATATCACTGAGTAACCAGTGCAAGGATTAAGGCATCTATTATTCATCAATGTTTCCATAAGAAGAAAAAACCAGAAATGAAATGAAAGGATTTCCTCCAGAAAAGAATGGAAATAAAAAAAAAGCATATCCAAACATTCAAAAAGCTATAGATTTAACAGTTAATGCCTTGTCAATCAACACCAGTTGAACAAAAGAGATTGAATGATGCATTATGCTTTGGCAATTAGTCTAAGTATATATCAAAATCTCATGGTCGTCAGCCATAAGTGAGACAAAGTGCCTTCACAAACATATGCTTATGCAAGATTGGGCAGCAAATTTGACCTAAAGTGATCTATTAGCACCGTATGTGGTCAGAAGTATTGCGGAGTAAAGTGGCAGGTGACACCTTCTATATTCCCACAGACCTACAAAATGAAATCACGAGTTTGTCCAATATCGCTACTTTGTATTGATGCGCCTAGGAGGATATAAAATCATTATGTTACATTTTTTCATACACAAGGATTTGTTCATATATTTCTTAAAGAAATGCCAAAGTAGTTCAGTCTAATCACAGTAATCATTGGGGTTTCATAAGAAAATATATTGATCCAGTAATAAAGTTATCAAGATCTAGTTCACTTGAGGATACAAAACGTAATTGCAGAGAACAAGAGAATGGCAATGATTAGAAATTCAGTCGGACCATTTGGATATTAGATGCATCCCACAATAACTCTTTAAAAAAATCAAATAAAATAAAACAGCAATCATATTGCATTCCAAGTAATGCCTCAAGGTCATTTAGATCCTAAACTAAAATGTTCATGCTAGTCTCCTAACACCTGAAGAAAACAGTTACCTGTTGGTGTAATCACTTGCTTTTCTTTAAATGGAAGATGGCCTAAACCATATTCAACAACCTAATGCAGCGGAAGAATAGGCTAATTCAAAATAGATGAAGGAAAAATGAAAAGATAACCGAGATATTCTTTAACCCTACCAAGCGAATCAACCGATCAGAATAAAATATGAAGTCATGTGTGGTTGTTTTGGCATCACGAATGAGCGTATGCATACCACGGATCTGCAAAGTATTTGTAGAATTTCTTTTCATGTGTATAACTACTTAGAACTTGGAAGGATTGAAGCTAACCAATTCAAGAGAAAATTGATGGTTGACATAACGAAAATTTATCTGAATTACCTGGAATGTTGACTGGATGACATCTAGGTTTGGATATATTTTACAGAGATTATGTTGGCCAAGTTTTGTACGGATATGCTCCACGATTAAGTCAATTGCAACATGATTATCTCCGCCACGAGGAATGATAATATCAGCATACTTTTTTGTTGGGAGTATGAAGTCATCGAATGCAGGTTTAACAAATTTTGAGTACTGTATCAATGAACTACAAATTTAGCAGATACAAGATAGGGAAAAAAAAACAATAACATACTATGCAGAAAATTATCCATATACTGAATCTCACAAAAATATTATCTGTGCCAAGCAATGATAGGGGATATATAGATATTTATTATTTTAAAATACAATAGTTATAATTTTTCTTCAATATTTTGTTTTCATTATAATAAAAATTAATTTAATTATTAAATTTATTATTATTTAGTATGATGTTAATATCAAATTATTTTATTTTATTTTATTTTATTATAATTATATTATATTCACTTGGCTCAAGAAGATTTCTTCAAAAGGGAAACTCATTTCACCTAAGATATGTTTTTAACTCTGACAAAAACCATTTGTTCACCAAAACTGGATGCACTTTCAGTCTTCCACTGAAACAAAGGAATACATTGAGACAGATGAATTTTGAATAAGAATTTATACGAGGAGGTTCATGTATTAGCCAGTATATAGACAGTAACTAGGTACTCAGCCTTAGAAAAACTCAGATATTAATTCATGATTGTCATTGCAGTAGGACAGAGCTTTAGAAATTTCTAACCTGATCAAGAACTGTCTTGAGATCTCTTCCATTCTCAACAGTATCACGACCTATCCTCCTTGCTAACCTTACATCAGCATCTAAAAAAGATTTTCCATGTGTAAGGATGGTCAAGATGCATAGAAACACATTAAATGAACAAATATAAAAGCTATTGCCACTTTAAAGATGTTAATCTATGTATAGAAAGAACAAGAAAGAATTTAACCTGTATCAACAAATATCTTCATGTTCAGCATTTTTCGAACTCGTGGATCATGGAATATTAAAATTCCTTCCAAAATTATTACAACAGAAGGATTAACCTGAAAAGAATTGATTTAAGGTTGGGCTTAATGTGCTAATAAGTGTAACCTTATTTGTAAAAAAAATAGAAAAAAAAGAAGCAAAGATATCGTCATATAGAAATGAAAAGGAAGAGTAGATAAAGAAAGCTAGACTGCATCAATATTGTAACTACATTTAAATTACAAGATATCAGATCCTATAGCGTCATAATTAAATGCATTATGCTTCAGGAAATAAAAATAATAAAAGTAATTTGAAGGGCTCTTATGTAGCTCAATTTTCTTAACTGCATGAAAATTCTGGCAATGATTTAAGCTTCTTGAAATTTTGGATTGCAATTACTTTACCTGCAATAGACATATATATAGGAATGTCATTATACATGCTCACTACATTATTTGTACCTTTCTTGCTGGCAATTTTCTTTTATGAGATTTGAAATCATAGTTTGGGACATCAACAGAAAACCCTTGCCTTAACTTCTCCATACAGCAAAGTAGATTTTCAGTGTCAAAGGCATCTGAACCAAGAAGAAATAAATTAATACAACACAAGGAATAGTATTGAGGAGAAATAGGAAGCCCCTTATGCAAAACTATACTAGCTCTCAAAGAGTATTCTTCTATGCATGTGTATACAGAGATCTTAGAGGTAAAACTTTATAAGGGAAGAAACATGCTTATCTATTAAACATTCCCAACAAAAACTAATAAAATGGCTCAAAATCTTCAGCCAGGCTCAGTTAAACTGTAACAACAATTAACCTGCTGCCTGCATATTTTACAGTTAAAAAAAAAATAATTGCCACACTATTGATGTTGCAAATCCTCTTAGCCTATTGATATGTGGTTTATTTTTACAACTAAACCAACCGTTTGCACAATAACATATTATTTTGTCAGTTTAACTCTGAATAAGCTTAATTCTCTATCCCAATGACATAATCTGGAAACAAATAATTGAAGCTCCAAAATGGTGCCATAAAATCTAAGAAGTGAGTCGTAATAATAGAGAAGAACTTCAAGGATTTTATGTGATCGTCATTTACTGATGTAACACCAGGTTAAAACAAACTTTGCATAAACAATTGTATGACTACGTGTGTTATTGTTCAACCAATGTTGAGATCGTATTAAAACTATAATTAGATGAAATTAATCTGAAGACATTAAGGAAGAGTCAAAGAAAATTGAATTAGAAAAACTAATAACCATGGTATTATTAAAATAGAGCTGAATGATGAAAGAAGGTCAATGAAGGCCAGCCCTAAAAGGTTGGAATTTACTTGTGGTTGTTCTTTGTTGTAGTTGCATTATATAATGTTTTGTTTTTTTTTTAGTTTGGCAGGAAAAAAAACACCATGAATAACTATCGTGCTGTATCCATTTCAGGTATTTATAAGCCTAAAGTCATCAAGTTCAAGACTAGCAACCAACCTGCATCTAATAGTGATATGGGCTGATACCAAATCAAGAATAATTAATAGTAGCATAAGTACTGAACAAATTCATAGAAAGATAAAACATTGATTTATATCAAACATGCGAACTAGAATATTGGAATAGAACCAATGACAACAAGACAAGTTTAACTGCAGTTAGCTATGGACCTACCCAGGTACTAAATCTTGTCAGAAATATAGTTTATTGTGGCTAAAACCATATCTAAATAGAATATGATAGCAAAAACGTGTTCGACATCAAACTCGGAGTTTATTACATCAGATCACAGATAAAAGAACATAAGAAATCCAAAACAAGCAGAGGCCAGAAGAAGTTAATTGAAACATCAGCTAGAGAAGCAGTAATACTAAGTAATTTGTTGCAGTCAATACATGTTCAAGTAAAAAACATCATAAAGTGAATGATTATAAGAGTGTAATGGGCATGGAAATAATGTTTACAAGACAAGAAATTCGAATGAATTCTTCCTCCAAATTCCAAAATTCACAAACTAAAAAAAGTCTTTGCATTCATGAGACAAAATTTTGGTAGAAAAAATAAAATCTATCATCACACTCGTGCTACAAAACACACAAATCATAGATATCCTCCATGACATTCAGTCAACAAATAAACCCAATTGTTGATTATCAATGAGCCAATCAAAAAATTTGCAAAATCAGAAATGTTTTGTAACTAACACAACCATACTTTCAAACTGTTCAAACAAGATTGTTTTACCTGGATGGTCAAAGTTATACTCATGTACATGATTCAACTCCTCTTCTGTCAAATCAAAATAGAATGATTCCTGTCATATTGTACCCACTTACAAAATTAATTTCGGTAGCAGCCAGAAAATACATAGGTCTTACTTTGTCCTCACATAGAGACATCTAGATGTTCAACAAAAGTATGACAGAAAATGTGCAATCAACTCTTAAACAATCACTAGATGATTTCAAGATGCATATTTGTTTTTCTAATTCAAGGATACCAAGTTAACCTCATAGACATTAACCACTTGAAAGGAAATGAAGCCAAAAAAATTAATAAGTTCCCCCAAAACTAATAATGGTAATTTGCGGAACAAAATTTTTACTTACCTACATGATTTACACTTTCCATGGAACAAATTCAAGATTATCTGATCTACTAAATAAAATATTTTTTTTCGCCAGTAGCAGAAAAGCATCTAAGAGATTCATCACTCGTAGTCATTAAGAGCATCTATGCTAAGAGAGAACAGCAGAAAGAGCTAGATCAATGTAGAAGCAAAGCAAACGAGATCCTTCTACTCCTAATGAGGGAAACATTGATGGAAGAACCGGATTGAAATCGAGCATTAGTCCCACCCAAAGAAAACTCGTTAATTTGAGGTTTGGTGGGTAGAGAAGCATCGTTCTTGCTTGATGAAGGAATCCTGATATGTGCTAGGACGGAAGACTGAGGATCTGAAGAAGACATTTACAGGTTTGGCTAGTACTAATTTTCCCACCTATGGAAAAAGCAAGAAGGCAAACAAGGATGCACAAAAAGGTGCCATGGCAACACTATGTCAATATGCTAGGACAGTCAACCAAAAGGGGAAACTTGCTGAGGGACAATCATGCCCACTAAATCAAACACACTGCCTCTCCTGGAACAAAATTAGAAGAAATATGATGGAATTAGAAAAAGAAAAAAAAAATCTTCTTTCGTACCAAATTGAGGGAAGGAATAATTGCATTTGCTTAAGTAAATAACTACAACCATACTTGTGAAACCATAATATGAATACATGGTTATTAATAAGGTATCCAAAGAGGTATAGACACATAACTATTAAAAAGTAGGCAAAAAACCCTGTTAGAACAATCTCTACCTGATTAACAAGGACAACTCGTTGATCATGAAGTTGTTGTATGATCATATCACAAACTGCAGTCTTTCCAGAAGCTGCACCACCAGCAACACCTGTGTTCGGAAAAGCATATAACAAGGATAGTTTTATAACTATCGCAGATCTGAAAACTGAAACTTCATATAAAAGAACCAAAAAAAGCAATGTTGTATATCATTTTGCTAAATGAAAAAAAAAATTAACTTGGATGAATTTATCCTTAAAATATATCATTATCAAAACCCATAAGAAAGTGGTGTGGGCAAAAGGACATATAAGAACATTGTGTTGGTGAAAGGTCATAGACAATCAGCAGAATTGAGGTGTGCTACTGTAGCTCATTGAATATAGCAATCAAAATGCAATGGTCGAATTTCAACGGTAATCAGTATGATGTTTAATTATCTGTGGATGTTAGAAATTTTACCGTCAATTAAAATTCTAAATGTATTATCTTCATTGAGCTTAAACCATAGACTAACCATAATACTTCCAGTTAATCACCTAAAGCTCTAAACTACAACTGAGCCATTAGAAGTTTATCTTGTCCACACTGAAATAGTTACTAGTTTGGTAACCCCAGTCCACACTGACAGAAATCTAGGAAAAAAGGATGTGCAAAATGTATACTTTGAGTCAGTTAAGGGAACTTGTCATGAATTGTAGAACTCGGCAGGTAAGCATATGATTTCCAACCTCTACACTAATTCATCATAGCAAACATCAAGATATCTTGCATCCACTAACCCATCTAAAACGTGCCAAGTCATAACTCACATAGCAAATAAAAATATTCTTATATATATAGATACATTTCTGAGGAAAAGAAGGAGCATGTGAAATAAAATGATCAATATATATCACACACAACAAGGCAATCGATTTCAGAATTACTCAGAAAAAGTAACATGCAGATTTTATATAAACTAACCTATTACAAATGGTTCTTTGTATCCATTCTCAGTTGCAGAAGCAGCTTCAAACTTTTCTTCAGAAATTCTTCTTTTTGAATCATCCACGTGGAATCCAGAAAAATGCACCCCTGTTGAATTTTGTAGCAGCTCCTCCACTGACTTAGAACCCATATGAACAGGCTTATAGACTATATTTCACGAAATTAAGAAAAATATATATGTCACTATAAGGCGTTGTAAAAAAACATTGATACAGCATCAAATCTAAATAAAAATTGAACTCGTGCAGGGAATTGATATTGAAATTCATGAAGCATGGGGGATAGATATCACATACAAAGTAGAAAGGATCTCACACAAAAATAAAACAAAAAGGAATTTTATTACTTGAAAGAAGAAAAGAACATTACCATCTCTTTTATACACTTCACCCTAAACAAAATTGAAAATAATTTAAAACAAGGATGGCAGTAATTCTATTCCTAGAAGGACTCAACCAAATTAGCTAATAAATCTAACAACAAAATAGGAAATAAACCAAACTAATTAACCTTCTAGAAAAACACTCCTACCATCCTAAATAGGACAATTACCAATTTGGAATCCACCTTTAAGACATTCTCCAAGTAAAAGATCTTACCAAAATAAGCTTCTAAAAATCTAAAACTTTTGAACCTCAATTCCTTGTTTGCATTAAGTACTCAAAAGACCTTAAAAATGTTCAGCTCAGAAGTAACATCAACTCTAACATTACCTAGACAGAGGCAAGCTTCAAAGACTGACATGCATAGCAGGTGCATTGTCAATGCAAATAACAAAAGACTGAGACATACAGAATGTGTGATTATGGCTCGACGAGTACATAAGCATTGGTTACTATACTAATAAAAAAAAGGAATATATGATAATAAAGATTACAGCAAATGGTTGAAAATATTCTGAGATGCTAAAGACAAACAAAATCTTTATTCACTATTTTGGGGAGAAATTGCGTGGATTTTTATTATGATAGAAATTCCGCGTTGCTTCCTGGTGATAAAGGCAACTGTGCGTTGTTAATGAGATCCAGGCCTCGTCGCCTATGTAAACTACCTCATTCCTTTTTATTCTGGTCTAATATGCAGTTAAGTAAATTATGAGATGCATCAATCAGTTCATCAGGAATATAATTAAATATCTAGAATACTTAAAAGGTTCCGAATGGAAACGAGAGCATCTTGAAGAAACTTGGACCACAACCGTCTTCCAATAAAAATAAAACCAACTTCAGTTTTTTTCTTACATCAAACTGACAATAAATAAAAATAAGAGATTTATACAAAGCAAAAACCTACAAGCAGAAGCACCCGCAGTAATCAAGCGTAAGCGGCGAAGTTTCGATCCAATGCGACGGATTAGGGACGGCAAAGAAAGGAACCTGGTGAAGAGCCTATGCTCCCTCGCCAGTAAGCTCTAGATCCAAGAACTGGAGCTTCGATTTTTCACCATAAACTTTACCTTCAGCAAAATGATTGCAAGAGAAGAAGAGACGTTTGGCCAGCTAAGAAAGATTGAGAGAGAGATTACGACGGAAGACCTGAAATAGAGTGCGACCTTCGAACTTTCCAACGTGCGCCCTAGCAACTTCGCAAGCAGCTGCGCGCGAGCCATCGTGCTTCTCTCTTTGTACAGCACTCTTCCAATGCCATTGAATGACCGCCAGCTGTCCTGCGACGAATCATCTCACGGTGGTCATTGACTCCTTCGAGTCGTCAAAGGATATTTTAAGTGAGAACTTGCAAGAGTTCTTGGACCGTCTCAAATCTATGTTTGCAGGGATCCTGGTTGAGAATCGACCGGGACGACGGACGCAGAAAGCGGGATAGGCCGGACCGGCTCCTGTCCCGCACATAACTTTATGCGACCGTCCGTTTTAGTGGAAAAAAAAGATGAATAGTTCGTCTTAGCTCCTTTCGTCAATCCATCCAAAAGATCAATATAAAATAAATAAATCATGAGATTATTAATCCGAATATTATAGTTAACACGTAGAAAAAATAGACATACTAACTATTTGATCCCAGACTTCTTGTTGATAAAATTTACATAATAATCATCAGTCCATTTCGTGGGACGAACGTTTTATTTTAAAAAGATAGATTCGTCACCTCAACGGTCTACTAATCTCTACCCCACAAATTTTCAGATGGAATAAATCACGAATTTATCGGATGGATAAGACGTCTGAGCCGAGAGTGGGACGGACGTTTTAGGGAGGACGAACGGATGTGTATGAAGGAAGTGGCGCACGGCACGCGAGCGAGACGCGATTGTGGGAGGAGGCGGTGAGGTGGAAGGCAGGTCGGTGGGTCCCGAGAACAGCAACGAGCTGTGTCAATTATTAAATTTTTAAATAATTTTTTTATAATTTTAAAGTACAATATAAATCACATTAAAAATATAAAAATTTATTTATTATATTTTTATAATAAAAAAATCAATAACTTTTTTATGTATCTTATATTATAAATCATATATTTCAATAGGTTACAAATCATAAATCATAATATAATATTATTTTATCATTAGTTATGAGTTTTATCTTCAAATGAAAAAATAAATTTTAAATATTATTTTTAATTATAAACCTTAAATTTTTTTTTTAATTTTAAAATTTCTCATAAATTTTATACTCAAGATACTTTTGGATAATGTCCTCGCGCACCTTCGAACTAATTTAGTGGCAGGCAACATAATCGAGTAACTTTTCAATAATTTTTTATATATATAATTTTCAATACATTATACCAAGGGTTAGATATTTGGGTCTTAAAAAGGAATAAATATGATTTTTTAAAAGAAAATCAAAATGTCATAAATCGATCAAAGTCAGAATTGACTTCAAAAACGAAATCTACATTTCGCATAGATGAATCTAAACTATTAATTTGCTCAAAATTGATTACGAGTGAATGAAAAATTAATTGTTTAAAGTTAGTCCAAAATTGACATAAAAGAAAGTAGATGGAGATTAGCACCATATTTAACATTTTCGAAAATGCTTGCTTCCTTATATGAGTTCCTATGATAATGGAATTAAAAAAAACACACAAGTGATCTCTTCTCACATGCGAGCAAGTGCTAGCCCCTGCGAGCCTGCCACCCGCCACACGTGAGGAGTATTGAGGAGCTTAAATTTATATTTCAGGTGACGTGGCACTCGGGTGATCAGAGCGGATCCTCTGGTCCCTAAACCCCTGGTCCCCCTGGTCCACATTTACCTTATAAAAAGCGGTGTCACGTGCTGGTCACGTGCGCACATCAAGCCAAGCCAACAACCTCTCGCGATTTTTTTCAAACACCCCGACTGGAGCCATCGCCGAAAGCAGAAACCCTAACCTTCCATCGCGCCCGACACCTACTGTTAGGACCTTTCCTTAAGTTAGAGGGGGGGTGAATAGCTTCTTTTCGAACTTGTCTTCCTACAATGTTAGCATGTGCAAGCAGAAATACTAATAATAAAATCAAACAATCGCTAACATCAAACCTTTACGTGGTTCGGAGATAAAGCTCCTACTTCAATGCTGTCCGTAAGGTGGACGATCCCGATCCGTCGGTGGATGACTCCCCGGAAGACCTCCGGCTAGCTCGTGTAGCTCTTTGTGGGTGGAGAAACCTCGCCACAATCCGGACAACACTCCTGAGCACAAAGACTACTAATTGGCCTTTGACCAAAGCTAATTTCGTCAAGAACTCTCAGCCAAAACCGAGCCCCTTTAAATAGTGCTCTAGGCTGATATGACCATTACCAATCGACTGCTCAAAGGCCAGTCGACTAGTCCCACTTGAATTCAACCGTTGCAACCCCAACATTCAAATTTCCAGCCACCACCAGTCGACTGCCCCATTTGCAGTCGACTGATCTTTCTGTGGCATACACCAGTCGACTGATCAAGCATCAGTTGACTGCCAACCCTTTAAGTCTAAGGTTTTCCTTCCCGAGTACAATTCTCTCACCACTCGAACCCTCACAACTTAGTCTCAGGGTTTCCCTACCCGAGTACAATCCCTCAACACTCGAACCCTCACAACTCAGTCGACTCTTCATCCAGCAGCCTCGAACTGTTGCCTTCAAGCCCTCTTCGACTTTGGCTCTCGTCCCTTAGATACGCACACAAGCCCTCAGCTTGTCTCCATATCATCCTTCACGTATGCTTCGAAGTCCGCTTCCCTCGGCTCATCGTCCCTACCTTATTCATGGTCCCTTAGATGCGGGCACAAACCCACAGCTTGCCTCTATGTCATCCTTCACCGGTCCCGAAACCGTCCAACTAAGCCCATGTGTATCCTGTAAACCTGCACACTCAAATAAACATATCAAATACAAGGGTGAACATAACTTAAACCCTTTGCCCAAACATCAAAATACATGATCACTCCGGACCATAGATTGCCCCAACACCTACGAGTCGCTCCATCGCCCCCGACGCAAGCAGGCGTCGTCGCCGACCTCCTCTAGCCCTCCTCCCCCTCCCTCGACCCAAGCAGGCGTCGACTCAAGCCCTATCTTTCGCGTTCTCCAGCTGCATCGTTCTCGTCTCCTCGCTCTCCCCTTTCCGTCCGTTTGCGTCGCGCTCGGGAAGCTCCATTCGATCATCTCCCCTTCCTCTCGCGCCCAAGCATCTGCCGGGACTCAAGCCCCTGACGCTATAATCCCACCAACAGTGAATCTCTCTCGTCTCTAATCCCTCGGACGACAAGCCCCCATCAGTAGGGGTGTCAATTCGGGTGGGTCGGGTCGGGTTCGGGTCGGGTTGGGAAAATTTTTTTTTTTAACTCCCAACCCGAACCCGACCCGAACCCGATTTCAACCCGAAACCCCCAAACCCGAACCCGACCAACCCGACCCGACCCGAATAACCCGAAAAAATCGATTCAAAACGTCTTTTTTCGTCATTTTCCCTATAATTTTTCACTTTTATCTCAATACTTCATTATGATCATACTATATTGATATTAATATACATAAAAATATCTTAATTTTCAAAATAAATTTTGATTTAACCCCAAAAAATCCATAAAATATTAAATTTCGGGTCAACCCGAACCCGACCCGAACCCGAAAATTTTCAACCCGAACCCGATTTTTTTCGGGTCGATTAGGGTTGGGTCGTCGGGTCGTGTTGATTTTTGACACCCCTACCCATCACCTCCCGCACCAGGAGAGTTGGACGACAAATGACCTGGAGAGTCTCCCGCACCTCTCCCGATAGTGCACCTCCCCCCATAGTGAGGGAAGCTCTAGGTCAATTTTTTACTTTGATCAATTTTCTGTTCAATTTTTTGAAGTTTTCTGTTCAACTTGCCTCAGCGATTTTCACAGCAAATTTTCTGTTCAATTTTCTGCTCTTAATATTGTTTCATATAGTTGCCTTTGACCATGTGAAATTTGAGTTTTGGTTATCAACATGTATGTTTTGACTCAGCGATTTAATTCGAATTTCTGTTGAATTTTCTTCTTTGATCACTATTTGAGATTTTAGTTATTTTTTTACATGACCAAAGTAATTATCATGGAGATGGAGGGTGAATCTACTTTTAATGGGCGCTTTGATGGTACGTACGCATCGTCCCGAGAAGCATTGAGGAGCTTAAATTTATGTTTCATGTGATGTGGCACTCAGGTAATGTGTCATATGATATGGTACTGCCTACATGACACTCGGGTGACGTGTCATATGGCGTGACAGTGCCTACGTGGCACTCGGGTAGGAGAAGAGATGACTGAACTGCTAACTGGGCGAACGAATGATAATCGTTAGATCAAAGAGGGGTGTTGGATCGTAAGTGACGCGATCTGAAGCGTTGATCACGAAAAGTCACGATCTGACTATTGGTGATGAGACTTGATATGAAGTGTCAGATCGAATCTAGCGGCTGAGATCAAAAGGGGAACTAAAGGGTTACAACCATTCAGATCTGATGGCTGAGATTAAAGGGTTATATGAAGGGTTACAACCCTCCAGATCGAACGACCTAGATCAATCCTAAACCAAAGGTTACACTCACTTACCAAAGAGTGCATCACCTCTTTCCTTGTATAAATAGAGTCCTCTAAATGCTGATTCATTCATTCATCATCAAAAGTTCATTAGCATTCATTTCATTCCGTGCATCCAGAGTCCAAAAAAGCATACAAGAAAGTTCGTTGGTCTCGAAATGTATAGTGCTGCTATTTCGAGACATCGTTATTGTATTTTGGGAAGCGAATTGCTATTATCTGTGAGCACCTGTAGCGGAGCAATATCGTTTTACGAAGATAGTGTTGAATACTAGCCTCGACGATATGTCATATCAATTTACATCCCCCAACAGCAACTCCGAAACCGACACCCAACACCCAACACCCAATACCAACACCGTAAAAAAAATATAAAATTTTGCTATTCTCTCACTAATTAAAAAACTTTTATACAATTTTTTCTTTACATTACAAATCACTTATCTTTATTTATTACTTTTCATATTTCTATATAATTTTCGTTTAATATTTTAATTAATTATGATCTATAATTTATTTATAATTTTTAATTAATAAATTAATTAACATATGATTTTTAATTTAATTAAATTTATAATTTTTATTTAATATTTAATTAACTGATAATTTAAATTTAATTATAGATATTTATTTTTTTAACTTATCAAATATATTTCTTTTTAAAAAAATAGTACACATTTGATCATTATTAACAGTTAATGAAATGAAAACATTATAATTAAATGTTTTGAAATCTACAATAATTTATAGATAAAATAATTTATTTTTAATTACAGGGTGAAATATAGAATATTATTATTTCATTATTATTAGCTCTACTTAAAAAAAGGTATAATTTTTCAAATCTACTTTTAAACTAAAAATCTCAAATTTCACTTTTATTATCATTTAAATTTTTTTATTGTTGATCCTGCCATATAGTTGGCACCATACGGGCAGCCAACGTGGCAAACGACCTAGCCAGCTTCAAGGTCCACGTCATCGTACGGCAGCCAACTCGACAAACATCCTTGCCGGGCCCAGGGTCTTCGCCGGCCGGTCGGACTTAAGGCGGCCGGTTAGAATAAATATAGCGGTTCATCCGGCCGGTCAAACCCGGCCGACCACATTAAGGCTTACACGCCTCGTTCAGCCGAGTGCATCCGCCCGGCCGCATTAAGGCTTACACGCCTCGTTCAGCCGAGGGCATCCGCCCGGCAGTCCTTTTTGCTCATGCTTTATACCCATCCGGGTGAGCCGTCCGGATGTCCACTCGGGCACTCTCTCGGAATCACCCTGGGATAAGGACAAAATATACCTGCACCAGCTGCAGATAACAGGCTGTCACCATTCGTACGAACTGACACTCTCTGACAGGCGCCGACTTACAGCAACTTGTCTTTGTCCTCACATAAGACAAATAGTATACGACAAAGAAGGATGGTTACAGTCGACATAACCATACCATATCTTCTGAACCTGTCAGAGGATCCTGACACAGGCCATACTCAAAGCGATATAACCATACCATATCTTCTGACCCTGTCAGAGGATCCTGACACAGGCCATACTTGGTCCTTTTCCCCGGCTATATAAGCCACTCCCCTCCTCATTATCAGGTATGCATACACGCGCGAAGCCTCTCATTTTTCCAGTGCTCCATTATTTCTACTGTTCCTCGGAGTACTGACTTGACCGTCGGAGTGCCTTGCCGGGACGTCTCCCGGCTAGGTTGCTAACGGTCATCTTCCTCAGCAGGTTCACCTCCAGTTGGTTGGCCCTGCACCAGGCGAGATCCACTTCCATTCGGTCGGAGGACACCCCCCACGACGCTGTCATTCTGCGCGAGGACATCTCGTCGGCATCCACGTCACTCATCGCTACACCGTCATCCGGTTGCGGCTCCACTACGCTCGGCGACAGGATCAAATTTGGCGCTAGAAGGAGGGCTTTCTGCCTGATCGAGAGCGAAGAATGGAAAACCCCAATCCACTGACGGTTACTCTTTCGCCAGAAGAATATGAAATGCTGATGGCTGTCCGGACACAGAAGGCACAACAATCGCATCCGCCAACCGGTAGTCAAGGGGCCCGGCCCCCTGGGCCCTCTGTACGGGGAAATTCAGAAGGTATGGCTGCTCAGCCCGAGCCCCGCGCTCCTAATTTTCCCCGAGCACTTTTCCGGAACGAGGCCCACTCAGCCCCGACCGAAGCTTCAGCGTCCAGCCTGGCGCACCAGACACGCCCATATAAAGGGAAAGGGTTAGCTGACCCCGCCGCGGCCTCTCCGACTCGCAGCCCTTTCTCCTCACAAATTCTTGAGGATCCTGTCCCCAAGAATCTACGATTCTTCACCATGCCAGAGTACTCGGGGGCCAGTGACCCCGAGGAGCACGTCATGAAGTTTGAAAGCTCTGCCCAGTTGCACCAATACCTGGAGGGCGTCAAATGCCGCGCTTTCCTGACAACCCTCTCCGGGCCGGCTCAACGATGGTTTGGCGGGCTCCCGGGTGGATCAGTTGGGAGTTTCGCAGAGGTAAAGCGGCTGTTTCTGCAACATTTTGCAAGCAGTCGGAGGCACCATAAGACCAGCCTCAATTTGTTCGCTCTGAAGCAAGGTCCGAAAGAGTCACTCCGGGCCTACATCCAGAGGTTCAATGGAGTAGCTATAGAGGTGCCCAATACCACCTCCGAAGTACTAGTCACCGCCTTCTCACAAGGGCTCCAAGAAGGTGATTTCTTCCGATCCCTGATCAGGAAACCACCGAAGGATTTCGACAGCCTGCTCGGGAAGGCTGGTAAGTATATCAATGTGGAAGAAGCACAAGCCGCCCGGCGGAAGGAAGCGATAGTTAGCCCATCGCCTGCACCTCAACACAACAGATCGCCAGGAGGACCGATTCGCAGTCCCCGACCGGCCGATCGGCCCGGAATGAGACCCCAGCAGGTGCAGGTGGCACAGGGGAATTGGCCCAACAGATGGGCCCCGTATTGTGCGTTTCACCAGTGTAACACGCACAACACTGAAGACTGCCGAGCGGCTGGCAGAGCTCGGACCCCACTCGGCAGAGGTCAACGGCGACAAACCCCGCAGGGGCGAGGGCGTGGTCATGAAGCCACAGCCCAACAAGGACTAAGGCGGGATACCCCCGCCGCCCGGCAATTGTTTCCTCAGCCCGAGCAGGAAGAGGCGGAGGAACTTGACGAAGATCAAGCGAATCACCAGAACGTCGTCCGAGGAGGCGTCAACGTGATTTCTGGCGGTCCAACCGGAGGCGACTCCAACCGAGCTAGAAAGACGCAGGTGCGCCGACTGGAAATTCACCAAGTCGGGGTTAGCGCCTCTCAAGCTCAAGGGCCCCAAATCAGCTGGGGGCCGCAGGATCTGCAAGGATTGGAGGTGCCGCACGATGACCCGTTGGTCATCACGGCTGTCATCGCCAACTACGAAGTCCACCGCACCATTGTGGACACCGGCAGCTCGGTAAACATTTTATATAAGCGAGCTTTCGATCAACTGCAAATTGAATTATCGCAGCTAGAGTTGGTGGCTACTCCCCTGTTCGGATTTACGGGGAACGAAGTACAGCCGATCGGACAGATACGGCTGGCTGTCTCACTTGGAGAGGAGCCACTCAAGAGAACACGATGGACCACATTTCTGATTGTGGATGCCCCAGCTGCCTACAACGCAATTCTCGGTCGACCGGCTCTCAACGAGTTTAAAGCGGTAGTCTCCACCTACTATCTCAAGGTAAAGTTTCCGGTCGGCGACAGAGTCGGCGAGGTGAAGGGCAATCAGACCGTGGCCCGGCGCTGCTATGCTGATGATGTCCGCTCGAGAGGTCAAAAGGCAAGGCGGGCAGGTAGCAGCTGCAACATGGTGCAAGCCTCCCCTTGGGCAGAATTGCGGGAGGACAAAGAGGAGGTACAACTTTTGCCCGGTAGGGAAGATACCAAGATACAAATTGCTGCAGGACTTCCGGAGGAGCTGAAGCAATCTCTAATCGACGCCCTCGCTCGAAATCAAGACGTATTCGCCTGGTCGGCGAAAGATTTGAAGGGGGTCCGACCGGAAGTCGCAGAACACCAGCTCCATGTTTACCCGGGCGCGCGGCCGGTCAAGCAACGGAAAAGAGATCGCAGCGCCGCGCAGAATCAAGTCATCCGGGCGGAAGTAGAAAGACTGCTGGAAGCAGGGCACATCCGGGAAGTCCAGTTCCCGGCCTGGTTGGCCAACGTGGTGTTGGTGTCCAAACCAAATGACAAGTGGCGGGTATGCATTGATTTCCGAGATCTCAATCGTGCATGCCCGAAAGATTGCTACCCACTTCCACGGATCGATCAACTGGTCGACTCGACGGCCGGCAGCGAGTTCATATCAATGCTGGATGAGTACCAGGGGTACCACCAAGTCCCGCTGGCTGTGGCCGACCAAGAGAAAGTTAGCTTCGTCACGGCTGACGGCACCTACTGCTACACCGTCATGTCGTTCGGCCTCAAGAATGCGGGCGCCACCTACCAAAGAATGATGAACAAGGTGTTCCGGTCGCAAATGGGGCGTAACGTCGAAGTATACGTCGACGATATTCTTATCAAGACTGCCCGGGCGGAAGAACTAATCCCCGACATTGAAGAAACTTGCCAAACTCTGAGGCGGTTTGGCCTGAAGCTTAACCCGGCCGAATGTCTATTCGGGGCTCGAAGCGGGAAGTTCCTCGGATATATAGTCACCGAGCGGGGAATCGAAGCAAATCCGGGCAAAGTAAAGGCCATCATGGAGATGCCGGCTCCAAGGAATCTCAGAGAGGCGCAACGGCTGACCGGGCGGATAACCGCCCTGTCCAGATTCATTTCCCGATCAGCCGAACGGGGTCTGCCATTCTTCAAGACATTACGCCGGGCCACCAAATTTCAGTGGGACGAAGAATGTGACAGGGCCTTCGAGGAGCTGAAAGCTTATCTATCCGAGCTACCGACACTCGCCCGGCCGGAGCCGAATGAGAATTTATATGTATACTTGGCAGCTTCCTCCGACTCGGGCAGCATGGTGTTGGCCCGGCAAGAAAAGACTGAACAAAGGCCTGTGTATTTCTTTGCACACTTATTTAAAGGAGCCGAGTGTCGATACACGACGCTCGAAAAGTTAGGCTATATACTGTTCTTAGCCGCCCGGCGACTCAGACCATATTTCCTAGCTCACCCAATTACTGTATTGACTAACAGTAACTTGGGTCGCGTGCTTACAAATCCGGATGCTTCAGGGTGGCTAGTCAAGTGGACAACGGAGCTGAGTGAGTATGACATACAATACCAACCCCGGCCGGCTATCAAGGCACAAGCCTTAGCTGATTTTCTCACGGAATTGCACCCCGATGAGGCCGAAGGCGTATGGAAGGTGTACGTTGATGGGGCATCCTCTCGGCAAGGAAGCGGAATCGGCGTTCTCATGGTTTCACCCGAAGAAGAACGGCTACACCTGTCCGTACGGCTAGAACACAAGGCAACTAATAATGAAGCTGAATATGAAGCACTAATAGCCGGTCTGCAAGCCGCCCGGCATGTCGGCGCCACCCGGGTGTGGCTATATTCAGATTCGCAACTTGCTATACAACAACTGGCCGGTAACTTCGAAGTCAACAGCGACCGGCTGCAAGAGTACATCGATGCCTATGAGCAGCTGAAGGCGGGTTTCAGGGAGGTACTCTTACAGAAGATCCCTCGAGAAAGCAACTTGAAGGCAGATGAGCTAGCTAAATTAGCTAGTGCAGTCGGATCTTGGGTGGTCCCCCGGCCGGCCTGCCATGCCTTATTCGTCTTGCAAATCGAGCAGCAGGCGGAAGTTGAATTGGAGACTGATTGGAGAACGCCCTTGATTGCATTCTTGACCAGGGGAGAAGTGCCGCCCGACCGGGAGCAGGCTCGGCTGTTCAGAAAGAGAGCCGCGCAATACACTATGGTCGGAGATGTCCTCTATAAACGGGCTCACGCCCGGCCATTGCTCAAATGCCTTAGCAGTGAAGATGCAGATTATGTGCTCCGAGAGGTCCATATGGGGGTCTGCAGTAATCATGCAGGAGGTAGAGCCACCGCCCGGAAGACTCTGTTGGCCGGGTATTATTGGCCAACTTTACAGAAGGATGCCGACCGTTTGGCTGCAACCTGCATCTCTTGTCAGAAACACCAGTGCTTGCCACACCGGCCAACCGAAGCAATGAAGACATCGGCTGTCTCTTGCCCGTTCGACCAATGGGGCATGGATATCGTAGGTCCGTTTCCGATCGCCCTCGCTCAGAAGAAGTTCTTGTTGGTCGCGGTGGATTACTTCTCTAAATGGGTGGAAGCAGAGGCGCTAGCTAGAATCACCGAGCAGGCGGTGATTAAGTTCTTGTGGCAAAATATTCTATGCAGATACGGGATCCCCCACAAGTTGGTTTCTGACAACGGTCGGCAGTTTCAAGGGAAGAAAATCAAAGAATGGTGCTCGACATACGGCATCCATCAGGCTTTTACATCCGTGGCGTATCCACAAAGCAACGGCCAAGCAGAAGTCACCAACCGGGAAATCTTGAGAGGGCTCAAAACAAAGCTGGATCATGCAGGAACCAACTGGGTAGAACAGCTGCCCGGGGTCCTTTGGGCGAACAGAACCACACCCCGAGAAGCAACCGGGCAGACGCCTTTCCACCTCGTCTATGGCAGCGAGGCGGTGGTGCCGGTCGAGGTCGGGTGTGAATCCGACAGGCGGTTAATCTATGATGAAGGGAATGATGAAAGAAGGCGCTTAGAGCTTGATCTCATAGAGGAAGTCCGGGAAAAAGCGGCCGCCCGGATGTTCACGTACCGTCAGCGTATGAAACAAAGGTACGACCAGAAGGTGTTGCCGCGCTCATTTCACGCCGGGGACCTAGTCTGAAAACGAATAAAGCCGGTCGGTGATGTCAACAAATTACAACCACAGTGGGGCGGACCCTTCAAGATAGTGCAGAAATTGCATTCAGGCGCCTACTACTTGGAGGATGAACATGGAAAGAGGCTGAACCGACCGTGGAGTGCCCTACACTTGAAAATGTACAGAGAGCCCTAGAGTGATGCCAGCTTGTAAAGCGCCGCATTTTAGCTATAACGAAAGGCTCACCCGACCGAAAATTCCCGGTCGGCCATGTAAGGCAAGCCATACCTGGACGGGACGCAGGCTGACGCGTTATACCCTCCAGAAGCCTGAGTCGACGACTGACTCTTCGCGTCAGCCACTCGGAAGCCTGGACTGGTTCCCGGTCAGAAGCGTGGCGGCCCACGTGGAAGATTGGCCCATCCGGAAGCCTAAAGGCGGTTCCCGACCGGAAGCGTGGCGACCCACGCAGAAGGTTGGTCCCCTTTGGAAGCCTGAGTCGGCGACTGACTCTACGCGTCAGCCCACTCGGAAGCCTGGACTGGTTCCCGGTCGGAAGCGTGGCGGCCCACCTGGAAGATTGGCCCATCCGGAAGCCTAAAGGCGGTTCCCGACCGGAAGCGTGGCGACCCACGCAGAAGGTTGGTCCCCTTTGGAAGCCTGAGTCGGCGACTGACTCTACGCGTCAGCCCACTCGGAAGCCTGGACTGGTTCCCGGTCGGAAGCGTGGCGGCCCACGTGGAAGATTGGCCCATCCGGAAGCCTAAAGGCGGTTCCCGACCGGAAGCGTGGCGACCCACGCAGAAGGTTGGTCCCCTTTGGAAGCCTGAGTCGGCGACTGACTCTTCGCGTCAGCCCACTCGGAAGCCTGGACTGGTTCCCGGTCGGAAGCGTGGCGGCCCACGTGGAAGATTGGCCCATCCGGAAGCCTAAAGGCGGTTCCCGACCGGAAGCGTGGCGACCCACGCAGAAGGTTGGTCCCCTTTGGAAGCCTGAGTCGGCGACTGACTCTACGCGTCAGCCCACTCGGAAGCCTGGACTGGTTCCCGGTCGGAAGCGTGGCGGCCCACGTGGAAGATTGGCCCATCCGGAAGCCTAAAGGCGGTTCCCGACCGGAAGCGTGGCGACCCACGCAGAAGGTTGGTCCCCTTTGGAAGCCTGAGTCGGCGACTGACTCTACGCGTCAGCCCACTCGGAAGCCTGGACTGGTTCCCGGTCGGAAGCGTGGCGGCCCACGTGGAAGATTGGCCCATCCGGAAGCCTAAAGGCGGTTCCCGACCGGAAGCGTGGCGACCCACGCAGAAGGTTGGTCCCCTTTGGAAGCCTGAGTCGGCGACTGACTCTTCGCGTCAGCCCACTCGGAAGCCTGGACTGGTTCCCGGTCGGAAGCGTGGCGCCCACGTGGAAGATTGGCCCCATCCGGAAGCCTAAAGGCGGTTCCCGACCGGAAGCGTGGCGACCCACGCAGAAGGTTGGTCCCCTTTGGAAGCCTGAGTCGGCGACTGACTCTTCGCGTCAGCCCACTCGGAAGCCTGGACTGGTTCCCGGTCGGAAGCGTGGCGGCCCACGTGGAAGATTGGCCCATCCGGAAGCCTAAAGGCGGTTCCCGACCGGAAGCGTGGCGACCCACGCAGAAGGTTGGTCCCCTTTGGAAGCCTGAGTCGGCGACTGACTCTACGCGTCAGCCCACTCGGAAGCCTGGACTGGTTCCCGGTCGGAAGCGTGGCGGCCCACGTGGAAAGATTGGCCCATCCGGAAGCCTAAAGGCGGTTCCCGACCGGAAGCGTGGCGACCCACGCAGAAGGTTGGTCCCCTTTGGAAGCCTGAGTCGGCGACTGACTCTACGCGTCAGCCCACTCGGAAGCCTGGACTGGTTCCCGGTCGGAAACGTGGCGTCCCACGTGAAAGATTGGCCCATCCGGAAGCCTAAAGGCGGTTCCCGACCGGAAGCGTGGCGACCCACGCAGAAGGTTGGTCCCCTTTGGAAGCCTGAGTCGGCGACTGACTCTTCGCGTCAGCCCACTCGGAAGCCTGGACTGGTTCCCGGTCGGAAGCGTGGCGCCCACGTGGAAGATTGGCCCATCCGGAAGCCTAAAGGCGGTTCCCGACCGGAAGCGTGGCGACCCACGCAGAAGGTTGGTCCCCTTTGGAAGCCTGAGTCGGCGACTGACTCTTCGCGTCAGCCCACTCGGAAGCCTGGACTGGTTCCCGGTCGGAAGCGTGGCGGCCCACGTGGAAGATTGGCCCATCCGGAAGCCTAAAGGCGGTTCCCGACCGGAAGCGTGGCGACCCACGCAGAAGGTTGGTCCCCTTTGGAAGCCTGAGTCGGCGACTGACTCTACGCGTCAGCCCACTCGGAAGCCTGGACTGGTTCCCGGTCGGAAGCGTGGCGCCCACGTGGAAGATTGGCCCATCCGGAAGCCTAAAGGCGGTTCCCGACCGGAAGCGTGGCGACCCACGCAGAAGGTTGGTCCCCTTTGGAAGCCTGAGTCGGCGACTGACTCTACGCGTCAGCCCACTCGGAAGCCTGGACTGGTTCCCCGGTCGGAAACGTGGCGTCCCACGTGAAAGATTGGCCCATCCGGAAGCCTAAAGGCGGTTCCCGACCGGAAGCGTGGCGACCCACGCAGAAGGTTGGTCCCCTTTGGAAGCCTGAGTCGGCGACTGACTCTTCGCGTCAGCCCACTCGGAAGCCTGGACTGGTTCCCGGTCGGAAGCGTGGCGTCCCACGTGGAAAGATTGGCCCATCCGGAAGCCTAAAGGCGGTTCCCGACCGGAAGCGTGGCGACCCACGCAGAAGGTTGGTCCCCTTTGGAAGCCTGAGTCGGCGACTGACTCTTCGCGTCAGCCCACTCGGAAGCCTGGACTGGTTCCCGGTCGGAAGCGTGGCGCCCACGTGGAAGATTGGCCCATCCGGAAGCCTAAAGGCGGTTCCCGACCGGAAGCGTGGCGACCCACGCAGAAGGTTGGTCCCCTTTGGAAGCCTGAGTCGGCGACTGACTCTACGCGTCAGCCCACTCGGAAGCCTGGACTGGTTCCCGGTCGGAAGCGTGGCGGCCCACGTGGAAGATTGGCCCATCCGGAAGCCTAAAGGCGGTTCCCGACCGGAAGCGTGGCGACCCACGCAGAAGTTGGTCCCCTTTGGAAGCCTGAGTCGGCGACTGACTCTACGCGTCAGCCCACTCGGAAGCCTGGACTGGTTCCCGGTCGGAAGCGTGGCGTCCCACGTGAAAGATTGGCCCATCCGGAAGCCTAAAGGCGGTTCCCGACCGGAAGCGTGGCGACCCACGCAGAAGGTTGTTCCCCTTTGGAAGCCTGAGTCGGCGACTGACTCTTCGCGTCAGCCCACTCGGAAGCCTGTATCGGAATCGCGATCAGGCGTGTGACGATCCACATCCCGCAGGTAGGACACCAATCAGTCGGCTGTTTTACACAGCCATTTCTCTAAAGTAATTCGGTTCCCCGACTGGGCGTGTGGCGACCCACATCCCTTAGAATTGTTTTAGCGCTCTAACAGGGCGTGTTGTGACTCCCACCTCTCAGACAGATCAACCAGTCGGCACCTGACAACCATTATCCCGCGCTTAGTTCGGTTCTTCTGGTCGGACAACATCTACTTAATGTCTAAAGTTAACTCATTAAGGGGAAATACTCCTCGTCGCTGGATTGATTCGGAAGCATTACAAAAAAGAAGAGCCCCAGCCGGCGGCTTAGGATTACAC
>JAGFNQ010003804.1:440849-591067 GCA_024364735.1 Boesenbergia rotunda | reverse complement strand
TTCATCCGGGCGGAAGTGGAAAGACTGCTGGAGGCAGGACATATCCGGGAGGTCCAGTTCCCGGCCTGGTTGGCCAACGTGGTGCTGGTGTCCAAACCAAATGACAAGTGGCGGGTATGCATTGATTTCCGAGATCTCAATCGTGCATGCCCGAAAGATTGCTACCCACTTCCACGGATCGATCAACTGGTCGACTCGACGGCCGGCAGCGAGTTCATATCAATGCTGGATGCGTACCAGGGGTACCACCAAGTCCCGCTGGCTGTGGCCGACCAAGAGAAAGTTAGCTTCGTCACGGCTGACGGCACCTACTGCTACACCGTCATGCCGTTTGGCCTCAAGAATGCGGGCGCCACCTACCAGAGAATGATGAACAAGGTGTTCCGGTCGCAGATGGGACGTAACGTCGAAGTATACGTCGACGATATTCTGATCAAGACCGCCCGGGCGCAAGAATTAATCCCCGACATTGAGGAAACTTGCCGAACCTACGGCGGTTTGGCCTGAAGCTTAATCCGGCCAAATGTCTATTCGGGGCTCGAAGCGGGAAGTTCCTCGGTTATATCGTCACCGAGCGGGGCATCGAAGCAAATCCGGGCAAAGTAAACGCCATCATGGAGATGCCGGCTCCAAGGAATCTCAGAGAGGCTCAACGGCTGATCGGACGGATAACGGCCTTATCAAGATTCATTTCCCGGTCAGCCGAACGGGGTCTACCATTCTTCAAGACATTACGCCGAGCCACCAGATTTCAGTGGGACGCAGAATGTGACAAGGCATTCGAAGAGCTGAAGGCTTATCTGGCTGAGTTGCCTACACTCGCCCGGCCGGAGCCAAATGAGATTTTATATGTATACTTAGCAGCTTCCACCGACTCGGGCAGCATGGTGTTGGCCCGGCAAGAAAAGACTGAACAAAGGCCTGTGTATTTCTTTGCCCACTTATTTAAAGGAGCCGAGTGTCGATACACGACGCTCGAAAAGTTGGGCTATATACTGTTCTTAGCCGCCCGGCGACTCAGACCATATTTCTTAGCTCACCCAATTACTGTATTGACTAACAGTAACTTGGGTCGCGTGCTCACAAATCCGGATGCTTCAGGGCGGCTAGTCAAGTGGACAACTGAGCTGAGCGAATATGACATACAATATCTACCCCGGCCGGCTATCAAGGCTCAGGCCTTAGCCGATTTTCTCACGGAATGGCATCCCGATGAAGCCGAAGGCGTATGGAAAGTGTACGTTGATGGGGCATCCTCTCGGCAAGGAAGCGGAATCGGCGTTCTCATGGTTTCACCCGAAGAAGAACGGCTACACCTGTCCGTGCGGCTAGAACACAAGGCAACTAATAATGAAGCTGAATATGAAGCACTAATAGCCGGTCTGCAAGCCGCCCGGCATGTCGGCGCCACCCGGGTGTGGCTATATTCAGATTCGCAACTTGCTATACAACAACTGGCCGGTAACTTCGAAGTCAACAGCGACCGGCTGCAAGAGTACATCGATGCCTATGAGCAGCTGAAGGCGGGTTTCAGGGAGGTACTCTTACAGAAGATCCCTCGAGAAAGCAACTTGAAGGCAGATGAGCTAGCTAAATTAGCTAGTGCAGTCGGATCTTGGGTGGTCCCCCGGCCGGCCTGCCATGCCTTATTCGTCATGCAAATCGAGCAGCAGGCGGAAGTTGAATTGGAGACTGATTGGAGAACGCCCTTGATTGCATTCTTGACCAGGGGAGAAGTGCCGTCCGACCGGGAGAAGGCTCGGCTGTTCAGAAAGAGAGCCGCGCAATACACTATGGTCGGAGATGTCCTCTATAAACGGGCTCACGCCCGGCCATTGCTCAAATGCCTTAGCAGTGAAGATGCAGATTATGTACTCCGAGAGGTCCATATGGGGGTCTGCAGTAATCATTCAGGAGGTAGAGCCACCGCCCGGAAGGCTCTGTTGGCCGGGTATTATTGGCCAACTTTACAGAAGGATGCCGACCGTTTGGCTGCAACCTGCATCTCTTGTCAGAAACACCAGTGCCTGCCACACCGGCCAACCGAAGCAATGAAGACATCGGCTGTCTCTTGCCCGTTCGACCAATGGGGCATGGATATCGTAGGTCCGTTTCCGGTCGCCCCCGCTCAGAAGAAGTTCTTGTTGGTCGCGGTGGATTACTTCTCTAAATGGGTGGAAGCAGAGGCGCTAGCTAGAATCACCGAGCAGGCGGTGATTAAGTTCTTGTGGCAAAATATTCTATGCAGATACGGGATCCCCCACAAGTTGGTTTCTGACAACGGTCGGCAGTTTCAAGGGAAGAAAATCAAAGAGTGGTGCTCGACATACGGCATCCATCAGGCTTTTACATCCGTGGCGTATCCACAAAGCAACGGCCAAGCAGAAGTCACCAACCGGGAAATCTTGAGAGGACTCAAAACAAAGCTGGATCATGCAGGAACCAACTGGGTAGAACAGCTGCCCGGGGTCCTTTGGGCGAACAGAACCACACCCAGAGAAGCGACCGGACAGACGCCGTTCCACCTCGTCTATGGCAGCGAGGCGGTGGTGCCGGTCGAGGTCGGCTGTGAATCCGACAGGCGGTTAAGCTATGATGAAGGGAATGATGAAAGAAGGCGCTTAGAGCTTGACCTTATAGAGGAAGTCCGGGAAAAAGCAGCCGCCCGGATGTTCACCTACCGTCAGCGTATGAAACAGAGGTACGACCAGAAAGTGTTGCCACGCTCATTTCACGCCGGGGACCTTGTCTGGAAACGAATAAAGCCGGTCGGCGATGTTAACAAATTACAACCACAGTGGGGCGGACCCTTCAAGATAGTGCAGAAATTGCATTCAGGCGCCTACTACTTGGAGGATGAACATGGAAAGAGGCTGAACCGACCATGGAGTGCCCTACATTTGAAAATGTATAGAGAGCCCTAGAGTGATGCAAGCTTGTAAAGCGCTGCATTTTAGCTATAACGAAAGGCTCACCCGACCGAAAATTCCCGGTCGGCCATGTAAGGCAAGCCATACCTGGACGGGACGCAGGCTGACGCGTTATACCCTCCAGAAGCCTGAGTCGTCGACTGACTTAAAGAGTCAGCCCCTCGGAAGCCTGGACTGTCCCGTCGGAAGCGTGGCGGCCCACGTGAAGATTGGCCCATCCGAGCCTAAAGGCGGTTCCGACCGGAAGCGTGGCGACCCACGCAGAAGGTTGGTCCCCTTTGGAAGCCTGAGTCGCGACTGACTCTACGCGTCAGCCCACTCGGAAGCCTGGACTGGTTCCCGGTCGGAAGCGTGGCGTCCCACGTGAAAGATTGGCCCATCCGGAAGCCTAAAGGCGGTTCCCGACCGGAAGCGTGGCGACCCACGCAGAAGGTTGGTCCCCTTTGGAAGCCTGAGTCGGCGACTGACTCTACGCGTCAGCCCACTCGGAAGCCTGGACTGGTTCCCGGTCGGAAACGTGGCGTCCCACGTGAAAGATTGGCCCATCCGGAAGCCTAAAGGCGGTTCCCGACCGGAAGCGTGGCGACCCACGCAGAAGGTTGGTCCCCTTTGGAAGCCTGAGTCGGCGACTGACTCTACGCGTCAGCCCACTCGGAAGCCTGGACTGGTTCCCGGTCGGAAACGTGGCGTCCCACGTGAAAGATTGGCCCATCCGGAAGCCTAAAGGCGGTTCCCGACCGGAAGCGTGGCGACCCACGCAGAAGGTTGGTCCCCTTTGGAAGCCTGAGTCGGCGACTGACTCTTCGCGTCAGCCCACTCGGAAGCCTGGACTGGTTCCCGGTCGGAAGCGTGGCGTCCCACGTGAAAGATTGGCCCATCCGGAAGCCTAAAGGCGGCTCCCGACCGGAAGCGTGGCGACCCACGCAGAAGGTGGTCCCCTTTGGAAGCCTGAGTCGGCGACTGACTCTTCGCGTCAGCCCACTCGGAAGCCTGGACTGGTTCCCGGTCGGAAGCGTGGCGTCCCACGTGAAAGATTGGCCCATCCGGAAGCCTAAAGGCGGTTCCCGACCGGAAGCGTGGCGACCCACGCAGAAGGTTGGTCCCCTTTGGAAGCCTGAGTCGGCGACTGACTCTTCGCGTCAGCCCACTCGGAAGCCTGGACTGGTTCCCGGTCGGAAGCGTGGCGTCCCACGTGAAAGATTGGCCCATCCGGAAGCCTAAAGGCGGCTCCCGACCGGAAGCGTGGCGACCCACGCAGAAGGTTGGTCCCCTTTGGAAGCCTGAGTCGGCGACTGACTCTACGCGTCAGCCCACTCGGAAGCCTGGACTGGTCCCCGGTCGGAAGCGTGGCGGCCCACGTGGAAGATTGGCCCATCCGAAGCCTAAAGGCGGTTCCCGACCGGAAGCGTGGCGACCCACGCAGAAGGTTGGTCCCCTTTGGAAGCCTGAGTCGGCGACTGACTCTACGCGTCAGCCCACTCGGAAGCCTGGACTGGTTCCCGGTCGGAAACGTGGCGTCCCACGTGAAAGATTGGCCCATCCGGAAGCCTAAAGGCGGTTCCCGACCGGAAGCGTGGCGACCCACGCAGAAGGTTGGTCCCCTTTGGAAGCCTGAGTCGGCGACTGACTCTTCGCGTCAGCCCACTCGGAAGCCTGGACTGGTTCCCGGTCGGAAGCGTGGCGTCCCACGTGAAAGATTGGCCCATCCGGAAGCCTAAAGGCGGTTCCCGACCGGAAGCGTGGCGACCCACGCAGAAGGTTGGTCCCCTTTGGAAGCCTGAGTCGGCGACTGACTCTTCGCGTCAGCCCACTCGGAAGCCTGGACTGGTTCCCGGTCGGAAACGTGGCGTCCCACGTGAAAGATTGGCCCATCCGGAAGCCTAAAGGCGGTTCCCGACCGGAAGCGTGGCGACCCACGCAGAAGGTTGGTCCCCTTTGGAAGCCTGAGTCGGCGACTGACTCTTCGCGTCAGCCCACTCGGAAGCCTGGACTGGCTCCCGGTCGGAAACGTGGCGTCCCACGTGAAAGATTGGCCCATCCGGAAGCCTAAAGGCGGTTCCCGACCGGAAGCGTGGCGACCCACGCAGAAGGTTGGTCCCCTTTGGAAGCCTGAGTCGGCGACTGACTCTTCGCGTCAGCCCACTCGGAAGCCTGGACTGGTTCTCGGTCGGAAGCGTGGCGTCCCACGTAAAAGATTGGCCCATCCGGAAGCCTAAAGGCGGCTCCCGACCGGAAGCGTGGCGACCCACGCAGAAGGTTGGTCCCCTTTGGAAGCCTGAGTCGGCGACTGACTCTTCGCGTCAGCCCACTCGGAAGCCTGGACTGATTCCCGGTCGGAAGCGTGGCGGCCCACGTGGAAGATTGGCCCATCCGGAAGCCTAAAGCGGTTCCCGATCGGAAGCGTAGCGTCCCACGCAGATGTTCGGTGCCCTTTGGAAGTCTGAGTCGGCGACTGACCGGGAGCGTCAGCCCACTCGGAAGCCTGGATTGGTTCCCGGTCGGAAGCGTGTCAGCCCACGTGGAAGATTGGTCCATCTAGAAGCCTGAGAAGCCTAACATTTATAGCTTGGTTTGGTTCCCCGACCAGGTGTGTGGCGACCCACACCCCTCAGTCGGACCAGCCAGCCGACTAACTTACACAGCCAATTCTCTAAAGTAGCTTAGTTCCCTGACCGGGCGCGGGGTGACTCACACCTTTAGTCAGATCAACCGGTCGGCTACCTGACAACCATTATCCCGCGCTTAGTTCGGCTCTCTGGTCGGGCAACATCTACTTAATGTCTAAAATAACTCATTAAGGGGAAATACTCCTCGTGGCTGATTGGTGCGGAAGCATTACAAAAAGAAGAGCCCCAGCCGGCGGCTTAGGATTACACAGTTAACATTTACGTAAAAGGCTGGAAGAAGTCTTTGGGTAGCAGCTCCTTCACTCGGCTCACTTGGACGGCGTTGATAGGAAGGTCGGCAGGCAGATGGCTGCTCTCTTGGAGCTGCATAACAGCGCTTTCTAAGCCCATCTTGAACATGCCAGATGTCCGCTTGCCCAATTGCTTGCCGAACTCCTTAGAATTGATATAAGACAAGCGATGAGCGTCCATCCGGGCGGGCTCGCCTGCCTGATGCAGCTTCAGGCTGTCAATTTCCGCCCGGAGGTTAGCAAGCTCCTTGTCCTTCTCCTCCAAGGCAACGGCTTGAGAAGCCAGCAGTCCTTCAGATAAGCGGAGCTCGTCTTCTCGGGCGTCTAAAGCCTTCTCCTTGGCATTAAAGCCCGACTCCCGAGTCGCCAGCTCCTGCTCTTTTTCGTTCAGGCTTGCCCGAAGATCCTCAGAGGACTTCATCATCTTGTCCAGTTCCGCCTGCAAGGCTTTGGCCTCGACAGCCTTCTTGTCGAGGTCCAACCGGGTTCGGCGCTGCACAGCCAGAGCTTTCTTCCTCTCCTGCTCAAGGGTTGCGTGCAGAGAGGAAGACCGAGCATACGCCCGCTCGGCTGCCTCCGCTCGGATGGTTTCCTCCGTCAGTCGCTCCTCGGCAGAACGGAGTTTCTCCTTAAGGTCCAGTATCTCCGAGCGGAGGATAGCTGTACCCTCTTCGCCAGCCGGTAAGTTTGTGTGCGCCTGGCGGAGCTCCAATTCCGCGAGCCGCCGCTCGGCTGCTCAGCGTCCCCTGGCGCTTATAACCAAGGAATAGGCGACGCTCGAGCAGGAGGCCCAAAACTGCAATAAAAATGTTAGAAAGAAGCAAGGGGGTTAAAACATCAAAGCATCCGGCTTACATGGGTAGCGTCTTGAAGGAATTGGTCTGCCAGTCGAATCGGGGGTCTGGAAGTCCCCTCCCTCATGCCCTGCTCCCAGCAGTCTGCTAAATCCCCGTAAAGGGTAAGCCGCTGCTGGACTTCGCAGGGGGTCGCTGGGTCGACCGAGGGAAGATATACGCCATAGCCACACGGCTGCGAACGCCGCTCCCCCGAACGAGACGAACCCGGTGCGTCAGCTGACCGGCTCGCTCTAGCCGGGCTGGCAGTTGCCTCTGCAGGTTGAGGGTGAGAGCCCGACCCAGAAGTCCTCGGGCGCCTCTGCAGAGGTTCCGGGTCGGGAGATTCAGAAGAGGACCGGCCTACCTCTGTCGGTTCCTCTATACGGATAGAAGCGCTGACCTTCCGCTTGGAAGGCTGAACCTTCTGCTTGCCGGCGGATTTTGCCGGGGCAGAAGATTTGGATGAGCCGACCGGCTCCCTAGAACCAGTCGTCGCTGGTTGGGCAGAAGGAGACAAAGGGGTGGGCTCCGCGCTCTCAGGAATCGTAGGTTGGTCGGGCAGACTGGCCTGGCGTAGACGCAGTTGCTCGGCCGCCCGGGCGTTTAATTCTTCATCATCCAGGCCGATGGCCTCATCGAGGGCCGCTTCCCACATCATCTCGGCTGCAAAATCAGAAGATGTTGAGTTAGGGAGAAAGAAGTACAAAACAAAAAAGGACTTACAGAAGGTGCCGGGCAGGGCGGCAGGCACTCGGCTTAGCCCAAATATGTACAAGACGACGTCATTGAGAAGTTTCATGCCGTCAAAGTGTAGGCCACCGAGTAAAGAAGCAGCCCTTATAAATAAAGAGTCGGATTTAAAGTTTCTTAAGGGAGCAATAGGGGGCATGTCTTCGACCCATCCGACCGGGAACCCAGGGCTGGTCGGAGGGCTTATGAAGAAGAAATGAGTTTTCCATCCCTTATTCGAGGAAGGAATATTCTCCACTATGGATAATTTGGCCCGGGCTTGGAGAAAGAAATTCCCGACCTCCTGTTTCTTCGGGTAATAAAAGAAATAAAGAACCTCCGGTCGGAGGGGGACTCGGTAAAGGGTAAATAGAATTATTATATTACACAATATACGAATGGCGTTGGGAGAAAGCTGGAAGATAGGAACATGGAAGAAGTTACAGAAGTCTACAATAAAGGGATGAAGAGGGTAGCGCAGGCCCGACATATGTTGGTCCCGGAAAAACACAAAGAAGCCAGCCGGGGGCTGGTGTGGCCTGTCTGCCTTTGTAGGGACGGCAATGTGGTAGTCTTCAGGGATGTCGTAGGCCAGTCGGAGGTCGGAGACGGTCTCGTCGTGAAGGGAAGACTCGATAGAGGTATACCACGCAGAGGCAGCCATGGAACAGAAAGAAAGGGAAGAAAAAGGGAGAATCTGACCGTAGGTGGTGGCGGAAAAGATTAACCGACGGAGAAGCACGAGACCGACGGCGACACGCGAAGACGGCGGCGAGAAGCGAGAAGCACCGAGTTAGAGAAGAGAACAGTGAAGAGCAAATGAGGGTTTCGGCGAATGCGGAGGCTTACTTATAGCTTGGCCGAAAGAAGGGAGACCGTCCGATGGAGGTCCACGTGTACGGAGATCGCCTCATCCATGCTGTTGAGGCGTCCCACGATCAGCCTCGAAAAGGCACGCCGCAGCCGCTGACGTCGCCTGCTGCGGCGGCAGGGCGCGGTGTCGTGTCAGCCAGTCGGAAGCTGCCGCGTGGCGGAAAGAATTACGCGCATTAATGGCCATTAAAACTCGTAATCATGGGGATAAATCGCATCCCGGTCGGCCAACCAGCGCGCGCCACGTGGCCCGGTTCATTAAAGCGGAGGTGAGGCCGTTATGGCGCCGGTCTCATCGGACGTATCACCTCACCTCATTCGACTTAGAATGTCACGTCCCCATTAATTGACTGACTCGGGCTATCCCGAGAAAATCGTGTGGGGGCGCATGACACTCCACATTTCTTGCAACTTAAGGCAAACATTCTCCCGCCGAAAAGTGTTCAGCATACCTCTCATCGACTAACAGCATTCGTTCGGTCGGACGCATTAACAATTTACGAGGACGTGGCGGCCCACGTTCCTCCGGTCAAAACTTTCATCCGCCCGGACATCTTCATCATGTCAATGGCTAGTCGGGAATGCGTGGCGGCCCACGCTCCCGTCATGCTTCGTCCAGCCGGACGGCCTCGTTAAAAAAGAAGGGTGCGTGGCGGCCCACGCCCCTCTCGGCTAAAATCTTCTTCCGCCCAGACAGTGCAGGCATACTCAGCACCAGCTGTTGAGCCTCGTATTAAGCCGGCCAGATGTTAATAGGGCAAAAAACGCTCGGCCGAAGAATGGTTGTACACACTTGTGGTCCAGTCAGTCGGACTGATCGCCTCCTTCGACTAGACTCGAGGGGAAGGCTATTGATCCTGCTATATAGTTGGCACCATACGGGCAGCCAACGTGGCAAACGACCTAGCCAGCTTCAAGGTCCACGTCATTATACGGCAGCCAACTCGACAAACATCCTTGCCGGGCCCAGGGTCTTCGCCGGCCGGTCGGACTCAAGGCGGCCGGTTAGAATAAATATAGCGGTTCATCCGGCCGGTCAAACCCGGCCGACCCCATTAAGGCTTACACGCCTCGTTCAGCCGAGTGCATCCGCCCGGCCACATTAAGGCTTACACGCCTCGTTCAGCCGAGGGCATCCGCCCGGCAGTCCTTTATGTGCGTGCTTGATACCCATCCTGGCGAGCCGTCCGGATGTCCACTCGGGCACTCTCTCGGAATCACCCTGGGATAAGGACAAAATATACCTGCACCAGCTGCAGGTAACAGGCTGTCACCCCTCGTACGAACGGACACTCTCTGACAGGCGCCGACTTACAGAAACCTGTCTTTGTCCTCACATAAGACAAATAGTATACGACAAAGAAGGATGGTTACAGTCGACATAACCATACCATATCTTCTGACCCTGTCAGAAGATCCTGACACAGGCCATACTCATACTGACATCACCATACCATATCTTCTGACCCTGTCAGAAGATCCTGACACAGGCCATGCTTGGTCCTTTTCCCCGGCTATATAAGTCACTCCACTCCTCATTATCAGGTACACATACATACACGCGCGAAGCCTCTCATTTTTCCAGTGCTCCATTATTTCTACTGTTCCTCGGAGTACTGACTTGACCGTCGGAGTGCCTTGCCGGGACGTCTCCCGGCTAGGTTGCTAACGATCATCTTCCTCAGCAGGTTCACCTCCAGTCGGTTGGCCCTGCACCAGGCGACATCCATTTCCATTCGGTGGGAGGATACCCCCCACGACGCTGCCATTCTGCGCGAGGACGCCCCGTCAGCATCCACGTCACGCATCGCTACACCGTCATTCCGGTTGCGGCTCCACTACGCTCGGCGACAGGATCAGCTGGCTTAAATCATCTTGCCCCAGACACCTTACCCCACCAGTAAAACCATGATTTACCCCCTCTTGACACTTATCGGGCCGGGACTAGGGGTCGCTACGGTGGCGGTTACACCTTTTGCAACGATCAATTAGATAAAATTTAAAAATTAAATTTAAAAAACAAATAATAAAAATATATAATTATTAATTATCCATCTATATTTAGAAATAAATATTTCCTTTCTATAATAAAATAAACTTTATATATATTTATATAACAAATTAATATTTTAAAACTCGATCAATTTTAATTTTACGTACAACAAAAAGAATTATTCTTTTCCATAAATAATTTTTTTCTTTCCCATAAATAATTTACTTTTTAGATTTTAATTTATTCTTGATTCTATCATTTTAATTGTGTTTTAATTAAGTTGATATTTCAAATTTAGTTTTTTTTAGATTTTAATTTATTCTTGATTATATCATTTAACGCCAGTGGTGATGAAACGTGATAAGAGGATTGGATTCTCACGCATAACGGTTATGAAAGCCCTTTCTCACGTGACCCTTTCTCGCCTTTCTCGCGTGACCTGGCGTTCGCGCGTCAGCGCCGACAGCCTATATAAGAACCTCCGCAAACACTGCTCACCGGAGGGTTTCATCTGAACCTCCGAACCTCCGCAGACACTGCTCACCGGAGGGTTTCATCTGAACCTCCAAACCTCCGCAGACACTGCTCACCGGTGGGTTTCATCTTTTAAGAAGAAGAACCTCCGCAGACACTGCTCACCGGTGGGTTTCATCTGAACCTCCGAACCGCCGCAGACACTGCTCACCGTTGCGTTTCATCTTTTAAGAAGAAGAACCTCCGCAGACACTGCTCACTGGTGGGTTTCATCTGAACCTCTGAACCTCCGCAGACACTGCTCACCGGTGGGTTTCATCCGAACCTCCGCAGACACTGCTCACCGGTGGGTTTCTTCTGAACCTCCGAACCTCCGCAAACACTGCTCACCGGTGGGTTTCATTTGAACCTCCGAACCTCCGCAGGCACTGCTGACCGTCGGAAGTACCGACGGAAAATTTATTCCGTCGGTGTTTACCGTCGGAATATAAATTTCGTAGGTAAATCCCGACGGAATTATAATTCTATAGGTAAATTTAGGTATGCCGTCCCATTTTCCATCGGCAACTGGATGTATGGACACGTGGATTAAGAAAATCACCGACGGAATTATAATTCCGTCGGTATACCGACGGTAATATTTTCCATCGAAAAATTTAGGAATCCTTTTTTTTTTTGAAATAACGCATGTTTCAGGGTTTGAATATTTACAAACGGAATTATAAATTTCTTTGGATCTGAATATGTAAAATAAATCGCCGCCTGTTTATGGGCACAATCCGAAGGACTTAACTAAGTTGTCTTTCTCTACATGCACAAGCACAAATTGGAAATTAGCTGATTTTTGTCAACTTTCGTCTTGTCAGCAGCTACCATCTGTTGTTGTTGAAGGTACTTCAACTTCCAAAGAGACAAAGTCAACTGAGGGTTCCTGGCCTGAACACGATAAAACCGTACAGAAAATGGTATCAGAGAGAGAGAAGACAACTTTGAAAAATGCTTTGGAAAGGGAGGAACATTTTGAAAAGTCTTTTTTCATATTAAACAAGTAGACAAAAGTTGATGTAATATGGCAGAATGGGTTAAAAGAATATGGACTGCAATCTACGTCATTAATTCCGAGTCTTCAAAATGAGGTCCAATTCTTCACTGGAAACTACGTGGTTGAAAAGATATTAAACGAAGAAAGTGATTATGTTGAATGCAACCATTTTGGTGTAGTGGTAAATGTTAATTCTGAGGATAAAATCATGTGTGTGAAATGACATGAAGAGTTAAAAGAATTTAATCATGAGGAAACTGTTAGTGCATATGATCTTTATCCACACCAAGAATATATGTATTGTTATGGTGGTTTTGTTGTACGCCTAACCGCTACAAGTTTATCTGACATAGGTAAATCCCGACTGAATATACCGATAGAATTATAATTCTGTAGGTAAATTTAGGTATGCCGTCCCATTTTTCGTCGGCAATTGGATGTATGGACACATGGATTAAAGAAATCACAGACGGAATTATAATTCCGTCGGTATACCGATGATAATATTTTCCATCGAAAAATTTAGGAATCCCTTTTTTTGAAATAACACATGTTTTAGTGTTTGAATATTTAACGACGGAATTATAAATTTCTTTGGATCTGAATATGTAAAATAAACCGCCACCTGTTCATCTTTTAAGAAGAAGAACCTCCGCAGACACTGCTCACCGTTGGGTTTCATCTTTTAAGAAGAAGAACCTCCGCAGACATTGCTCACTGGTGGGTTTCATCTGAACCGCCGAACCTCCGCAGACACTGCTCACCGGTGGGTTTCATCTTTTAAGAAGAAGAACCTCTGCAGACACTGCACACCGGTGGGTTTCATCCGAACCTCCGCAGACACTGCTCACCGGTGGGTTTCATCTGAACCTCCGAACCTCCGCAGACACTGCTCACCGGTGGGTTTCATCTGAACCTCCGAACCTCCGCAGGCACTACACCGTCGGAAGTACCGACGGAAAATTTATTCCGTCGGAATATAAATTTCGTAGGTAAATCCCGACGGAATTATAATTCTATAGGTAAATTTAGGTATGCCGCCCCATTTTCCATCGGCAATTGGATGTATGGACACGTGGATTAAGAAAATCACCGACGGAATTATAATTCCGTCGATATACCGACGGTAATATTTTCCATCGAAAAATTTAGGAATCCTTTTTTTTTTGAAATAACGCATGTTTCAGGGTTTGAATATTTACCAATGGAATTATAAATTTCTTTGGATCTGAATATGTAAAATAAACCGCCACCTGTTTATGGGCACAATCCGAAGGACTTAACTAAGTTGTCTTTCTCTACATGCACAAACACAAAATGGAAATTAACTGTTTTTTGTCAACTTCAGTCTTGTCAGCAGTTACCATCTGTTGTTGCTGAAGGTACTTCAACTTCCAAAGAGACAAAGTCAACTGAGGGTTCCTGGCTCGAATACGATAAAACCCTATAGAAAATGGTATAAGAGAGAGAGAAGACAACTTTGAAAAATGCTTTGGAAAGGGAGGAACATTTTGAAAAGTCTTTTTTCATATTAAACAAGTACACAAAAGTTGATGTAATATGGCAGAATGAGTTAAAAGAATATGGACTGCAATCTACGTCATTAATTCCGAGTCTTCAAAATGAGGATCAATTCTTCCCTGGAAACTATGTGGTTGAAAAGATATTAAACGAAGAAAGTGATTATGTTGAATGCAACCAATTTGGTATAGTGGTAAATGTTAATTCTGAGGATAAAATCATGTGTGTGAAATGACATGAAGAGTTAAAAGAATTTAATCATGAGGAAACTGTTAGTGCATATGATCTTTATCCGCACCAAGAATATATGTATTGTTATGGTGGTTTTGCTGTACGCCTAACCGCTACAAGTTTATCTGACATAGGTAAATCGCGACTGAATATACCGACAGAATTATAATTCTGTAGGTAAATTTAGGTATGTCGTCCCATTTTCCGTCGGCAATTGGATGTATGGACACGTGGATTAAAGAATTCACCGACGGTAATATTTTCCATAAAAAAATTTAGGAATCCCTTTTTTGAAATAACACATGTTTTAGGGTTTGAATATTTACCGACGGAATTATAAATTTCTTTGGATCTGAATATGTAAAATAAACCGCCACCTGTGGGCACATCCGAAGGACTTAACTAAGTTGTCTTTCTCTACATGCACAAGCACAAATTGGAAATTAGCTGATTTTTGTCAACTTTCGTCTTGTCAGCAGCTACCATCTGTTGTTGTTGAAGGTACTTCAACTTCCAAAGAGACAAAGTCAACTGAGGGTTCCTGGCCTGAACACGATAAAACCGTACAGAAAATGGTATCAGAGAGAGAGAAGACAGCTTTGAAAATTGCTTTGGAAAGGGAGGAACATTTTGAAAAGTCTTTTTTCATATTAAACACGTACACAAAAGTTGATGTAATATGGCAGAATGGGTTAAAAGAATATAGACTGCAATCTACGTCATTAATTCCGAGTCTTCAAAATGAGGATCAATTCTTCCCTGGAAACTATGTGGTTGAAAAGATATTAAACGAAGAAAGTGATTATGTTGAATGCAACCATTTTGGTGTTGTGGTAAATGTTAATTCTGAGGATAAAATCATGTGTGTGAAATGACATGAACAGTTAAAAGAATTTAATCATGAAGAAATTGTTAGTGCATATGATCTTTATCCATACCAAGAATATATGTATTGTTATGGTGGTTTTGCTGTACGCCTAACCGCTACTAGTTTATCTGACATTGGTAAGATAGTCGATTTTCAAGATAGTGATGTTGTAGTTGCATGGGCAGAGGGGTGATATCAAAGGTATGCTGTCATAGATTTGATATATATATTAAATTCCAGATCTATGAATTTTTCAAACATATTATTTTTTCAGGTTGGACCTCAGGAAATTAAAGGCTTTGCTTTAATGCTGAATATACGTCTGATAGCAATAGAAGTGATGAAATTAGGACGGATACATCTGATAGCAATGGAAATGATGAAACTGGGAGGGATACATATGATAGCGATGGAAAGGTTGATAATTAGACAAATTCATCCTTGACTTGTAAATATTGTTCTTTCTTATTTTTGTTTGTTTATGGTATTTACGTCCTCCATTCTAGGAAACTAATTCAGCGAACCAGGACGAGAACATTGTAGCATCACCAGAAATCAGTGCTGATGAATCTCAAGGAGACAACATCAGAGAATATAAATTCAAACATTTCGACATTATTGAAAATGCATAGGATCATCATTATTATAATGAAGATAAGACGGTACTTTAAAATCTGTGATTATTTATTTTCATTCTTAATTGTGAAATTTGTACTTATGTTTTATTTGAGTTTTATTATTGTATTAATTATATTAATCAAAATACAGCATAATAATGGAAGGAAATGGGCAGGCAGAATTCAACGAGAATGGAAGATTCTCGAGAGAAATTTACCTGGTAAGTAAATTATGGCCAAACCAACTGCATTAACTATTCTTACAAATATAAACTCTAATTGTGCTTTCTTTACAGATGATATTTACGTTCGAGTAACGAATGGATTTAATAAGGGCTGCAATAATAGGAGCTGATGGGACGCCATATCAAAATGACATATTTTTCTTTGATTTGCATCCTCCTCCAGACTGCCCTGAAGTCCCACCGGCAACTTCATAAACTCAAAATTACTAGTGTTTAATTAATTTCTAAATTGTATTGCATTCATCATTTTATAACTTACAATATTATTTCAATTAATTTTGCAGACGGTCTATTATTACTCTTCAGGCGCGGATAAACCCAAACCTATACGAGAATGGGAATATTTGTTTAAGCTTATTAAAGACATGGATTGACCAGGGAAACGAAGTGTGGGTCCCATCTTCTTCTAATATCTTCAGGTGTTAGTTTCGTTCGAAGGATTAGTTCTTACCCGTAAACCATATTTCAACGAAGCCGGTTATGATAATCAAATTGAACGGTTGAAGGCGAGAATGCGGCATTTCAGGCCCAACGTGGGCCTGAAATGGTTCCATTTCAGGCTCAATGACTCTAAAAGGCCACTGATTGACCTAGAGAGTTTCGATTATAAAAATTTCAGTTTCCGTGGATTTCTGAGGTTACAAGAAGTTCAAAGTTGCTATCCATTATTTATTTGGACTTCTCCGAGGTGTTAAAATATAATAATGAAGAATCGAGAAGAAATCACACATTAGGCCCAACGTGCCCATTTCAGGCCCAACGGCTCCGGTTCTTCATTATTACATTTTAATACTTCGGAGAAGTCCAAATAAACAATGGATAGCAAATTTGAACTCCTTGTAACCTTAGAAATCCACAGAAACTGAAATTTTTACAATCGGAGCTCTCTAGGTCAGTCAGTGGGTTTTGACACATTAGGCTTTTTAGAGTCATTGGGCCTGAAATGGAATCATTTCAGACCCAACGTGGGCCTGAAATGTTTCTATTTCAGGCTCAATCACCCTAAAAGACCACTGATTGACCTAGAGAGCTCTGATAGTAAAAATTTCAGTTCCCGTAGATTTCTGAGGTTACAAGGAGTTCAAATTTACTATCCATTATTTATTTGGACTTCTCGAGGTGTTAAAATATAATAATGAAGAATCGAGAAGAAATCACACATTAGACCCAACGTGCCCATTTCAGGCCCAACGGCTCCGGTTCTTCATTATTACATTTTAATACCTCGGAGAAGTCCAAATAAACAATGGATAGCAAATTTGAACTCCTTGTAACCTCAGAAATCCACAGGAACTGAAATTTTTACAATCGGAGCTCTCTAGGTCAATCAGTGGGTTTTGACACATTAGGCCTTTTAGGGTGATTGGGCCTGAAATGTTTCCATTTCAGGCCCAATCACCCTAAAAGGCCACTGATTGACCTAGAGAGTTCCGATTGTAAAAATTTCAGTTCCCGTGGATTTTTGAGGTTACAAGGAGTTCAAATTTGCTATCCATTATTTATTTGGACTTCTTCGAGGTGTTAAAATATAATAATGAAGAATCGAGAAGAAATCACACATTAGGCCCAACGTGCCCATTTCAGGCCCAACGGCTCCGGTTCTTCATTATTACATTTTAATACCTCGGAGAAGTCCAAATAAACAATGGATAGCAAATTTGAACTCCTTGTAACCTCAGAAATCCACAGGAACTGAAATTTTTACAATCGGAGCTCTCTAGGTCAATCAATGGGTTTTGACATATTAGACCTTTTAGAGTCATTGGGCCTGAAATGGAACCATTTTAGGCCCAATCACCCTAAAAGGCCACTGATTGACTTAGAGAGCTCCGATTGTAAAAATTTCAGTTCCCGTGGATTTTGAGGTTACAAGGAGTTCAAATTTGCTATCCATTATTTATTTGGACTTCTCCTAAGTGTTAAAATGTAATAATGAAGAATCGAGAAAATACCCTTAATATTGGGCACGTTGGGCCTGAAATGGAAACATTTCAGCCCCACGTTGGGCCTGAAATGGAACCATTTCAGGCCCAACGTGGGGCTGAAATGTTCTTTTAGTTTTAATTTAATAATTATTTTAAATATATTTTTGTTTTAAGAGAGGTTCTATAATATAAAAATCAAAATATAAAGGAACATCTTTTTATTGTCCGTCTCGGAAATTGTTACTGACAGTGAGAAAGAGAAAGGGAAAGAGAAATGCATGCAGTACTTGACTGTAGGGGTATATGAGGAAGTTTACTAAAATATGTGCGCCCTTTGGTAACAATGAAACCATGGGACGCCTTTTGGTAAATATCAATTCTTAGGTACGCCTTTTGGTAAATTGCCCTATTATTATTATTATTAGTTTCCCAACAATAATGCAAGTGTAACATAATGTAGGTATATATCTGCCTTTTATTATCCAACTAGTATAATACCCGACACATGAAAACCCTAATAGCAAGCTACTGTGATGGATCATCCCCATATAAAAATTAATTTAATATCAAAGTGAACCAATGACCCACATATAAGATATTAAACTGATAAGAACATATACTACACTTGATCTTAGTCAAAAGGCCGAAAAAGGTATGAGTTGCTTTACCGTTCTTTATACATTTTTATAATTGCTCTGTTTGTAATTCGTCTTGGTAATTTCAGATGTGGAACTATCATTTTTCTTACATCAACTCAAGGGGAGTTAAAGGCCTATATTTCATTAAAATTAACTTAAATTTATTTTTTTATGTACTTTACTGTAATCATTATAACTTATTTAAAATTTTAATTTTAGAAATTTTAAAATATAATTTCAAATTAAAATTTGAAATTATTTTTTTTGAATTTAATAAATTATTTTTTAAAATTTTAATTTTGGATTAAGATCTGAATTTTTCTTTTTAAGATTTGTAATTATATATTTTCTTAAATTTTAATTTTGGATTAAGATCTGAATTTTTCTTTTTAAGATTTGTAATTATATATTTTCTTTTGAATTTATATTTATAATTATAAATTTTTTATTTAGAAAATTTATATTCGATTTAAGCGGGAATCCTAAGCTCACTGTGAATGCCACGTCTGCATATAAAACTGTGTTTTATAGATATTAATTTTGGATTAAGATCTGAATTTTTTTTAAGATTTATAATTATATATTTTCTTAAATTTTAATTTTGGATTAAGATCTGAATTTTTCTTTTTTATGTTTTGTAATAATATATTTTCTTTTGAATTTATATTTTTAATTATGAATTTTTTATTTAGAAAATTTATATTCGATTTAGGCGGGAATCCTAATCTCCCTGTGAATGCCATGTCTGCATACAAAATTGTGTTTTATAGATATTAACTAGTATAATACCCGTGCGATGCACGGGAATCTTACACAATTCAAATAACATGTTTAGTGATAATATATATATATATATATGTCAATTTTTATTATTAAATGAAAAATTAAAATAAAAAATAATTTCATTTCATCATGAATTTATATCAGTAATAAGATATAGTATAAGTATTATTTTTTATAATATAAGATATTAATGGTGATCATAAGTTTTATAAGGGTGGTGGATGTGGATGCGATCTAAAGTTTACTTTGCTTTGATAGATGTGTGTCAGGCTTGTGCTATAGTGCAACACATAGACAGCCTATGCTATAGTACAACACACAGACAACACATGAAAATCCTTGTAGCAAGCTACTGTGATGGGTCATTCCTCATATAAAAATTAATTTAATATCAAAATGGACTAATGACCCACATATCATATATTAAACTAATAAGAACAGATACTACACTTGATCTTAGTCAAAAGGTCGAGAAAGGTATGAGTTGCTTTAGTGTTCTTTGACTATTTTTATAATTGTTCTGTGTGTAATTTGTCTTGGTAATTTTAGATGTGGGACTATTATTTTTCTATTGATAGATAGATAGATAGGTATGAAATGTTTTTGACATGGATCATGCATGCGCACGCACACACCTATTGATGTTGCATTTTGATTATTTAATGGTAAATAATTTTTATTAGATTATTGGATAAAAATGGGCTGTCAATTTCTTTTTCATTGAGATAACTTTTGCTAAATAATGCATTTTCTTTTCATTTATTTATTTATTGATATATTTAGTTTCTTTTCCTGACATTTATCTAATTGATGTAGCATTTTGAAGGCTTTGTGAAGGACCACTTCCGTAGACTGGCCATGGCATCCTTAAATCTTGTGAAGAATGTGTGGGTGAGTCCCAAACTCCAGATGATTGTTTGACATAGGAAAGCCCAGAGCATTCCTATTCTGCAAACTTCAAACTGAGTCTGAAAAAACTTTTGCCACAATTAAAATCTGCATTTGGGGAAGTAGGGGTCGATCAACAAAATCAAAAACCCCTTTGTTTTAGAAAACTATGGGAAAATAATTTGTAGATTGTACTTGCAGAATTTTTTTCCTTGATAGGATATGTGGGCGGAAGAAGCTGGGTGACAAGGTATGGTAGTCCGAGCGACTCCATGCAGAGCTCCCGGGACCTTCTCGGGAAGAGGAGCATCCAGAGCCCCTCGCGATAAACATGCCCTGAAAATCAGATCAAAAAACCCCTCCCGGGATCGCCCCGGGATGTCGGGTCCCGAGACCGCCTATGGGAAGTGGAGCGCCCGCGACCTCCGGGGCCAGAAGACCCCGAGATCACCTCGGGGAAGTGGAGCCCAAGCAGCATTCGACCTCAAGTAACGACCCTTTTTTTTCTCGGATATGTGGATAAGTACCCCCACTATCGCGGAGTTATCATGACCCTTAAATATCGTAACGGGTCACACTTAATGACGGTATGGACCGTTTCAAAGACTATCCTGTAACCGACGAAGGAGAGACGTGACACAGATCATGAGATGCACCAAGACAGTCACCGCAGGTATAAAAGATATTCCAAAATTATTAGTTTGTTATACTAAATTACCAAAATTTAAAATAATGATATAATTGAACTAATTATTATTATTTTAAAAAAAATCTTGGTATATTCAGCAGCTAGTACTTTAAGAAAAAAAATTAAATATCAATTTTAAAATTTTTAAAGTTTGAAAATGATGTATTTGACATGTGTACAAGTCACGTGTTGGGGATTTTCGACATAGATAAGTTTCGCCTCATTGTTAAGATGGCCGGGAACCTTAACCATTCAAGGAGTATGTATGTATGTATCTCGATCGAATCTGTGTGTGTCTAGAATAGAATAGGATAGAATTGATCAAATTAAGTAAGTAATTTGTCAACTAAGTAGATAGATATTAGGATCACATTCTAATATAGAGTAGTCTATTTTTTAAAACAATTTTTTTATTGGTCATTTTATTTTCGGCTTTTTACCAAAGGGCGTACCTAAGAATTGATATTTACCAAAAGGCGTACCATGGTTTCATTTTCGCTAAAGGGCGCACTCATTTTAGTGAACTTCCTCTTATACCCCTCCAGCTAACTACTGTCTTTCTCTTTCTCTCTCAGTAATAAATTCCGAGACGTCTGCACATGCTTTTTCAGACTTTTTATTTTAAAATAATATATTATGGAATCGGCGCTAAAAAACGTAAGGTAAAAATTGAAAAAAAATATTTCAGTTAAAAAATATCTTATCCAACGTGATTTAAAAATATAAAATGATATTTTTTTATTATTGATTAATATAAATTAATATACTAAATAATATTTAATAAAAATATCAATATATAAAAAAAATCTGAAATCTTTTGATTTCAGACAGTGTGGGCCTGAAATTTTTGATTTCAGGCTCACGTTGGGCCTGAAATCTTTTGATTCAGGCCCGACGTGGACTCAATTTTTTTTCTATTTTAAAAATATATTAATATATAAAAAACCTATCAAAATACGTAATTTCATATTAAAACGTAGGGTCTGAAGTCACGCTAGGCGAGCCTGAACACAGATGTGTTCAGGCCCTCCAGGCCCAAGGAGGGCCTGAACACATCTTGGATAAAAGTAAGTAAATTAAATAAAAATATCAATAGTTCTAGTTAGAGTTGAGCTAGGAGATGGTATTTTTGGTGTCTAAACTTCTAATGATGATAAATTATGTTACAATAGGAGATTTTTAGGTCAATCAGTGGGTTTTCACCAAAACCCACTGATGGACCTAGGATATTTGGATTTCTCAAAATCGAATATCAATAGTTAGAGTTGAGCTAGGAGATGGTATTTTTGGCGTCCAAACTTCTAATGATTATAAATTATGTTGCAATAGAAGATTTTTAGGTCTATCAGTGGGTTTTCACCAAAACTCACTGATGGACCTAGGATATTTGGATTTCTCAAAACCCAATATCAATAGTTAGAGTTGAGCTAGGAGATGATATTTTTGGTGTCCAAACTTCTAATGATTATAAATTATGTTGCAATAGGAGTTTTTTATGATGAATCAGTGGGTTTCGGTGAAAACTCACTGATGGACCTAGGATACTTGGATTTCTCCATACTTGATATCTCTATTTAGAATTTACTTAGGAGATGTTATTTCTGATGTGCAAACTTAGTATCAATAATTTTCAGTTATGTTCTCTAACCGTATCAGTTGGCACACAAAGATGTATAAATATGACTGCATCTTGGGCACAATTAAAAGAAACATCTCTTCCAACATGATTTCAAAAATATAAAGAGATAATTTTTTATATTTAATTAATCTAAATTAATATAATAAATAATATTTAATAAATATATTAATATATAAAAAACCCTATCAAAACACGTGATTTCAGATACAAACGCAGGGCCTGAAGTCATCCTGGTAGAGCTGCCAAACGGGCCAACCCGTGGCGGGGGGGGTCGACCCATGGCGGGCCGACCGTTTGGCGAGGCGGGGTAGGTTGACCCGTCATCTAGGCGGGTTGGAAAATTCCCAACCCAACCCAATCCAAGGCGGGTCGTGGGTTAGTCGGGCTAACCCGCGGGCCCATCAAAATATTTTTAAAAAATTAAAAAAAATCATATATTTAGATTTCATCAATCAAATATATTAAGAAATATATTTTTTAAATATAAATGGATACAAACGAGTACTCATGTGATGAAAAATATTATTTTTTATTTCAAAATAATAACAAAGAAAGATAATAAATTATTATAAAACTTAACTAACATGTGATACTCAATCCGCGAGCCAACCCAAGCCCGTCGCGGGCCGACCCGTGCGGATCGCGGGCCTAGGTGGGTTGGCCCACAGCGGGCTTGGGTTGCTTAAATTCTAACCCAACCCGCTTAAATTGATTGGCGGGGTGGACCAATTCAACGGGCCCAACCCAAATTGACAGCTCTACATCCTAGGAGGACCTGAAGTTAAACAACTTCAGACCCTATAAATAATTAATTTAATAAATAATGATTAAATATAAAAAAAATATTTTTAAAATAAATGAATTTTTAGTGCCCTTGGGCCTGAAGTCATCTGAAGTAATATTATTATTTTCAAAAAACAATTTTTTAAATAGAATCAATTTGAAGTAATATTTTTCTTGAGGTTGGAAAAATTAATTTCCAGGACACTTAAAGAAATGTCCTTGTAGCTAACAAGGCTTCCTAGGATTGTGTCAGACTGAAAGATAAACCAAGTCAAGTAAAATATTGCGCCTTCAAAAGTTTATACATTTTTTAAAATATACTTGCATATATTTTCAAAGTACTATCATTTTGGCTTATAAAATTATTTTTTTAAGGAATATTTACTTGGGTTGGAGAATTTCTAGGACACTGAGGAAAATATCCTCGTAGCTAACAAGGTTTCTTAGGATTGTGTCAGACTGGAAAAAAAACCAAGTAAAGTAAAATATTATGTCTTAAAAACAAGATTTTTCTAAGTACTTTCAATATATGAGTCAAACAACATTTTTTAAAAATTCTAATATTTTTCAAAAGTGCTTACACACTTCAAAATTTACTAATATTTTTTAAAAAGTACTTGCATTTTTCAAAGATCATAATATTTTTTAAAACGTACAAAATATCATTTAAAATACAAAGCTTTTACAATATTTCTCAAAATGCACTAGTGAAAATCTTTCTATGAGTATATTTTTTGAATTTTTTTTCTAAATGAAAGTTTTTCTAAAGCAATATTTTTTAAGTGAGAAGTTTTTTAGTTACAAAATACTTTTCAAAGTGAAATTCTTTTTGGGTGCAATTTAAGTACTTAGTTTTATGCTATGCTTTCAAAAAAGTTATACTAAGTACTTTAAAAAAGAACCAAATATTTTCATTGTTGGTGCAAATATTTTAGGTAATTTTTTGATGTATGACAAAGGGGGAGAGATGCGCTTAAGTTAGAAATTTTTTTCTCTCTTACCTAAGGATAAAAAAAAATCAAAATATTTTTTTCAAAAAAGGGGGGAGAGTGAGCGAAAGTTAGAAGTTTTCCCTAAAAGATCAAAAATAGGTTTTCAAAATTTTTTATTTTTTCCCAAGGTTTAGCCCCTTCAACCAATCTAACTTAAGATATTGTCAAACATCAAAAATGGGGAGATTGTTGGTGCAAGTTGCATCAGTGATGTCCTCCTCTAAATGTTTCAATGTTTGACAATATACTTAAGTCAGTGATACATTGAACAAAGGTAGGGCTAGTCAAGAAAGGTATACCAAAGTGAATCAAAGTCCTAGTTAACCTAGGCACGAAGTCCTGGTTCAAGGAATTGGGCACTAAGACCTGGTGAGTGAAGCTGGACACTAAGACCTGGTAAGTGAAGCTGGGCACTAAGACTTGGTGAGTGAAGCTGGGCACGAATACCTGGTTCGAGGAATTGGGCACGAAGTCCTGGCCGAGGGTTGGGCACCGAAGACCTGGTTCGAGGAATTGGGCACGAAGACCTAGCCGAGGGTTGGGCACTGAAGTCCTGGACCTAGGGTTTGGGCATGAAGTCTTGGTCCGAGGGATTGAGCAACTTAGCTGAGCGATGACTAAGGACAGAAGTAGAGACGGGTCGAGGGTCGGACGTCTTGAGATCCGAGAGTATCGAAGGCTAAGCTAAAGTCCACCCGAATAGACTGGGTGGCAACCGTCTCCTGAGAGGAGTAGGTGAAAGGTGTGTTCCCGGGGGTGGGAACTTGCGTCGGTTCGACCTAGGGTTTCGTGGAAATCCAAAGTCAGAACCAAGACAGCTTAGGCTGTAAATAATGGCTAACATGTTCGCTTCCTTTTGTGTTGGAACTAACCTTGGTTGCAGGGATCGAAGGACTGGTTTTCTGCAGCTAAGGCGCCTCACTGGGGCTAGGCGCCCGTATGGATACGGGCGCCCCAGTTGAAGGCTAAACCAAAGCAAGCGAAGCAAAACTGCCACGAAGCCTCTGGACATACTCAGCTCGGGCGCCCGGGACCATACGGGCGCCCCCATCAGCTCAGTCGCCCCTGTGAAGATGGATAAGCGCTGACCGAGCCTGCGGATAAGAGATCACGCAGGAAAGGCCACGTGTAGGCACCCCCATCGACACATGCGCCCCCATGAAGCCTATAAAAGGAGCTTCGACCCCAAGGCTCATTACACAACTTCCAAGATCCATTATGAGCTTTCTGACTGACGACAAAGCGCTAAAGACGATCTCTATGACCGGGAGGCTCTAGGAGGAAGTGACGGCACTTCGGAGGTCCAGATCGGCCGAGTCTTTGACCATTTTGTTTTTGGTTTGCTTTTATTATTCTGTACTGAATTTCCTATATTTTTTATTGTAATTATTGCACTGTAAGATGGTTTCTCCGCCTCCGGAAAGTCCGGAAAGGAGACCAATAGTGGACGGGCGTTCCCGTGCTTAGGCCTTGGATGTACTGACCCTGGGGGGTTGGGAACCAAGTAAATCTCGCGTGCAATTTGTAGTTTGTTTTGTCGTTTACTTTTCTGTTTTCCGCTGTGCTACTAACGCTTTATTTAGAACGAATTTTGAAAGTAAGACAAGTTTCTACGAGAAGAATTTACAGTTGATATTCACCCCCCCTCTATCGACGGCACCGGCCCTACACATTCCACTCCGCACTCAAACCCTAGGATTTCCCGAGTACAATCACACAACACTCGTACCCTCACGACTCGACTGACTCCTCATCCACAGCCTCGACTATTGCCTTCGCGCCCTCTTCGTCTTTGGCTCCCGTCCCTCGGATGCACGCAAGCCTCCAGCTTGCCTCCATGTCATCCTTCACGCATGCCTCGAAGTCCGCGCCCTTCAGCTCATCGTCCCTGCTCTCCAAGGTCCCTTGGGTGCACACAAGCCTCCAGCTTGTCTCCATGCCACCCTTCACCGTACCGAGGTCGTCCAGTCAAGTCAATATGTGTAAACCTATACAATCTGCACACTCAACATACACATATTAAATACAAGGGAAAACCTAACTTAAACACTTTGCCCAAATATCAAAACACTTTGTCACTTCGGACCATAGATTGCCTCAACACAGTCGATGTCCGGGGTACTTAGGCTTGGTCTGGGATATACACGCCTGACCAAGTACCCAAAACCTTAATACCTCGTGGTGCAGCCGATGCCCAGGGTACTTAGGCTTGGTCTGGGATATACACGCCTGACCAAGTACTCAAAACCCTAATACCTCGCGGTGCAGCCGATGCCCGGGATACTTAGGCTTGGTCGGGGTTGCTACAAACTCCCCAGCAAGGACACAAACCGGAATGCCTCATGATCTCCCGAGCGCCCAAGATAGGTATGTGTTGCGGAAGCAACATACCCGATCAAAGGAAGACAAGCGAAACATTCAAAAGAATAATCCAGGTATACACATACACAGGATAACAAAAATATTGCTTTATTTATGTGAAAAATACATGGAGATCAACATCTCAGAGAATTATCAAGATACAATTGGAATATGTTGTGAGAGAAAGCGCTCTTCTACTTAGGCATTTTTCCTCTGCAGCGTCATTCCTGCAAAGACGCTAGGCTCGGAAGCCACCTCCCAAATGTGTGGTGAGCAGGAGTCCGTCGACGGGATCCTTGAATCTTTTACCACCTTCTGGGTACTCCATCCGAGTAGTCAGTGACAGAGAAGGACGCCTGAGGTAACACATGGGTGGCACGACCCCATCTGGAGACCCAGGCCACTTCTTCCAGCAAAGATAAGTTCGATACAACATTCAGAAGGAAGAGGAGGGGAAACAACAACGACAATCTCTATCTGGGTCGCGTAAAGATGCAAAGAATAATTTCCTTGACAGAAGAAAGCAACAACTGCAATTTCTCTCCGGATACAGGAACAACGAAAAGAAGAAAGAGAAAGAGAGAAAGACATAGCTGCAACCACTCCCCTCTTGGTGATGGCGTATCCCACAAACACCATCATGTGCCCAAAACATGGGGAAAAAAGGATGGGGAAGAGGATGACGTTTGCCGGTGCACCACCATAGGCTGACCAAGGGGAGGTCATCAGCAGGATGAAGTCATCTCCTCCATGCCCCCTGGAGGTCCATGTAAGGTCTTTTCTGAACTCCTCAGATAACCCGAGAGTCCCACATCCTCCAGGATCTTCAGCGAGACCCTGGACATCATCTCCACCATACTCCCCGGCGAGGGAAGTGATACAAGAGACTCTACCTCTGTCAGACCCCTCAGCCAAGAACACTACTGCGTCTCCGATATCAGGCATCAACAAGGGAGAAGGGAAGAACACTGGGACGACAGCAGACGGAAGGGATGGATGAAAGAGATGGTGTACCCCTCTCGCCCTATTTATATGGACCACTGCCTCTTCGTGCAGTCAATGCAAGAATGATGCGAGAACAACAACAGACGTCAAAGCGTCGCTTCGACCAGCACGCCAATGCTGCGCCTAGGAACCTGCTGTTGGATCGGAGAAAACGATAGAGGGGGAGGGGGGTGAATATCGTTGTAAAACTTTTTCGGACAGTTAAAGAATATGCACAGCGGAAAAAGATAAAGTACACAAGAACACAAGTCATTTTTTACTTGGTTCGGAGTCACGGTCGGCTCCTACTCCAAGGTCCACGGTCCTTGACCGTTTACTTTGGGCAATTCTATAATCGCGATAAAAGATTTACAATTCAAATACAAAAGTAGATCAGAAAATTGAAATTGCTACACTTTTCGTTACCGACGCCCGAGGTGGATCGAATTTCGAAGCAGAGGGTCGTCGTCGGCGCCGGAATCTCAAAGTCGGAGTTTGTCGAAGCATAGCGCTTGAACAAAAAGGTTTGGAGCATTGAGAGCAAGTGATTGTCGAAGCCTTGGGGGTGCACCCCCTTTTATAGTACTCATACGGGCGCTTGTGTCGATGGGGGCGTCTAACACGTGGCCTTCCCTGCGCGAATCCTTATTCGCGAGCTCGGTCAGCGCTTATCCACCTCCACTTGGGCGCCTGAGCTGATGGGGTCACGGACGCCTGACTTGAGTACTTCCAAAGGCTTCGTGGTTGTGTTTTGGATTTTGCTTTCACCCTTGGGCGCCCGTATCCATACGGGCGCCTGAGCCTATTCGGGCGCCCGAGTCCATCCGGGTGCCTAGGCCCAGTGAGACACCTCACTTGCAGACGACCAGTCCTTCGATCCTGTAACTTGGGTTAGTTCCAAAACATACCAAACATTAGTTACAGCCGTAGCTGTCTTGGTTATGACTTCGGGTCTCCCAAATGGAGCCCTAGGTCGAACCGATGCCTATTGTTCCCTCGACAGGGAACGCGTCCTCACCTACTCCTCTCAGGAGAGTTTACCTTTTGCCAACTGGCTCCTCCGGTTGGACTTTTTCCCAATCCACCTTACCAGGTCTTCGTGCCCAACTTCCGGTCAGGTCTTCTTGCTCAACTTCCGGTCAGGTCTTCGGTGCCCAGCCCCTTGCCAGGACTTCTTGCCCAGTCCTCGACCACGACTTCTTTGCCCGACTTCCAGTCAGGTCTTCTTGCCCAGTCCTTGACCAGGACTTCTTTGCCCAGCCCTTTGCCAGGACTTCTTGCCTAGTGTACCTAGGACTTCTTCCTGCACACTCAATGAACATGTTAGATCACAATAACATCTTAACTTCTGAACCCATTGCCATTATCAAAACCCAGGTTTGACTTAGGTGTTGCCTGCACCAACAATCTCTCCCTTTTTTGATTTATGGCAACACGGTTCAAAAAGTTAAGTTAAAGAAACAGGTATTGTAAAAGATTGTTAATTTCCTCCCCCTGGAAGTAATTCTCCTCCTGAGTTTTTCAAAAATATGTGGGGTTTTTGAAAACATTTCTAAGTCCTTGTCTATCCAAAAAGTAAAAAGATTTTTCAGGTTTTCAACACTTAGAAATTTTCAACAAGATTTTCAAGTTAGAGAAAACATTTTCCAAAAGAATTTTAAGTTTAAACACTTAGAAAATTTTCAAAATGAATTTCAAGTTTACACACTTAGAAAATTTTCAAAATGAATTTCAAGTTTAAATACTTAGAAAATTTTCAAAATGAATTTCAAGTTTAAACACTTAGAAAATTTTCAAAATGAATTTCAAGTTTACACACTTAGAAAATTTTCAAAATAAATTTCAAGTTTACACACTTAGAAAATTTTTAAAATACATTTTGAGTTAAGCATTTAGAAAATTTTCAAAATAAATTTTGAGTTAAGCATTTAGAAAATTTTGAAAATAAATTTTGAATTAAGTACTTAGAAAATTTTCAAAATAAATTTTGAGTTAAGCACTTAGAAAATTTTCAAAACAATTTCGAAGTTAGAAAATTTTCCAAAACATTTTTGAATTTTTAACACTTAGAAAATTTTCAATACAAGTTTTGAATTTTTAAAGATGCTTCAGATTTGAAAACAAGTACATTCGTTACTTTACTTTTTGAAAAAATGAGATAAAAGTTTTTAAAAGTTTTTGAAAAAAATCGAAAATTTAAAAATTCGAAAAAACTTCTTTTCTCTCCATTCCAATCTCTCCCCCTTTGCCATATATATAAAAAAATTATAGCAAGAAACATTGAGTAAAGAAAGTAAAGTACTGTATTGAACCAATTCTAAGCATAACCTTGACCAAATCAATTAAAAATTTCTCTTTCGGGTCCTGTCTAACCCAGTTAGCTACTTACTAACTGTCATAAACAATAGCTTTCGCTAGGGTTAGTCATGTTAGGTGTTCTGATCAGGTTAGATTTTCTAAGCTTGACACTTAACCTGATTACTGTTCAATTGGTATTTATTGCCCCAATTACTGCAGATGCACTGACTTAAAGCATCTTGAATCAAGGCATAGACCTAAGCATCTCAACCCAGTCTAGGTTGTCAATCAAAAGTACCCTAGGGTGCTTGTGAGATGCTGGCTTCTAGATCTATAGGTGCATGCAGTTCTAGGGTTAGGGCCTAAGCTAAGTCTATTTGCGAAAAATCCCTAGTTTTGAAGGGGGTAAGTTTTTCTAAAAAAACTAATTCGGAAAATCAAAAAAATAATTTTTCAAACATATTAAATAACACATAAAAAGTAAAATAATTTTTGAAGGAAAACATGTAGAGCAGTCCTATTCTACTAAGCATGACTTTAGCATACTAATTGAAATGACAAGTAATCAACGAGTAACTCTGATAACTGCATAAGAGTCATCTGTTCAATAGTAGGACCAGAAAAGTCAAACCAAAGTCAAGTACGAGTCAAATACAAGTCAACCCTACTTAGTAGGGATAGTCAAATAGTCTGCAATACACTGAGATAGCTGAAAATGATTTAAGAAGAAGGGCCAGGACGGTCAGATGGGCCAGGCTGCCAAGATCGAAATAGCGACATCATTTCATTGTATCGTGCGTCGCTTATCTCTCGATTGGCTCGGAGGGCGTCCATGTGCTCAATGTGATAGGCCTCGACCTCCTCCATGAGGTTGTGCATCTCTGTCTGCAATAGTGTAATGCGTTGATCGGTGGTTAGTGGAGGAGGCTCCTGTAGGTGCTCGTTGATCTCAGCTGCGAGATTGGCTACGTCTACCTCCACCTCCTCGTCGGATTCATCCTGTCGTCTAGCCCTCTCTCGTCTCCATGATATGACCCCCATGGCTGAAACGTCTATCCCCGCTAGAGAGAAGTTTCTAAACCCTATTTCGTCAAACTCAGTCATCGAGATAATCTCCCCGGTAGTGATATCGTGACCATGGTGGTGAAGAAGGGCGGTGATAACATGGCTAACTGATGAATCATGGCGTAGAGTAAAAAGGCGTGAAACGGTCGCATGGTCGTGACATCTCGGGTGGTAAGTGGGAGTACACAACGGACTATAACCCAGTAGAGGGCATAATCCTGGACTCGGAGGTCAACGGACTGAAATCGCCATGCTAACGGGTTTCGCACATCTCCAAAGAAATATGAGTAGAGAGTGTCTAGAGTAATGTGCGAATAGGGGGTGCAAAGGGAGGGTCGGTCGGAGGATAACAAGAAAAGGTAGACTGCGATTGTCGTAGTCCGAGAAACCGGTTAAACAAGGTTGGAGAAATGGTTAGGGGTGTCCCTTATACTGTGGTAGAGTAGAGTAGGTCATCAATCTTGACTAGGTTATTGTAAAATTCTACACACATGGTCGAGTTTACATGATGTGTGCAGAAGACTAGATGATCTAGTTGATGATCTAGTTGATAGAAGTTGATTGCATCCATAGCTAAGGGGCAAGATTGAGTAAAGAATTGCCTATTTAGGAAGCTAGTCTTAATAGACTTATAGGTTGTTTAGGCAAACTTGTTAAACAATTCTAAGTTAGGGAACCTTGGGTCGGGGCTAGGTTCGGCCACAGGGTTGGGTTGATAGACGCGACGTTTTCTAAATATATAAAAGAAAATTGAGCATTTAAAAAGCAAAATAAGGAAAAAGTAAATTGCTTGAAAAATGCATAATAAAATTGATACCGGGGCGGCATTTTTGAAGTAGAGCGTTTGAAGACGAGGAAGGAGCGTTCGGGCGCCTTGGGAGGAAGAGAAGTGAAAGAAGGTTTTGGTTTTGGTGTGGGGGAAAAAGAAGGAGCCATGCTCCTTATATATTGTCATACGAGCGCTCGTGAAGGGTCGGGCGCCCGTGTTCATTGGGGCGCCCATAAGGTCACGGGCGCCCGGTTCAGTGAGCAGCTTTTGGCAGACTTGACTGCTTGGGTGAAGACAAAAACCTAGGCGCCCGATGGGTCACGGGTGCCCGGGTCAGGTGGGTAGGGGTTGACAGCTTTTGCTGTCTTGGTCGAAGAGAAAGTCGGGGCGCCCGACAGGTCACGAGCGCCCGAGCTGACCATGGTTTGACTATTGACCAGTTTGACCGTTTGACGAGGTTTGACTCTTTTACCCAACCAACAATTAAACCAATTAAGCTCCAAATTGCATGATTTACTTGACCACAATACAAAAACCAGATGAATTTGAGTTAAGTTAGGTCCTAACCGTCTCACCCAGTCTATAGTTATCAATCATGTTAACCTTATGGGTTTTGTGAGACATGTTTTAACAGAAATAAAGATTTTATTTTGAAAAGTTGAATTAACTTTTAAAAACAATTAAGTTTTAAATTTATTTTGTAAAGTGGTTGAATCTAAGATTAATTGAAAATTTATGTTAGATTCAAATCTGACAATAGTAAAGTGAATTTGATTTTCAATAATCGACTTCCAGGTCTTGGCGAGACACTAGGCTTTCTTTGGCTGTAGCCTTATTGGATCATCAACCCTTTCCTTGACAAAGTCTTTTATTGAAAATTCATCTTCAAGTTACTCCTTGAAAGATTTTGGTCTAACTAGTTTGAGTCTTGGATCGGTAGCTTCGGCTAGTTCCACCAAAATGGTTTCCATAACGTACTATCATCTCACCTCCACCCAATACTATATTGTTCAAATTTCAGTTAAATTGTTTCAGTCCTTAGTCTAACCAGTCCTAGGTCTAAACATAATAATTTGCAGGAATAAATAAACAATCAAGCATGCAATTAAAATTAAGGAATTAAGCAAAAGAAATTTATCTAATTATGAAAATTATTTTTAAATTGGCTTCCCCTGGACTAAAGCCACGATAATGATTAGGCAAGATGTGAATCTTGTCCTTGGGGATCCAATACTGGTTTGGTCCATCTTGGTTATTCAAGCAAAGTTTGGGTACCCATGCTTGAACTTTGGGTCTAGATTGGTTCAATACAGCATAATATGACCGTTGTCTCGACTTGGTGCGATACCCTTACCCAGATTGATTTAGAACGGACTTCTGTTTTCCAAGGATCATGTCCAGACCCTTGGAACCCGAAGTAAATCATTCTAAAGCTACTCTGAGGTCCTTGACTTGAGTTTTCAAGGAGGAGTTCTCTTTCTCAAGCTTTTCAACTTGAGTAAAGGTTCCTTCTTGAACCTTCTCGGTCAAGGATCTAGAGTCAGCTTCCTCTTTCAGGAGTTTTACTTCCTGTCGGAGGGATTCGACTCGGATTTTGGCTTTCGCCAAGTTACGAGATAAGTACGCTATTAACTTTGATAATTCAATTTCGGAATAACCACTTACCGTTATTTTGCCGTTCTCCGAAATTGTCAGCCTTCCGTCGTCCGACTCTGATTCCGATCCGGTGTCGATGTCTTCCGAAGTGGTCAGGGCAAGCAGATTTGACTGTGGGGCCTCTTCTTCTTCTTCGGAGGAAGATTCGTCCCACGTGGCTTAAAGAGCTTTCTTCTTTCGAGTCTTCTTAGCTTCCTTTAGACTGGGGCACTCCGATTTGTAGTGTCCCTTCTTGTTGCATTCGTAGCAGGTAACATTTGGTTTGGTCTTTGAAGTTGAAGGTTCAGCTGGATCTTCCTTTCGTCGGCTTGATTTCCTTAGTTTGGTTTGATGCTTCAGCTCCTTGTAGTAGTCCCAAGCTAGCTGCACCAACTTGGGTCGATCCCCTTAACTATCTTCTGAATCTGAGTCTTAGTCAGACTCGGGTGCTGTTTGAGGCTTTTTCATGGCTACCTTTCCTTGGGGTTTACCTGCAAGAAAAGCAATACCTTTCTCGGCCAAAGTGTAGTTAGGCTATTCATGTAATTCTAGTTCTGAAAATAATTCATCTAATTTAATTTTTGAAAGATCCCTTGAAACCTTGTAAGCATCTACCATAGATGCCCACAGAGTATTTCTTGGGAAAGCATTTAAGGTATACCTAATTAGGTCACGGCTCTCTACCTTGTGACCGATTGTGTGCAGGCCGTTCATCAGCTCTTGAATTCTGGCGTGGAGTTGTGCTGCTGATTCGCCCTCATTCATTTTTATAGTGTAGAGTCTGTTCAGCAACAGATCCCTTTTGCTGATTCTGGTGTCGGAGGTACCTTCGTGCAGCTCAATCAGTTTGCTCCAAAGTTCTTTAGCACTGTTGAAGGGACCCACCCGGTTCAGTTCTTCCTTGGTTAATCCGCATTGCAATGTCTGAGTTGCCTTAGCATAAGCCTTGATCTTTTTCTTCAGAGCGGCATTCCATTCAGAGTAGTGTTGTGCCACTCCTTCTGTGTTCTTGGGGATTTCGAGGCCAGATTGGATTATTATCCACATAACCACCTGAGTTTTCAGGTGGACTTCCATCCGACTTTTCCCAATAATAGCGGTGGTCTGGCTGTGCTGAAACCCTCTTGCATGGCCATAATAATTTTCTGAAAAAAATAAGAAAGACAAAGAAACTTGTCCCAAGACTTGGTCTTGGAAAGTAGTGCTGAAGAAAATTAATCGAAATGAAAACGATCGAGTGGTGTTGCACCGACCTCGATTAACGAGAGAAAAATTCAAAAAAGAAATTAAAATTTTCATAAAATTCGAAAAAAACTCTCAAATTGGTGGTTGCACCAAATTTGAGCCACCCGCTCTGATACCACTTGTTGGATCGGAGAAAACGATAGAGAGGGGTGAATATCGTTGTAAAACTTTTTCGGACAGTTAAAGAATATGCGCAGCAAAAAAAGATAAAGTACACAAGAACACAAGTCGTTTTTTACTTGGTTCGGAGTTGCGGTCGGCTCCTACTCCAAGGCCCACGGTCCTTGACCGTTTACTTTGGGCAATTCTATAATCGCGATAAAAGATTTACAATTCAAATACAAAAGTAGATCAGATAATTGAAATTGCTACACTTTTCGTTACCGACGCCCGAGGTGGATCGAATTTCGGAGCAGAGGGTCGTCGTCGGCGCTGGAATCTCGAAGTCGGAGTTTGTCGGAGCGTAGCGCTTGAACGAAAAAGTTTGGAGTGTTGAGAGCAAGTGATTGTTGAAGCCTTGGGGGTGCACCCCCTTTTATAGTACTCATACGGGCGCCTGCGTCGATGGGGGCGCCTAACACGTGACCTTCCCTATGTGAATCCTTATCCGCGGGCTCGGTCAGCACTTATCCACCTCCACTTGGGCGCCTGAGCTGATGGGGGCGCCCATGACCTCACGGGCGCCTGACTTGAGTACTTCCAGAGGCTTCGTGGTTGTGTTTTAGATTTTGCCTTCACCCTTGGGCGCCCGTATCCATACGGGCGCCTGAGCCCATTCGGGCGCCCGAGCCCATTCGGGCGCCCGAGTCCATCCGGGCGCCTAGGCCCAGTGAGACACCTCACTTGCAGACCACCAGTCCTTCGATCCTGCAACTTGGGTTAGTTCCAAAACATACCAAACATTAGTTACAGTCGTAGCTGTCTTGGTTCTGACTTTGAGTCTCCCAAATAGAACCCTAGGTCAAATCGACGCCTACTGTTCCCTCGATGGGGAACGCGTCCTCACCTACTCCTCTCAGGAGAGTTTACATTTTGCCAACCAGTTCCTCCGGTTGGACTTTTTCCCAATCCACCTGACCAGGTCTTCGTGCCCAACTTCCGGTCAGGTCTTCTTGCCCAACTTCCGGTCAGGTCTTCGGTGCCCAGCCCCTTGCCAGGACTTCTTGCCCAGTCCTCGACCAGGACTTGTTTGCCCGACTTCCGGTCAGGTCTTCTTGCCCAGTCCTTGACCAGGACTTCTTTGCCTAGCCCTTTGCCAGGACTTCTTGCCTAATGTACCTAAGACTTCTTCCTGCACACTCAATGAACATGTTAGATCACAATAACATCTTAACTTCTGAACCCTTTGCCATTATCAAAATCCAGGTTTGACTTAGGTGTTGCCGCACCAACACCCGCTACCCTTTGTGAGCTTATTCAATAAGATCGCGGATGATGCAGAGGTGTCGGTTCAGGAGCCACCCGCAGTCGCCAGGAGGAAAGATCGACAGGTGCCCGCCTTCGACATTAATGCAGGCAGGGTGCTATGACTTGTGAACCCACACCCAGGATCATCCTCGAAACAAGAAAATACATTCCAATTCGTTAAGTCCGTAATACAAAGGCACGAGACACATCGAGCAAGACACTGGCGCATACACAAGAAATAGTCAAGATGATCACACTAATTCAAAATTGTTACAAAAGGGTCTGGCCCCCTACCTAGGGTCCTACAAGTTCAAGTCCGTGAGACAGAGCCCCTTCTCTAACTCGGCCAGCACCTACAGACGCGGGTCAGTATCGGGAGGTAGGAGTTGATCCTTCTTCAACTGATCGATAGCCCCATGGAAGCGTTGCTACAGGTGCTTCAGTACATGGTCGGCCACGATAGCCCAGAATTCATCCGACTCCAGAAACTTCACCTTGAAGCCCACTTCAGCCTCCTCAAAACTAGAAGCCTTCGTAACCCAAATAGCAAGGAGTTCGACCTCAACAGCCTCATAGGAGCGCCTCAGCCATCCCAGCTTGGCAGACATCTCAGTCTGCTCAGCTAAGGCCTCTCTGAGCCTCTCCAATGTGGCTTGCTGGTCCGACCGAGCTAGAGCCAGGTCATCCTCAAGGACACACACGCGGTGATCAACGACCATCATATGAGTAGACTCCTTCTGACTGAGTTGCTCCGCCTGATACTGAACGTGCGCATTTAGCCTCTCGGTCGAGGCTACCATGTGTTGGATGTCATCCAATAACTTCTTCTCCCTCATCTGGAGCTGGTCCCTCTCCTGCGTCACCCGGAGCAAGTCCTGAGTAACAATCATCGCTTTCTCGGATGCCAAACGTTCTCGGTGACGAAAATTCTAAAGGGTCAGCTCCTTGTCCTGCAAGGTGTCCAGTAGATGCCCCACTTTAGCACGGAGTGATCTGCTGACCCCCGCTTGCATGAGCCCTGCTCGGTGCTCGTGGTCAGCCGAGGCCTCCGCTCTCAAGGCCCGGTGGGTTAAGATTTCAACCTGATCGACCATGAATAATAGCCTCGACCGGCGGTGAGGCAATCCTCGGCCGCCTATCATTACACCAAGGGGTTAGAGAATATGCAACAGAATGGCCAATGCAACAGTAACTTGTACCTTCAGAAGGATCTCCCGAACGGTGGCTAGTGGGCCGGCCGAGATTCGTACGGTTGCCCCCCCCCCAGGAGTACTTGGCATGTTACCTCTGTTGAAGCAGTCTGACCCTGATTGTTATTTTGGTGTTGACATCGATTTTAGTTTAGGTTGATGATTATGATTATGATTAAGTCCTGATCGAGGATTAGGCATCGTATGGAAAATCCTAGCTTGGAGGGCTAGGTGTTGGAAAATCCTAACCTGGAGGGTTAGGTGTGAAAAATCCTAGCTTGGAGGGCAAGGTATCTGGAAAAGTCCTAATTCGGAAGGGTTGGGTGAAAAGTCCTAGCTTGGAGGGCTAGGTGAAAAGTCCTAACTTGGAGGGTTAGGTGAAAATTCCCAACTTGGAGGGTTAGGTGAAAAAGTCCAGGCTTGGAGGGTCAGGTCCTAGCTTGGAGGGCTAGGTGTGGAAAAGTCCTAATTCAGAAGGGTTGGGTGAAAAGTCCTAGCTTGGAGGGCTAGGTGAAAAGTCCTAACTTAGAGGGTTAGGTGAAAATTCCCAACTTGGAGGGTTAGGTGAAAAAGTTCTAGCTTGGAGGGCTAGGTTGGATGAAACCCTAGCTTGGAGGGCTAGGTTTGAGTCCCTGGATCGGTCTGGTGACCGATCAGGGAAGTTGGCACGCTGCTCCTTCGTGGATCGGTCCGGTGACCGATCCAGTAATGACTAATCGGTCTGGTGACCGATCAGGGAGCGCATAGTGAGGTTGGGAACCTACTGTGTGACTCCTGATCGGTCTGGTGACAGATCAGGGAGCAGGCCGTTGCCTCGTTGCTTGGCTCCTGATCGGTCCGGTGACCGATCAGGGAGCAAGTAGCTTCCTCACTGCCTTGCTTCTGATCGATCTGGTGATCGATCAGGGAGCGAACAGTGAGTTGAGTTCCCCCGCTGATCAGTTCCTGAACGGTCCGGTGACCGATTAAAGACCTAGGATCTGATTTGCGCAGCTACTGTTCATTCAGTCGTGGACCGATCAGGCTTGAGCCTGATCGGACAGGGAGCTACCTGATCGGTCTGGTGACCGATCAGGCTTGTGTCACCGCGAGAGCTGGGAGTCCCAGCAAAGCGGTGGATCGGTCTGGTGACCGACCCACAGGCCCTGGATCGGTCTGGTGACCGATCACTTTAATTCAAATTGCACTGTCAGACGCTTTGATCGTGTCTGACCGTATCCGATTCTCTGCATTTGATTCCTGATACTTGATTTACTGAGTGATGTGCTGTGCTAATGCTCTGATTAAGCTGCAGGTGACAGGGAATGATTCAAATACTCAAGGAGAGTCAATGGAGGCCTTTCCTTGGAGCAGGTTTGTCCGTTTTCCATCTCAGGTTGCAACGGACGCTAGCGTTGGCTGGAGCTGCTGACTGGGGCTGGTCTGAGGGAAGCTCAGGGAGTCCAAAAGAGATTAGTGGTGGCTGGTGGTTGCAGGAGAGCAGCTGGAGGCTGCAGTGAGATGTTGACCTGGCGCTAGTGGAGAGTGGATAAGCAGCGTGGTGGAGAAGAGCAGACAAGAACTTTGGTTGCCTTGGTTTTCTGCTACGATTTCTTGCTGCGTGCTTGTGCTCTTGGCTGATCATCCTCTCTTGAGAAAGCTACTATGATCTTTGAAGCAACCATCCCTTGCTTGAGCACTTGGAGGCAGGAACAAGAGGCTTTGAGTCCAACAGCGAGAAGACACGAGGAAAGGGGTTCTTGCGTGAGATCGTCGCTGGGTGGAGCTTGGAAGAAGCTTGCTGTGTTCTTGTCTGTGCTAAGTGTTAAGTAAGATCTTTCTTGTGTTTCATTGTGCTTAAAACTATATCTTTGATTGAAACGCTGTAGAGAGGTTACTCCATCGAGAAGGAGGTTGCTTTCTATCCGGATCTTCCGGGGCTTGATCTGCCGACGATCAAGGGATCACCCACCTTAAGGGCACGCTAAGGAGTAGGGGCAAGTTATCCCCGAACTTTGTAAATCCTCTTGTTAGCGTTCTTGTGTTTGCTCATAGTTTAGGGTTTAGTTTTCTGCATATTCTGTTTTTACTACTTCCGCTGTGCTACTAAAAGTTTGAGTGCAGAAATTTGAAAAGCACAAAGTCCAAGTGTTTGGTTATATTCACCCCCCCTCTCTAGCCATCCGAGTTCCAACAAGTGGTATCAGAGCTTGGGGCTCTGTACAAGTGGATTAACAACTGAGAGCTATCATCCATGGCATTGAGAGAAGGTTTTTCCACCACCCGATCTTCCTTCTTCGATGGGGTAGATTTCCAATATTGGAGATCGAAGATGGAGTATTACTTGAAGATGAACATCAACACTTGGTTCGCGGTGAAGGAGGGCTTCACCCCTCCAAAGGATGATGAAGGCAAAGAACTTGAGTCGTGACGGTGGACGGTTGAACAAACTCGAAAGAGTGAAGCCGACGCAAAGGCGGTTGTCACCCTACAATGCAGCATGAACAAATACCGACTCATCAAGGTTGGTACATTCACAAGTGCAAAAGACTTGTGGAATAAGCTCATCGAACTTCACGAGGGCACCCGAGATTCAAGAATCGCCAAGAGGGACTTGTTCCTCAACCAACTTCAAAATCTCTCCATGAAGGAGAATGAAACGGTAAGTGAGCTACATAGCCGATTCAAGGAAGTCCTTAACGGGCTTCATTCTATTGATGAAAAGGTCGAGAACCGCGACCTTGTGAGGTATGTGCTAAAAGCATTTCCAAGGAATGTTTTATGGTCATCCATGGTGGATGCCTACAAAGTTTCCAAGGATTTATCAATTGTTAAACTAGATGATCTATTTTGTGAAATGGAATTGCATGAAATGGCTAACAAAGGCCCCAAGGAGAAGGGGATTGCCTTAGTTGCAGGGGAACGATCCAACAAGAAGAAGAAGGAGAAGAAGAAGGAGAAGGAAGTCTCTTCATCTTCATCCTCTTCCGAATCCGAGTCCGATTCCAAGGAAGATGGCAGCGGGTCTTTTTCCTCCGAGATGGCAAATTTTGTGGGAAGAATGATGAGAAGGGGTCGATGCTTCAAGGGTAAAGGTAACCATAGTGAAGTTAAGGTTGATATGACTAACATTTCTTGTTTTGAGTGTGGTAGGAAAGGGCACTTCAAGAGTGAATGCCCAAAGCTAAAGAAGAAGAGGAGTCCATCCTTTGGCACCGGAGGTTAGCACATGTTAACATGAAGAACATCCGGAAGTTGGCCAACAAGGGATTAGTCCATGGCTTACCAAGTATCAAGTATAAAAAAGACAAACTTTGTGATGCATGTCAAATGGGTAAGCAAACAAAATCTGCACATAAAGGTAAAAGCGTTGTAAGTACATCTATCGCGTTAGATTTACTTCATATGGATCTATTTGATTGTAGCACGATCAAATCATTGAATGGAAGTAGATATTGCTTTGTTATCATTGATGATTTTACTAGATACACATGGACTTATTTTCTTAAATATAAGGACCAAATCTTAGATGTTTTCATTTCTTTTTGTAGAAGAGTTGAAAATGAAAAATCATCAACCATTAAGACAATTAGAAGTGATCATGGAGGTGAATTTCAAAATCAACGATTCTTAGAATTTTGTCAAGATAGAGGGTATAGACATGAGTTCTCTACTCCTAGAACACCACAACAAAATGGTGTTGTAGAGAGGAAGAACCGTGTTTTACAAGAGGCTGCATGAAGCATGCTTAATGAGTACTCACTACCGAGTTACTTATGGGCTGAAGCTGTAAATACAGCTTGCTATGTGCAAAATCGAGTCTTAATCCATAGGTTCTTAGGAAAGACTCCCCATGAACTTTGGTTTGGAAAACCACCTATGGTTAAACACCTTAGGGTGTTTGGTTGTAAGGTGTTCATCCTAAACACCAAGGATCACCTTGGAAAGTTCACGGCAAAAGTTGATAAAGGGATCCTAGTCGGGTATTCCCTAGTTAGCAAAGCCTACCGAGTCTACAACAAGAAATCTAGATTGGTTGAAGAGTCTTCTGATGTTGTCTTTGAAGAAATTCCAAAGGACAATGAACAACCAGAAGATGAAGTCCAATTCGAACTTAGGAGACTAAGTTTGAATGAAACTCCAAATGTTGTTGATGGTGATGAATCTGATGATGGTGAGCCTAGACAACCCATAGATCAGCCGGATCCTGAGGCTGAGCTTGTGTCTAGTGAACCCATTCAAGAAGCACCACCAACACCTAGGCAAACTAGATTAGTCTCTAGTCATCCCCAAGACCAAATTGTTGGAGACATCCATCATGGGGTTAGAACTAGATCATTCTTTAGGAATGAGGCTAATGAAGTTGCCCTAATTTCCGAAATTGAACCTAGAAAAATTGATGAAGCATTAAATGATCCCGATTGGATCATTGCAATGCAAGACGAACTAGGTCAATTCGAAAGAAGTCAAGTTTGTGACTTAGTCCCTAGACCTAAGAAGACCACCATCATTGGAACCAAATGGCTCTTCAAAAATAAGTTGAACCATAAGAGAGAAATCATTAGAAACAAGGCACGCTTAGTAGCCAAGGGCTACAGTCAAGTTGAAAGCCTTGATTATGATGAGACCTATGCTCCCGTGGCACGATTAGAATCCATTCGATTGATGCTTGCATTTGTAACACATCGAGGGTTCAAATTGTATCAAATGGATGTCAAATCGGCCTTTCTAAATGGTTTAATTAGAGAAGAGGTCTATGTCGAACAACCTCCGGGTTTGAGAGTACCGAATTTCCAAACCACGTGTTCAATCTCAAAAAGGCACTTTATGGCCTTAAACAAGCACCCCGAGCTTGGTACGAGCGGTTGTCGACGTTTTTAATTGAAAAAGGCTTTGTAAGAGGCCAAATATACCCTACACTATTTCTACAGAGAGATGGTGACAATATTTTTGTAGCCCAAGTATATGTCGATGACATAATTTATGGCTCAAATAATAAGGGTTATTTAAATGAATTCATTGGACACATGAAAAGTGAATTTGAAATGAGTCTAGTGGGAGAGTTGACTTTCTTCCTTGGACTTAAAATCAAACAAACCCGAGATGGGATCCATGTGCACCAATCGAAGTATAGTCAAGAAATACTTCAAAAATTCAATATGAGTGATTCGAAAGAGGTAACCACTCCCATGACTACAAACACAAGATTAGACAATGATGAGAGTGGTAAACCAGTTGATTTGACTCAATATCGGAGCATGATAGGTAGTTTGCTATACCTCACAGCTAGTCGACCTGATATTCTTTTCGGTGTGGGTATGTGCGCAAGGTATCAAGTTTGTGCCAAGGAATCTCACTTAATCGTTGTTAAGAGGATTTTGAGATATCTTAAAGGCACAATAGGAGTCGATCTTTGGTACCCCCGTACCGAATCATTTGATTTAATTGGCTATACTGATTCCAACTACGCTGGATGTAAGTTGGACCGGAAAAGCACGAGTGGGAGTTGCCAATTTCTAGGATCATCTCTAGTTAGTTGGTCAAGTCGAAAGCAACATTGTGTTGCTCTCTCCACGACCGAAGCAGAATATATCGTCATGGGAGAGATTGTATCACAATTGTTGTGGATGATACATACTCTAGAGGACTATGGATTAAGCTACAAGGGTGTGCAAGTGTTGTGTGACAACATTAGCACAATTAACCTAACCAAGAATCCAGTCCATCACACTAGGACTAAGCATATTGAAGTGCGTCACCACTTCATTAGAGATCATGTTGCTAGGGGAGATATTGTACTCTCACATGTAGAGTCCAAATCAAACCTCGTTGATATTTTCACTAACCCACTACCCGAAAACGAGTTTAGCTTCTTAAGAAGGGAGTTGGGAATGTGTCGCGCTTCATAGGTTTCAACATGCATTCAAAACCCTTTATGATAAGTTCTAATTGTTGGGATACAATTGGGTAACTTTGGGGACATCTCACACAAACTATAAGGCTTACCAAAACGTTTTTGCTTGCTAGAAATGTAGTGAGATGCTAGGATCAACTCAATTTCTCAAAATGTCAATGCATCCCTTGAGAAATTAAGTTGACGAGATAAAAATCACTTCGGTGACCAAGTATGGGGAAAACCAATGCATAACACATGTGTATTTGGCTCCATGATCATACTTGGACATTCCAATCAACGAAACTTAATTGGAAATTTGAATTTGGCACAATCTTGGTTAAAATTTGATTGGATGATTGTTGATTGAGTTTGACTCCACTTGGGTGGAGCAAAGTGATTTGTTCGAACCATAAGGACTTTTGATCCTTGTTTAGGGATCAATTATAGTCAAGGAATCACTTCCAAGATCAATATCTTTCATCAGATCCCTTCAGGAATCGTGTAAAAATCTGAAACTGCAAGTTTCAGATCGTATCAGGGACCCTGATCGGTCACTGGACCGATCAGGCGTAGGGCTGATCGGTCCCCGGACCGATCTGACTCTCTCCTGTGGTGATCGGTCCACAGACCGATCAGGGGGGCTTCCCGAATATCATCCGACCCTACTGATCGCTTCCTGATCGATCAGCCGATCGATCAGGAGCCTGCCTGATCGGTCACCCGACCGATCAGGACCAGGCCAGTCCGATCAGGCCAGAGCCTGATCGGTCTGGGCGCTCTCAGATCGAACGGTGATCCGTTCGATCACATTAAATTTCGGTTGGTGGACCGATCCACCAACCTAATAAATTCGCGAAAACCCCTCATCTCCCAAGCCCTAACGCCGAACCTCACTACTCGCGCCTCTTCAACCTGTGCGAGAGCCTTCCCTGCGTCTCCTTCCTTCTCTTGCGAGTGAGCTTGTGTGCGTGCGCGTGCGATCCTGAGAAGATTTCCTGCGAGCGTTTTCTTGTCTTCTGCAAGTTTCCTTCTTGCTCAAGGTCTTGCGCTCATCTCTTGCGCCGAGAACTTTCTCCTGCGTGAGCTCTCCTTCTAGCCTTCAAGATCCTCTCAAACCAACCTTCAATGGCACCTAAGTATGTATTTTTGGTTAGTTTATCTTACAAATCAACTCATAGATTATTAGTTTGTGCTAATCAAAGGTTTTTATTTTGTGGTGTGTTGTGCCGTGACCTTGCTTATGCCATGACCTAAACTATATCATATCTCTATATTGGTTGACTTTTTATCAACTCTTACATTTGTGATCCTTTGATTTGTCATGACTCCACTGATTAAATCAAATCCTGTGTTCTTGATCAAACTCATGTGTTCACCTGATTATTCTTCTTATGATCAATTCTTGGGTCATTGATTAATCTTTGTCTTGACCAATGTGATCAAATCTTGATTAAACCTGTTGTCTTGATTATTCCAATCCTTTAGAAGATCATCTAAGGGGAATGACCCAGTGGAGGAAAGCTCAAAAGGCAAAGGCCCTTCATCATCTACACCTCCTTCGGGACCTCCTCCACCTCCACACACTAGGTTTCAAAACATTTATTATGCTCTAGATTTTCAATGGCACAACTTCAAACTGATGCCATGTCGAACTGTGGACCAAACCTTCATCTACGAACATTGTCCAACAGTCCGGCAAATTATTGAACATTATAATCTTCAATCCACTTTGTACCTTGAGAGGCCAATCAACTTTTGATTTGGTCTCTGAATTCTATAACAACATGGTCAGTAGGGAGGGCACAGGGTGGAGAACCCGTGTCGCCAATGTCGACCTTAGTTTTAATCGATCTATTTTCACTGACTTTCTTGGCTGTCGTCGGTCAGAAAATGATTTTTCTCTCTACCCTTATCTTCCTGATCCTCTTCCGGTTCCCTTTGATGGAGCCACTCTTGATTCCATCTACGAGTATTTTCTAGGTCATCCCAGGCCAAGGGGTTCCAGTGAGCGCACCCGTGATTTTTCCAAATTTCCTGCTCTTCGCCTTTCCCCCATTGAGTATGTTTTGTTTAAGATCATCACGAATTGTCTCCTCCCGACTATTTCAAAACATCTAGATGAGATTCACCCGTTCCACTGCTTGATGCTCTACGGGATGCATCAACAGTTTGACTTTGACCCAGTGGCTTCAGTCTATTTCTCCATCATTGTCCACAGTCAGATGTACGACCAGACAGTCTATATGTCATTTGGCCACATCATCACTGCCTGGCTGGAGTCAGTTGACATTGACATTTCACAGGGCTACATTGTACCCATGATTTGATAGGACTGTCGAATTGATCGTCGCATGATGGCCCAGTCCGGCATTGTTGTTGGATCACAGGGGCTGAGGTGGAAGGATCGACGACATGTGGGGGAGTTACCAGGAGCAGTCCCTGATCAGGAGCCGTCCACTGGTGCTGAGGATTATGATGAGTGGGCTCCTGATCTACGCTGGCAGGTTGCGGAGTTAGAGTAGTTGATGCAGCGCGAGCTACATATTTTCGAGCTCTGGCACCAGGAGGTCAGCTCATAGTTTCAGTCCTTCGATCGCCGACTCGACGCTCTCGCATTCGACGTTTCTGGGATCTGCTCACTGCAGGAGACGTGGTATGAGGAGTAGTACCATCACACGTTTCCTGGAGCAGCGACCTCTAGCAGCACTCCACCAGGGGATGTTATATACATCGATGATTCATCAGACGATGCCCCTGCTGAGGGTTGATGCTATCTGACTGTTTGGATTGTATGACTTTCAGGCTGCATGCCCCATGACTTGACTCTTATGACCTTGTGCCGCATTTGCTTTGACTTTGATGTATTGATATGCATCTGATTAGTTGTCTGGTTTTGATGTACTTGACTATGACTAGATTTTGCCTAATGATGCATCTGATATTTTTCATGTATTTCATATTTGCCTTACCATGATTTGATTGTTGGCATATATGTGTGTTCACATGATTACTATCTGCGTGTATGCTGTTTTATTCATGATTTTGCTTATGATGCCCTGTCCATATGATACATATGCTAGTTGTGTCATGCCTTATCTTTGTCATATGTATTCATATGTTTATCAAAATAAATCATTCATACCTGTGTTGTTTTGGGATACCCCTAGGGTTGAGGGGGAGTATGATTAAACTTAACAGCCTTTCTAGACCCTTTTCGGTGTTCGACAAAGGGGGAGAGTGTGGTTGGTTAAGTTTAGGATGATTATGTTGTAGGGGGAGATTGTGAATCCCCTTTCTAGACCCCTATGATTCTGAATTTGAGAAAATTGATTGAGAATCCCTAAACTTAAAATCGGGTTGTCAAACAACAAAAAGGGGGAGATTGTTGATGCAGTCTGACCCTGATTGTTATTTTGGTGTTAACATCGATTTTAGTTTAGGTTGATGATTATGATTATGATTATGATTAAGTCATGATCGAGGATTAGACATCGTATGGAAAATCCTAGCTTGAAGGGCTAGGTGTTGGAAAATCCTAACCTGGAGGGTTAGGTGTGGAAAATCCTAGCTTGGAGGGCTAGGTATCTGGAAAAGTCCTAATTCGGAAGGGTTGGGTGAAAAGTCCTAGCTTGGAGGGCTAGGTGAAAAGTCCTAACTTGGAGGGTTAGGTGAAAATTCCCAACTTAGAGGGTTAGGTGAAAAAGTCCTGGCTTGGAGGGTCAGGTCCTAGCTTGGAGGGCTAGGTGTGGAAAAGTCCTAATTCGGAAGGGTTGGGTGAAAAGTCCTAGCTTGGAGGGCTAGGTGAAAAGTCCTAACTTGGAGGGTTTGGAGAAAATTCCCAACTTGGAGGGTTAGGTGAAAAAGTTCTAGCTTGGAGGGCTAGGTTGGATGAAACCCTAGCTTGGAGGGCTAGGTTTGAGTCCCTGGATCGGTCTGGTGACCGATTGGGGAAGTTGGCACGCTGCTCCTTCGTGGATCGGTCCGGTGACCGATCCAGCAATGATTGATCGGTCTAGTGACCGATCAGGGAGCGCACAGTGAGGTTGGGAACCTACTGTGTGGCTCCTGATTGGTCTGGTGACCGATCAGGGAGCAGGTCGTTGCCTCGTTGCTTGGCTCCTGATCGGTCCGGTGACCGATCAGGGAGCAGGCAGCTTCCTCATTGCCTTGCTTCTGATCGGTCTGGTGATCGATCAGGGAGCGAACAGTGAGTTGAGTTCTCTCGTTGATCAGTTCCTGAACGGTCCGGTGACCGATCAAAGACCTAGGATCTGATTTACGCAGTTACTGTTCATTCAGTCGTGGACCGATCAGGCTTAAGCCTGATCGGATAGGGAGCTACCTGATCGGTCTGGTGACCGACCAGGGTTCACTCTGATCGGTCTGGTGACCGATCAGGCTTGTGTCGCCGCGAGATCTGGGAGTCCCAGCAAAGCGGTGGATCGGTCTGGTGACCGACCCACAGGCCCTGGATCAGTCTGGTGACCGATCATTTTAATTCAAATTGCACTGTCAGACGCTCTGATCGCGTCTGACCGTATCCGATTCTCTGCATTTGATCCATGATACTCGATTTACTGAGTGATGTGCTGTGCTAATGCTCTGATTAAGCTGCAGGTGACAGGGAATAATTCAAATACTCAAGGAGAGTCAATGGAGGCCTTTCCTTGGAGCAGGTTTGTCCGTTTTCCATCTCAGGTTGCAACGGACGCTGGCGCTGGCTGGAGCTGCTGACTGGGGCTGGTCTGAGGGAAGCTCAGGGAGTCCAGAAGAGCTCAGTGGTGGCTGGTGGTTGCAGGAGAGCAGCTGGAGGCTGCAGTGAGATGTTGACCTGGCGCTAGTGGAGAGTGGATAAGCAACATGGTGGAGAAGAGCAAACAAGAACATTGGTTGCCTTGGTTTTATGCTGCGATTTCTTGCTGTGATTTCTTGCTGCGTGCTTGTGCTCTTGGCTGATCATCCTCTCTTGAGAAAGCTACTGTGATCTTTGAAGCAACCATCCTTTGCTTGAGCACTTGGAGGAAGGAACAAGAGGCTTTGAGTCCAACAGCGAGAAGACACGAAGAAAGGGGGTTCTTGGGTGAGATCGTTGCTGGGTGGAGCTCGGAAGAAGCTTACTGTGTTCTTGTCTGTGCTAAGTGCTAAGTAAGATCTTTCTTGTGTTTCATTGTGCTTAAAACTATATCTTTGATTGAAACGCTGTGGAGAGGTTACTCCACCGAGAAGGAGGTTGCTTTCTATCCGGATCTTCCGGGGCTTGATCTGCCAACGATCAAGGGATCGCCCACCTTAAGGGCACGCTAAGGAGTAGGGGCAAGTTATCCCCGAACCTTGTAAATCCTCTTGTTAGCGTTCTTGTGTTTGCTCATAGTTTAGGGTTTAGTTTTCTGCATATTCTGTTTTTACTACTTCCGCTGTGCTACTAAAAGTTTGAGTGCAGAAATTTGAAAAGCACAAAGTCCAAGTGTTTGGCTATATTCACCCCCCCCCTCTCTAGCCATCCGAGTTCCAACAACCTCGTCCCTCGGACAGTAGCGAGCCCTAATGAGGGGGAAGTCGTTGGACTACCGGGGCTTCAGGTGGCAGACTGGAACGGCCGGAGTCATCCTCCTCGGAGCTAGAAGTCCCCTCAGTCAAAACCCCTTCGGTCGGAACCTCCTTGAACTGCACCGGGGGGAAGGATTGCATGGAAGCCTCCAATGTTGCGTCCAACCTTTTCTTTAGTCGGTTCAGTTTCATCCGGTATTGGATACGCAATACCTCCTTACCTTTTAAGAACGTAGCTGGATCAATAGAGCCGGAGGGAGGTGCTATGACGACCACCTCCGGAGCTGAGACCGGCGGAACTGAAACATGCACTATTTCCTCGTGGAGTGGGACAACTTCCTTAGGCACAGACGGAAGAATGGGGAAGCTCGCGGAGCGCGTTTTTTTCGTTCAGGACCCAAGCCCTTGGGGAGCCGCCGCTTCTGACGGCCAATGGACTGGACTTCTAAAGGAGCCACAGGAGGGGAGGGCCCCTCGCTAACTCCTTCTGGATGGACAGCTCTCGGGGAAGAACCACCTCCAGGAGGAAGATCCGCCACAGGGTCAACTTGTTGATCAGAAGGCCCTCGGCTCACGATCGGAGGGGCTGCAACATTGACTTCTACCCTGGCAGGCGAAGCAACCCCACGGGACGAGTCAACAGTCTCCTTCGAGGACTCGGTAGGCACAAGAGGGGCATCGGGAACTGCCGGAGGAGGATTTAACGTCTGCTTGTTAGCCTCCTCCCACCTAATGAGTTGACCCATCACCTTGGCGAACATGACTTCCTCTGCGATAGCCAGACAAAAGGAACATAAGTCAGAACTAATGGGCATTGAAGAAAAAGATGAACATACCCAGGGTGGGGCTGATTCACATCACTTAAGGGCTGAGGCCCGGCCAGTACATGAGCTCCTCACTCTGCACCAGCTCTGGGTCGCTGAATTCCATGCCGCAGAGTACCTTCCTAGCATGCTGGTACACAGGGCCCTGGAGAAATATCTCTAAGGTAGGAGGAGTCAGCAAATCCTCTATCCAACCCAGAGGACTGAAAGGTAATGACGACAGTCGAATGAAGAAGAACTTCTCCTTCCACCCTTTATGCGAGGAAGGAAACCCTCCTAAAAACTTATGGCCCGGTCGGGCTGCGAAACTAAAAACCCCTCAGGAGTGAAAAAGATGAGGAGTCAAGGGAGATCAAAAAGCTTGAAAATGATATACGCCCCTCCCATCTGAGCGAAAGCATTGGGAGCCATCTGGTGAAGGGGAATATTGAAATACGAGGTTATATTCGTGAAGAAAGGAGGGATAGGGAAACGAAGTTCTAACTCCATTTGCCCTAGGAAGAAGGTCGACATGCCTATAGGAGGCTCCATAGGCGTCTGGCCCCCCCTGGGGATAACCACCGCCATCTCGGCCGAGATGCCGTAGGCCTCGGTGGCCACTTGCAGAGCCTCCGACCTTACTCTCGAAGAGACAGACTCATACCATTCTGCTCGATAGTCTTTCATGATTCCTAAGGGAGGAGACGAGAAGGAGACAGACTACTTACACCTTACAGGAGAATAGGAAGATGAAGTGCACTCAGTCGCAGAGCCAGAAGTGAGCTTAATGTTGCCATCTTCCCCTCTTATACCCCGGAAGCCGCCTGTCTGGGTGCAATGGGGCAAAGGCACGCGGAAAGCAAGAAACCGCCGCACCCGGACAGTCTCCTAACGTGAGCCAACTGTTGGGTATGACTTAGCGATTTCCAAGACAACCACGTGGTCATATCTGAGAGACCTCTCTCTGGCTACAAATTAAAAATTTAATCCGAATAAAGACACGTCCCTCTAACGACCGACTCGTCATCGTGTTAATTAATCCAAGTTACAACTTGGCCAAAACTGAGGTTAGGCCATGTAACTTTCCGAATTAATTAACCGCGGAAAAGACGACGATTTGGATCACCAATTTTTGTATTTATCTTCGGGGTCCAGTTAATTAATTATTATCTATGATTTCAAATCAAAATAATAAACTAACGTACATGAAATGACGAGACAAAGCAACAATGCACAAATAATACGTAGTAAGAGTAAAATGGAGCTCGGGAGAGTTATACCTCGCCATTTACCTAGCAGTCTTCTATCTTATGACCCTCCCCTCCTGGACGTCGTGTGGGCGACGATCTACCAAGACGCAAAGTCACCAAGGCCTGCAATCAATCCTTCCTTTTCCATCCTTGCTTTGCGCCAAACTCCAAAACCTAGGGTTAGGTTTTGGCCTCCCGTCGGTGACCCTTCGAGGAAGCAAAGATGAAGCTGAGAAGAGAGGGCCCTCTCCTTCACCACAACCCACGCCAACCTCTCTAACCTCTTCCTATCTCGCGACCACTGATCCACAAGGAAGAAGGAGTCTCCTGGCCTCTCCCTTTTCCGGCGACAAACACCCAAGGAAGTAGACCCTCACGCCGGCGCACCTCCCTCCTCTTTCCTCTACTTCCGCGTGCCACACAGGAGAAGAGAGCTTCTCCTTGTCTTGTGGTCGTCCGCAGCAGAGCAAGCAAGAGATGAGATTGGGAGAAGAAAAGAAGTGAAGCTTCTCTTCTCCTCCACCGCCGGCGACAACCTCTACACCTTGCGCCGTCGAGTTCTCCTTCTTTCCTTCTTGCCGCGCGCCACCAAGGGATGGAGAAGGTTCCTCCCTTGCTTTGTGATCAGCAGCAACCTTGAAGGAGGGAAGAAAACCAAAGGAGAAGAGGAGGTGGTCCTCTTCTTCCCTTATATCGCCGGCGCCCCTCGGGTTGGAGAGGAGAGGAAAATTAGAGAGAGAGAGATATCTATGGGTTATATATATCATTAATTGGAAAATATTCCAATTAATTTATGGATTGATTCCAAAAATTAATAGAGACTAATTTCTTAATTAATCAGAGATTAATTCCTCAATTAATCTGATATTAATTCCTTAATTGAACAAAGATTAATTCCTTAATTAATTATAGATTAATTTCTCAATTAATCGAAGATTAATTCCTTAATTAATCGGCCTTGTATCATGACCTCTATGGGGTTTTATTGGGCTAAGATAGGGACCATGAGGAGGAGTTGGTTCTTGGCCCGCTAATGGATCCAAACCCGATTCATTAATGGAGATCCATTCTACTAAAGGATCTCATTATACTTCCTCACCAATCCCCATATTTTCATATGGGCTCCACCTATTACGAGTCATCCATCTCCCCGTGTTTAAGATATCGCATGCCCAATAATTAATTTAATTTACTGATAATTAAATTAATTATCCTCTTGATCCTTGATTAGTACCACTCAATCTTTTCATCATGTCGGACCATAGTCCACTTGCAAGATTTGACATGACGACCTTTTTGAGCTCACCAAGGGGGCATCATCATCTTGACTCACCAGGACACGGATTCCGTTAATAATCAACGACACATCATATTATTAATATTATCTCCTAACTTATCAGACTTATCGATATAACAGAATAGATCTCGCTCATTGGTAAATCAAAGATATAATTAATAATTAATAATATATGTCCGTCATTATTTCGGTATTAAGAGATCGTACTCCATAATATTATCCGAGGTCTAATCCAATTTACTAAGTCAGTACAAAAATCGGATGACCTCTCTTTTGGTCCTACTCAATGTACACAAAGTACACTAGTGTAATCCTATGGTTAAGATAAACCACACATAATTACACTACAACCATCCCGATGGTTTGTCCAACTCCATTTTGGTTGTGAGCCTCTTTCTTATGCTTCGGTAAGGAACCTGATAACATGATCTTCTGTGCGACACCACGCACCATGTTATCTACAATGCCAAGCATCAGACGGTTAGTGCACATACTAATATAAACATGCACTTTGTGATTTTCTGATTCTCTTTAAAATGTAGATGTATCATAATCAAAAGGCAAGGCTTTTAGTATACATCTTAACACCAGCTACAACAGCCCACGTCAGTAAGAATTCGGCGAGGTGACCGTTGAAACACATGGCGATGAGGCCTTCGCGGAGGCACCTTATCCCCATTAAAAAAAGACGCCAGACGCCTTTATGGCGGAGAAGCCTTTTTGGAAAGGGTGAAACCAAAGGGAGGATTTCTCGGAACTTGGGACGGAGATTATAATTCGAATGTCCCTTATAGTTATTGAAGGGGCGGGAATGCACACCGAGTCCCGCCAGAACTCGCTTCTTCATTTTCTCACTAGTCCGATCAGTCAGCCACACTTCCTTCGATCAGACATGAAGGAAGGGACTTGTGATAGAGTTGGATAGTCTGGGGCAGACACGTGGGATGAAGAAGCTGCGTAACCTGACACGTCGGGTCGAAGTGACCCTCCTTCCCGAGCCTCAGGACCCCCCTTAGGGAACACGTCTCGGGAGGATAGCCAGAAGACCCTTTCCGGGATCCTTCCCGGGCCCCCCCCCCCTCGAGTGGTAGGGTCCCGAGAGCGCCTCAGGCATTCTAGCGCCCGAGCTCATCCGGGTCAGAAGGCCTCGAGCTCACCTCGGGGCGGCGGAGCCTGATTTAGCTTCGATCTCAAGCAATAGCCCTCCTCTCTCCCTTTTTTCTCTATGGATAAGTCTCCCCGTAGTAAGGAGTCATCATGACCCTTAAATGTCGCAATGGGTCGAAGCGTACTAACGGCGCGGACCGTTTCAAAAGTCATCCAATAACCGCCGAAAGAAGGGGGGACGTGGCATAAATCACAGAGACATGACACTAAACGAGGGGATGCGCCTAGTCTACCGCCCTCAGTATAAAAGGTAGTCCAAACCCTCTGGTAAGGGAGTTACGCTTTCTCAACTTTACACTCATTTTCCTTTCCTGTTGCCTCTACTCTCCATCAATCCACTGACTTGAGCGTCGGAGTGGACTCTGTCGGACCCCTTCCGACATGTCCCCTAACGCTCGTGCTAATCTCGCAGGGCACTGAGTTTCTCCCCGCCACAGCGACTCCCATGTGTGCAGAACCCCGGTGACTGAGCATCGTCATCGACTCCTTCCGGAACAGAGACGTTGTTGTTGGCTAATCTCCGATTGCTTGATGGGGAAGAGGGAAGCAACGACGAGGCCTTGCGTTTTTGAGACTGTGAGAGGAGCCATCTCGCGTGGGTTAGGGAGAGAGGAGAACAACAAACGGGAAATTAAAAAAAAAATCCCCAAAGGAAACATCCTTTTGGGGAGTGAAAAGGGGATTAGGGAGCCTACAAAAATAAAACAACAGAGGGAAACAAAACCCTAAGGGGAAGTTTTTTGTTTTTTGTTTTTTTGGGGTCTATTTTGAGATAACTAAATTTATTTATTTATTTATTTATTTTGAGAGTATACAATAAATCTTTTTTAAATTAATTACTGGGGTCGGCAAAATAAAATTAAAAATAGGTACAGCTCAAAACTCGACGTCACCACCGGAGATGGGCGACTCCGTCATCCGTATCCTCCTCTCCAACTCATAGGTCATTAGATCTCCTCGATCCTTTGCTATAACCATCACCGGATCTCCCCGATGGCTTGCTGTAACCATCACCCGGTCGCCCCACGCTGCCACATGCTTCGTATCTCTAAATAGACGCCTGGATAACGACGACGACAGCCTCTGCGTCCCGTCTCTCACAGAGTGGACGTACAATATTCCTCTAGAATCGCACGTGTACACCCTCTCCTCCTCCGCAGCCACAGCCGCAACCCTCCGCCGATGGATCACCGCACGCCTCGTCGTCCATCCACCCGCCGTGGCATCGAACGCCTCGAACCATCGATGGCTGTTGAAAACGCGGAATAAACCGCCGACGAAGATCCCACTGCAAGTCAACAGTCGACGCGCCATGTCCGGCAGCGGCACCCATGCGTCCGTCTCGACGTTGTAAGCCAGGGCTGATCGCAGCGCCCGCCCTCGCTCGTCGCTCCCGCCGGCCACGAACACCATCGGGGAATCCGATGCGGCGGCGCACGCGAAGTAAGACCTACGCGGGCCCGTCATCGGCGCCCCCCGCCGCCAAACGCCGGCCAATAAATTATACACGTGGGTCAAATTCGCGCAGCCTATCACCACCAGCTCGTGTCCAACGGCCACCACTTGGCATCTGCGAGACGAGTCCTGGATCACGGGCAGCATTGTCCAGCTGATGATCCGCCGCCATGTCGAGCTCCAGGCCCACGACCCTTTCGTGACGTCGTACAAGGCTACGCGCTTACGGCCACGAGATTCAGGACTCGATGTTACGAGTGCGGCGAAGGGACGACGCCCAGCAACGTTGGCGGCTTTACGGAGGCGGTAAAAAGAGTAGGAATAGATTTCGTGCTTCCATCGCTTGGAGACACGCCCAGCAATCCGTAACGAAGAGAAGGGGAGGCGGATGAGACATCGAAGAGCGACGTCATCAGGTAACCCGGGTATTAACTCCGCCTCCATCGAACATCTGAAATTTAATTAATTAGGTTTATATATATATATATATATATATATATATATATTATATTATATATATTATATTATATTATATATATATATTATATATATATATATATATATATATATGCTATGCTGCAGACCTGTGCGGACCGAGCCAGCGTGACCGATCAGGGACTTTCCTGATCGGTCACGGGTCACGGACTTCCCTCCCTGGCCGGCAACTCTTCGACACCAATGGCGGCCTTCCGCCGTCGCCCCCAAACACAATTATAACCCAGGGGGTGAGCGGTAAACTCTAGGGTAGCGGTGAACCCATCGGGGAACGGTAAACCCGTCGGATAGCGGTGAACCCATCGGCACTGGGTAACGGTCGATCGGTCAGGTTGACCGATCAGGCAGGTGCCACGTATGCGGTCCGCACGCGGTCCGTAGGAACCGGTCCGTAGGAGAGCAATCTCGTATATATATATATATATATATATATATATATATATATATATATATAAAGCGGGAAACGCTTGTATATTATATAAGAAGAATTAATTAAGGAAATTTTTTATTTAGTTTAAATTAATAATTAATTATGATCGAGCATAAATATATATAAATTTTGTAATATAATTATGGGAAAAAAATTATTTAGTCTAATTTAAGAATTAGTCTCGCAATTGATATATGATTCACGATCAATTGCGAAATAAATGTTTTCTTACTATAATAAATTTAAAAAAACAAATAATAAAAATATTCTTTTCCATAAATAATTTAAATTAAAAAAACAAATAATAAAAATATATAATTATTAATCATCCATCTATATTTAGAAATAAATATTTTCTTACTATAATAAAATAAACTTTATATATATTTATATAACAAATTAATATTTTAAAACTCGATCAATTTTAATTTTATGTACAACGAAAAGAATTATTCTTTTCCATAAATAATTTATATTTTAGATTTTAATTTATTCTTGATTCTATCATTTTAATTGTGTTTTAATTAAGTTAATATTTCAAATTTAGTTTTTTTTAGATTTTAATTTATTCTTGATTATATCATTTTAGATTTGCATAGCTGTGTTTCATCGATAATATTTGGAATTTTCCTTCTAAATTGCAATTAAATCTTAATTTGTATGAGAAAAATGGACAAAATCAAATCTAGTTCAGTTCGATTTACCTTATTAGTTTAATTGGATTGGAAAAAATTGGACAAAATCATAATGGGCTCCCTTATGATACTTTGATATTAATTTTAAAGATATTTTGATACTTAAATGATGACTTTAGAGTTATTTTGATGTTTAGATGATAATTTTTAAATTATTTTGATATTTAGATGATAATTTTAGGATAATTTTTTCTCTAGTATTTTAAATATTTTTAATCATATTTTTAGGAGTATTTTGATACTTGGATGATAATTTTAGATTTTTTTAATACATAGATGATGACTTTAGAATTATTATGTTTCTTATAAGATTTAGTTGTTAAATAATATAATTTTTTATATGTTAACCAGGTTTTATAAATACGGATAAAAGTTGAATAATGATTGAGTATTGAATTAGTCCTGAATATATAAATGGATTAAATAAGCCATGTCAAAAGTGTGGCAATTTGTTTAAATATGAGTTGGATTATATTTGAAGATATCTTTATAATTGGAGATTTGACAAATTATACAAATATGGAACTTTCATGATGAAGTTGCAACATCGTCTAGTAATATAAATATTACCAATGAAGAGAAACATGATTGTGATTTTGAGGAAGATGATTTTCAAGACATGTTTACTGATTTAAATAATGCAAAAAATATCAACATAGTGGGCCTCAATTAGATGATATTAATGAAAACATGCAGATGATATTAGAGGAAGTTATACCTCAATGTTTGAAGAAACACAAAAAGAGTTATATCACACTTTAATTTTTCTGTATTCAATATTTTAGACAAGTTAATGCATGTGAAGGTGTTAAATGATTAGAGCAATAAATCTTTTGATATGTTACTTCAGTTATTGCAAGAGGTATTTCCCAAATCGAATGTGATTCCAAAGTTTCATTATGAAGCAAAAAAAAAGTATTAAAAGAGTTAGAATTGACATATGAGAAGATACATGTATGTGAGAATGATTGTATATTATTTTAGGATGAGCACGAGAATAAGGATACATATCTAGTGTGCAAGGAGCCTATATACAAGTATGATGGAATGAATAAGAAAAAGAATGCTCAGAAAATTCTTCGATATTTTCCTTTGAAGTTTAGACTTAAGCGGTTGTTTATTACGAAACATACACAAAAGATATGAGATGACATAAAGAAAAACGAATTGAAACAGATGGTGTATTAAGGCACCCTATAAATAGTTAAGCATTGAAAGAATTTGATATGTCACATGGAATATTTGCTAGCAATCTACAAAATATTCGTTTAGGGTTGGCTACCGACGGTTTTAATCCATTTGGAAATACGTCAAATACTTATAGTATGTGGCTTGTTATACTTGTGAATTATAATTTGCCACCATAGAAAATGATGAAATCATCATACTTGATTATGTCTCTTTTAATTCCTGGACCTAAATCACTTGGAAAAGAGATAGATATATACTCACGACCTTTAATCAACGAACTGAAGGAGCTATAGGATGATGGGGTGGAAGCATATAATGCATCAACTGAACAAGTATTTCAATTACATGCTACTGTGATGTGGACCATTCATGACTTTCCAACATATGGAACAGTATCTGGAAGGAGCACAAAGGGTTATAAAGCATGTCCAGTATGTGCAGCTGAAACTAAATCTCAAAGATTTCGAAGTAAAATATGTTACATATGCCACCGTCGATTCTTGAATATACATCACCCATGGCATAGAAATAAAAATTTCAATGAAAAGGTTGAACAAGAAGGACCATCATGAAGATTTAGTGGTTATGAGATTTTAGCACAGTTAGATACATTACCCCAAGTGACATTCAGTAAGCATCCTACATTAAGTAAAAAAGCGACAGCGATCTTCGGATGATACAAATTGGGTAAAAAAAGTCTATATTTTTTGAGTTAAAGTATTGGCCAGATTTAAAGTTAGGACACAATATAAATGTGATGCACATTGAAAAAAACATCTGTGACACTTTGGTTGTCACATTATTTAATATGGATGGAAAGTCAGGATACATTTCAAGGAAGGTTGGACTTACAAGATCTGGGAACTAGAAGTGAATTGCATTTTAAGAAAGTTGGAGACAAATTTAGTAAATCATACGCAAGTAACACATTGACATTGGAAATTTGGAAGAAAAATGTGAATTTTGTCAATTTCTAAAATACGTGAAGTTTCCTGATGGATATGCTGCTAATATATCTAGAAGTGTGAATGTAGATGATGGAAGTTATATGGACTAAAATCACATGATTGTCATATTTGTTAGGACCTGTAGGCGAGCTAGAGGGGGTGATTAACTCCGATTTACTTGTTGATGATTTGTCGCTATAGAAGACTCCAAGCAATGCTAACACTCAAGGATTTACTTGGTATCCACATCCTTGAGATGACTATCTAAGAATCTGCTCTCCTCACTCTCTCAAACACTATAAAAGACTCCTTCGTGGAGGTGGAGAAACCTCGTGCAAACTCTCAAGAAGATACAACAAGAACACAAGCAAATACAAAGAAAATCTTACAAGATTTACAACAATGAACTCTCTTTGCTTTTCTTGCTTTCTTTTAGCTTGGGATCGCCACTAGAACCTTGGAAATGTAGCAGCACTTTGCTCTAATACTTCTCTTGAAGTGGCGATGAAGGAGGAGAAGTGCGTGCAAAGAATACCGAAGAGCTTGCGATTCAATCCTACGTGAAAACTCTATATACCCGTGACCTAGGGTTCTCTTAATCGATCACCCAATCGATTACCACATCAGACTTAGCCGTTCAACGGCTATTTTTTTTGAAGCTTAATCGATTAGCCAATCGATTAAGACGATCTTAAATTTTAAATTTTAAATTTAAAAAATTAAAAATAAAAACTTAAATTTTAAAAATAAAATCTTATTAATATAATTGAGAGCTTAAAAAATAAATAAATGAATCATCGTGATTGACGCTATAAGATCGCCCACACTCTACACACACACACACACACACACACACACACACACACACCACTTGCTGTGTGCCTATGCGCGATCGATGATTCGAAGCATCTCAATCGATTGAGGAGCTATCTTAGTCGATTAAGGACCCTTGAGGCAACACCCTTCAATCGATTGAGGTAGATGCCTCAATTGCTTGAAGTAATTGAAGGCACCGCGAGACATTTCGAATAGATTCCAGGTGTTAGTGTCGCGGTCAGAATCCGACCGTCATTCCCTAGGATTCACCTTCCACCAAGTTATAGTGTAGGTGAGTGTAGACGGTCAGAAGTCGTTGATGTTGGGCAGGTTAGGTAGGCGACGACTGAGCAGGTGGCATGCGCCCGCCGCAGGTTTGAGGCGTGCTGGTCAGGTGTCGAGCATAGTCGCGGATACACACACACTCTTCATACCTTACGACACACACCGTTTGTACAGTTTAATTTTTTAATTTTTTTTGTTTAATACTATAACCAAATCCTTAAATTCTAAGAATAAAATCTTATTGACAAAATCTGAAACTTCAAACAAATTAAAAAAAACTACAGGCGTAATCGCATACGAAGTTCATAGTTTTATATACACACACCTTTTGTACACTTTAATTTTTTCGTTTTGATTTTTTTCCTTAATACTATAACCTAATCTCTAAACCCTAAAGACAAAATCTTATTTACATAATCGAGAGTTTAAAAAAATCATCAAAAAAAACCTATAGAAGTTATCGAGACGAAGTTCGCAACAGAACGTCTGCAACATATATATATATATATATATATATATATATATATATATATATATTTGCTCAGCTGCGGATGCTACGCCGTGTGCCCGTGCACAACTACAATAGAGAAGACCTCAATCGATTGAGGAGGAGATCTCAATCGAATGAGGAATTGATTGAGGTACCTCGATCGCGGTCATCACTATCAATCATATCGTTGGATTTCGATCGTAATTCGGTCAGAAATTAATGGCCTTCCTCTCTCTGTTTACTTTCCCCATGGGTTATAATTTGGGTTAGACTAGGCGGTCATGCGCACACATGACCCCTCTCAATCAATTGGGATGCCTCATAGTCGATTGACGAATTAATTGGAGGCATGCGCAATTTAGAGTTCGCAATAGAGTAATTCTCTCTCAGTCTCTCTCTATATATATCGCTCATCTTACGCTGCACATCCCATGCACACTTAGGGGGCGCTTGGTAAGCGGGTTTAGAAGGTGGGAATGGGAATGAAATTTATTTCATTCACATTGATGATGCTTGGTATACGGGAATCGGAATCAAAATAAGGATATGATATCCTTGATTTCATAACCCACCCCCCACTAGGTTATCACTAAACCCATAAACCCCTCAATCAAACTCATTACCATTTCCATTGCCAAATTTATACCAAGCGCCCCTATTAAAATTAATTTTCTATTCAAAATTTTCTTGTGTTTAATATTATAACATAATCTTTAAATTTAAAGGTAAAATCTTATTGTTAAAATTGGGAGCTTACCAAAAAAAACTATTAGGCGCTCTAAATACATATACTTTGTGAGTAGCTATTTTTTTTAGTTTTATTTTTTTTTAGCTTGAAACTATAAATCCAACGCCTAAATTTCAAAGGCAAAATCTAATTAGCTTAACCCTAAAGTTAAAAAAAATAAACAAAAAAACGTACTCGATGAATTGAAGCGCTTAGATTCAATCCAGACGCCTCAACCATTATTGCGGACGAGTCCGTAATATATATACACACACACATGAACATGTTTTCTTAATGTTTTTTAAGCTCTCAGATATACTAATAAGATTTTGCCTTTTAAATATAGGAGTTGAGTTATAGTATTAATTGTAAAAAAAAAAATCAATTTTTTTTAGATGTCTATGAGATGTTTAGCATAACGTATGTAGGGTAGCATTCTATCCTCCTCTCTCTATATACAGTTGGTATTAGATATTTAACTTCTTGAATTGATTAATTTTGAGATGATTGATTTGATCTCATATAAATTTTTCATGCCCCCACGGGCTGGATTGGATGGTAAGACGCCTGGCCGATTTTGTCGAGGCCACAGATTCGAGGGTCGCCAGTTGCGCACGGGAATAAAACCTTGGTCTGTTGGCATTAATTCCCTCGACCCCAGGCGCCTCACCACACCAGTGATAACCGTGGTTTGCCTCCCTCTGGAAACCTATAGGGCCGGGACCAGGGGGCTGCTAAGGTGGCGGTTCCACCTTTTTTGGTCATATAAATTTTTCATCGATCATTAGGATAAATTAAAAATTATTCTTGGAGATTGTTGTTAGGCTCACCTCTCAGGGCCGGCTCAAGCCTATTTAAGGCACTAGGCAAAAAAAAAAACTTTAACATTGTTTTAAAAAAATTTACTCGTTCTTTTTCATTCGGACTTGTAATTGACAACCGACTTGGTCGAAAATAAATATATTTAGAATTGTTTAAAAATGAAGAAAGATGAAAAAAATATGTCTAATTATTGAAATAAAAGACGAGAATAATAACTCTTACCAAAAAAAAAAGGAATAAATGAAATGAGACAATAAAAGGAAAAAAAAATCATGTTTATATCTTCAACTCATCATCATCGCAAATCACAATAAATAAATAAATAAATAACACATATACAAAATGATAAAACTCAATATAATCCTTAGAAAATGAAGATCGAGATCAAACCAGCTATTATCATTTATTAAAATCTAAATAAGTCATTTTAGGCACAAAACAAAAGGGTAATCAAAAAATGTATTTCTGTAAATACATATAAATAAAAGCAAAACTTAATGTCTATCAAGGAAGCGAAATGACAAAGATATCTAACTCAATATTGCTCAAAAATAATAAAATCCTGTATTTCGATCGAACACAATATGGATGAATCCCTCAACATTTGAACTTAATTAAGCAAGGAGCATAGTAGCACCAACCGAATTAACATGGCAGCATTAGATGTAATTTCTCTTTTCCAATATCAATGAGCGAGAGAAGTACAAAGAGGGGGAGCTAGTCCAGGGAAGAGGGGGAACTCGAAAAAAGACTAATATTTTTTTATTTTGCATTGCATGGATAAAAAAAATTCTAATTCATGTTCTTACTATTCAAAAGAGAAAACGTCACTAACAAAAAATAAATATAACGAGAGAAGGCTAGGGTTGAAAGATATTGAAGAGGAATACATTAGATCTTATAAAATAACATGTATAATAAAAATCAAATTTAAAATATTAAAAAGAGAACCCCTTATAACTCTATCCATTGGAATCATAATAAGATTTTTATAAAATCTATAGTTTTGACTAAAAAAAGATACATAAATTTTTTTATCAATACCTTATTTTTTTCTATTCTTTTAAAATATATAATAAAAATATATTTAATATATCAAAAATAATGGACCCCAATAACAATTGAGGCCCTAGGCATAGGCCTTAATGACCTATGCCTAAAGACGACCCTGTCACCTCTTACTTAAACAAAAATCCTTTATAATGCTTAAATTCTTAGTTATATGTTAGAAGGCCAAACTAACAAATTACCCAGGTTTCAAAATAATATTTTAATTGTAAGGATGTGATGCAATAAGTAAAATATTTAAAGAAATAACTATTTGAAGAAAAGCTATCTACTTTGTCTGTTCCGTCCAATTAGTCCTGTAGATGGGCTTCTCTTATCAGGTAATTTTGAAAGCATGAGCAACCATTGACATGGGTGACTAGTTATCTGAGTAGGTCCAGGTTCACTGTGCCTTTTAGAACGGTAAAAGACGATTTATTTGTTTAATATTAATATGAAAAAGATAAATGGAACATTATTAATCCACAGTAGCTAATAAAAAAAAGACATCTGTCGTTCGCATATGAACCTCACGACCTTACCTTGACTTTTTTTTTTATTAACGAGGTTTTTCTAATTTGGACAACCGACCTCACTAAAGTTTTTCATCAGTCATCAGGATAAATCGGGAACTACTCATGTTGGACGGTCTAAAAGTCCAGCGCTTCAGGATTCGTGCCTCATTTGGAGGGAAAATTCCTACAAATACGTCGTATCTAGAGATCGAACCGTGGATGCCTGGAATAGCGACTAGTCGTCCTACCGCTACACCATAGCCCCGGAGGCAAAATGATTAACGAGGTTTTTCCAACCTCGGACGACCAGCCCGGTCCAACGGAAGTTTCCCATCGGCCGCGAGGGTAAATCGGGAAGCGTCCGCTGTGAGCGGTCTAGAAGTCCACCGTTCCAGGGTTCGCACCCTATTTGGAGAAAAAATTCCTGCAAATACGCCATAGCTGGGGATCGAACCGCAGATGCCTGATGTTAAAATACGGAAACTCAGAGGGCTAAAAGGTAAAAAGGGATAAATTAAGGGCTTATGTTTTATTAGATGGAAGTGGGGGGCTTTTATGCAAAAGACCAGTCACTTATCACCCTCTTATCCCATTCTCTTCACTCGCGGCCGCCACAGCCTGTTCCTTCCTTCCCTTCGCGTGCCCTAGCTCGCAGCCGCACACCCTCGACGCCACGATCCACTGAGCGCACGCAAGCCTTTGTGCCTCGTTTTTCTCCTCCTTCTCCATAGCCAGAAGCTGATGCCGATCCGATCCTTCTCTCTTTCACCATCGCCTGCCTCTCTTCTTATCTTCTTCCATTTCTTGCCTTCTCGATCTGGTAGAAGAGATTCCCATATCGTTTCCATCACAGTGGACGACCAGAGCCACCATCGACACTTGACTTCCGCTGATTTGTGTGTCGCCGGCCTGATCTGAGCACGCTTGCCCTCCTCCATCCCCGGACCCGAAGGAGTTTCTCTCTGGATGCTGGCAAATGGAGCTTGGCGGTGCTGGAGGGTTTCCTTAGCGATCTGGGCAGTGGAGTACAAGGGGGCTGAGGGATTGGGATCTCACGGATCACTGAACCAAGGCGTTCTTTCAGGTAAGGACCTAGGGTTATTGTAGATGACTTCTTTGTTGTGTTTATGATGGATTGGTAGGGATAAACTGGTTTTGATGGATCGATTTGTTTTGTGGTGATCTAAATTGGGAATTGGGATTTTGTTCTTGATTTGTTGGGACCGGTTCTGAGTTGATGCGGGGTTGTAGACTCTGCTCCTTGCTCCTTGCCTTGATTCTTGATGCCATTTGATCGTGATCTGGAAATCGATTTGGAAATGGCCTCTGTTTTGATCTGTCGTGGAGTCAATTGATGTTGTTCTTGTGAATATGGTGTTGATAGTTGTTGGATTTCTGATCTGGAGGGTCTTGCTTTGCATCTGCCGTGAGCTGGTGAGAATGATTGATATGGGAGCGGCTCGGTCCAGTCCAAGCTCATCAGTTGGGGATGTTTGTTTTCGGGTGAATTCTTGTTCCATGGTTGTGATAGTTTTCTTTCCTATGGTTGCTGATTCTGAGTTGGGTTCTCTGCCATGGAAAACGTTGGGATTGTGTTTTGCTTGTGAGGATCTCTAGATCCAATTTGGGTTTGTCGTGTTTGATCTTAGCCGTGAGCTCCTCTGATCTGGAGCTGTTCTTAGTTGTCTTTGTGCTCTAACTTCTCCTTGCCCGGGATTTTCTTGGTTGGAGCTTGGTTTTGGTATGCTTTGATTAATTTCATCTTATGCTATGGATCCCATTTCTGTTGGGTATGAGTTAGGTCCTGTGTAAGTAAACCTTACTGTGAGTGTGGTTAAGTTGGTATTCTTGGATGGTGGCAGATGCAAGTATGTTATTGATTGGGTTAGGAAATTGTTCTTAGATTTCTTTGGGTTGATTCGGTTGGTAATTTTTGGCGAAATTGATTAGATTTTGTTGATTGGGTTAGGTTTAAGTTAAACCTAATCTGAACCCAATCTTGGTTGAGTGAGTTAGGTTTGGGTTAGACCTAATCTGAACCCAACCTTGGATGTTTGGGTTAGGTCATTTAATAAAGTATACAATTAGCTAAGTTGTATTTGTTATTTGTTTTTGATGTAGGGTATTGCGTTGATTCACTGGTCGCAGAAATTATTTTGGACTCGGGGGGGGGGGGGGGGGGGGGGTTCTCGTCACGCGGACTTCTACATCGGAGGCGCCTCTGACTTATCTTCTGGATTAGTCATAGTTTATATGATTGATATGCTTTGTTTAACGATAGAGTAATAGATTGTTATATACCTCTTCTGTTTGCTTTGCTGATATTGTTTACAGTAGATATGACATGTGATACCTATACCTTTTAAGACTTAGGCTATGGTGCATTATCTATGATCCTTGCATATCATGTCGATATAGGTGGACTAGATAGTGGATGCTGTTTAACCAATGTCATGCATCATTGTGCACTGTGCATCACTGTCGATCAGGGGCCCCCATTCTTCTACTTGATTTGTTTGATTGATTGTAATAGAACTTTAGTCCAAGTTTAGGATTTCATGTATTTAGCTTCGATTGGATTACACATGCAACTTGTTCGATGAATTTCCCCAACACTATGCTGAGTTGACTTGATCCAGATTGGTTCACTACATTATGAGTTGAATGATTGCAATAGTTTATGTTTGAATGCTTGTAGTTGCTTTGGTTCCCATTATTATGATTTCATACATTTGATTAGAGTTCTTTTGATGCGTTAATTGCAATCATAGTTAGGCTAGATTAGATTTCCTTTATTAGCATTGCTTTTCATCTATTAGGTTTATTTTCGTTACTTGCATTGTCTTTCAATTCTACCTTTAGAGGTCATCGTCATTTGATTTGAGGGAAATGGGTAGAACTTCTGGTTTCTTGTTCCTTTTTGCTTGAGCTTCGGTTTGTAGGTTGGTTCTTGTAGATGGTGTGCTCTTTGTTGATATTGTTTTTTTTGCTTTTGCAATTTGATTATCAAATGCAGTTGATTTGATCTTGGTGTTTGGATGGATATTTCAGGTTTTGATTAATCTTGTTGTTTGGATGGATATTTTTAGGTTTTGATTAATTTGAGTAAGGTTCTTTTATCCTGAAGTCATCTTCGTTTGATTTGAGGGAAATGGGTAGAATATGATTTCTTGTTCCCTTTTGATTGAGCTTTGGTTTATAAGTTGGTTCTTGGAGATAGTGTGCTCTTTGCGATCTTGCTGTTTGGTTGAACATGTTTACTTTTAATTAATTTGAGGTGAGTTTTTTTTAAGTTCAATAGTCAGCGGGTTGTAAATTGGTTCTAGTAGATAGTGCACTCTGTCTTTTCGATTTGATTACCAAATGCAGTTGATCTGATCTTAATTTAAGGTTCTTTTAATCTAGAGGTCATCTTCGTTTGATTTGAGGAATGGGTAGAATTTGATTTCTTGTACCCTTTTGATTGAGCTTCAATTTGTAGATTGGTAAGTGTGCTCTTTGTAATCTTAATGTTTTGATTAATTTGAGTTAAAGTGTTTTTTTTTAAAGTTCAGAAGTCATCTTGCTTACTATAGTCTAGTATTGATTTATAACTCATATTCTGACTTTGATTAATTTGGACAAAATTATAGAGTACTAGTGTTCTCATTATTAATGAATATTACATTTTGTAATTGTAGAGACTCCATTGATTTTAAATGGAAAGTCTAAAAATGATATGAGGGAGCTTAATGATGTATCCGTGTATATCGATGCTATTGAAAAATGCAAAAAATATGAAGGTCTTCTTGGTATAGTTACTAAAACACGTGATTATTATATTGAGAACTATGATAATAATATGCAAGTTGAAATAGATTAGATTAATAGTTCGAAGACAACAGAATATACAAGCGATATTACTGTAATAGATTGAAGATTCTTGCATGGTGATGTTGCTGCTTCTGATGTTTCAACTTAGCAATTAGCCCTTGTTATGGATGTCAATATTTCGGTTGATTTACTTTTTATGGATGGAAAAGTGATTAAAAATGTCAGTTCTAAATATCTCAAAACCATAAAGGAAATCGATGTCCATGAGTTTGTAGTTCTGGGTTCTACATTTGGCATTGTTCATGAAACAATAGATATTGTTACTGTTCTGTCTGATGATGGATCTGCATGTGAATTAATTGGTGTTAATCCTCTGGAACTGAGACCTGTTTTGAAGTACAAAAATTGCCCATACTATCTGGGTCCAAGGGTAATATCTGTTTTACAAACTGTTTTCAAAAATAGTAGATGGATTTCTGGCTCGCACAAAACTAATTGTCGTCAAGACACTATCACCAAAGTTCACCCAGCTTCCGTGAAAATCAATTGGATAATTCCTTTGGATCTGAATATGAAAACTAAGTCGTCACCAATTTATGGGCACAATTTGAAGGACTAAACTAAGTTGTCTTTCTCTATACTCACAAGCACAGAATGGAAATTAGCTGATTTTTGTCAACTTTCGCCTTGTCAGCTATTATCATCTGTTGTTGCGGAAGGTACTTCAACTTCCAAAGAAACAAATGACACCAAGTCAACTGAGGGTTCCTGGCCTAAATACGATAAAACCCGACAGAAAATGGTATCAAAGAGAGAGAGAAGACAACTTTGAAAAAAGCTTTGAAAAGGGAGCAACATTTTGAAAAGTCTTTTTTCATATTAAACTCGTACACAAAAGTTGATGTAATATGGCAGAATGAGTCAAAATAATATGGACTGCCATCTAGTCATTAATTTCGAGTCTTTAAAACGAGGATCAATTCTTCCCTGGAAACTATATGGTCGAAGAGAGACATTAGACGAAGAAGGTGATTATGTTGAATGCAACTGTGTTGGTGAAGCGGTAAATGTTAATTCTGAGGTAAAATCATATGTGTGAAATGACATGAAGAGTTAAAACAATTTAATTATGAGGAAACTGTTAGAGCATATGATCTTTATCCACATCAAGAATATATACAAGTTTATCTGACATTGGTAGCATAGTCAATTTTCAGGATGATGATGTAATAGTTGCATGTGCAGATGGGGCGATATCAAAGGTATACTGCCATAGATTTGATATATATAATAAATTCCAGATCTATGAATTTCTCAAACATATTATTTTTTTAGGTTGGACCTCCGGAAATTAAAGGCATTGTTTTAAATGATGAAGATACATCTGATAGCAATGGAAATGATGAAACTGGGACGAATACATCTGATAGCGATGGAAAGGTTGATTCAACAAATTAAAAAAATAGAAAAGAACAATATTTACAAATTCATCCTTGACTTGTAAATATTGTTCTTTCTATTTTTTGAATTTGTTGAATCAACCATTCCATCGCTATCAGATGTATCCGTCCCAGTTTCATCATTTCCATTGCTATCAGATGTATCTTCATCATTTAAAACAATGCCTTTAATTTCCGGAGGTCCAACCTGAAAAAATAATATGTTTGAGAAATTCATAGACATGAAATTTAGTATATATATCAAATCTATGACAGTATACCTTTGATATCGCCCCATCTGCCCATGCAACTACTACATCACCATCTTGAAAATTGACTATGCTACCAATGTCAGATAAACTTGTATATATGCTTGATGTGGATAAAGATCATATGCGCTAACAATTTCCTCATAATTAAATTGTTTTAACTCTTCACGCCATTTCACACATATGATTTTATCTCAGAATTAACATTTACCACTACACCAACACGGTTGCATTCAACGTAATCACCTTCTTCGTCTAATGTCTCTTCGACCATATAGTTTCCAGAGAAGAATTGATCCTCGTTTTGAAGACTCGGAATTAATGACATAGATGACAGTCCATATTATTTTGACTCATTCTGCCATATTACATCAACTTTTGTGTACGAGTTTAATATGAAAAAAGACTTTTCAAAATGTTCCTCCCTTTTCAAAGCTTTTTTCAAAGTTGTCTTCTCTCTCTCTCTTTGATACCATTTTCTGTCGGGTTTTATCGTATTTAGGCCAGGAACCATCAGTTGACTTGGTGTCATTTGTCTCTTTGGAGGTTGAAGTACCTTCCGCAACAACAGATGATAGCAGCTGACAAGGCGAAAGTTGACAAAAATCAGCTAATTTTCATTTTGTGCTTGTGAGTATAGAGAAAGACAACTTAGTTTAGTCCTTCGGATTGTGCCCATAAATAGGTGGCGGCTTAGTTTTCATATTCAGATCCAAAGGAATTATCCAATTGATTTTCACGGAAGCTGGGTGAACTTTGGTGACAGTGTCTTGACGACAATTAGTTTTGTGTGAGCCAGAAATCCATCTACTATTTTTGAAAACAGTTTGTAAAACAGATATTACCCTTGGACCCGGATAGTATGGGCAATTTTTGTACTTCAAAATAGGTCTCAGTTCCAGAGAATTAACACCAATTAATTCACATACAGATCCATCATCAGACAGAACAGTAACAGTATCTACTGTTTCATGCACAATGCCAAATGTAGAACCCAGAACTACAAACTCATGGACATCGATTTCCTTTATGGGTTTGAGATACTTAGAACTGACATTTTTAATCACTTTTCCATCCATAGAAAGTAAATCAATCGAAATATTGACATCCATAACAAGGGCTAATTGCTAAGTTGAAACATCAGAAGCAGCAACATCACCATGCAAGAATCTTCAGTCTATTACAGTAATATCGCTTGTACATTCTGCTGTCTTCGAACCATTAATCTAATCTATTTCAACTTGCATATTATTATCATAGTTCTCAATATCATCATCACGTGTTTTAGTAACTATACCAAGGAGACCTTCATATTTTTTGCATTTTACAATAGCATCGATATACACGAATACATCACTAAGATCTCTCATATCATTTTTATCACGGCTTTCTATTTAAAATCAATGGAGTCTCTACAATTATAAAACGTAATATTCATTAATAATGGGAATACTAGTACTCTATAATTTTGTCCAAATTAATCAAAGTTAGACTAGGAGTTATAAATCAATACTGACTATAGTAAGCCAGATGACTTCTGAACTTTAAAAAAAAACTTGACTCCCTTGTATCATTTATATCATGGCTTTCCATTTAAAATCAATAGAGTCTCTGTAATTATAAAATATAATATTCATTAATAATGTGAACACTACTACTCTATAATGTCCAAATTAATCAAAGTCAGACTATGAGTCATAAATCAATACTAGACTACAGTAAGTTAGATGACTTCTGAACTTAAAAAAAAACTCAACTCAAATTAATCAAAACAACAAGATCACAAAGAGCTCACAATTTACTAATCTACAAATTGAAGCTCAATCAAAAGGGTACAAGAAATCAAATTCTACCCATTCCTCAAATCAAACGAAGATGACCTCTAGATTAAAAGAACCTTACTCAAATTAATCAACATCCAAATTGCAAGATCAAATCAACTGCATTTGGTAATCAAATCAAAAAGGCAATAGTGCACTATCTACTAGAACCAATCTACAAACCGCAGATGACTATTGAACTTAAACAAACTTACCTCAAATTAATTATAAGTAAACATGTTCAACCAAACAGCAAGATCGCAAAGAGCATACTATCTCCAAGAACCAACTTACAAACCAAAGCTCAATCAAATGGGAACAAGAAATCATATTCTACCCATTTCCCTCAAATCAAACGAAGATGACTTCAGGATAAAAGAACCTTATTCAAATTAATCAAAACCTAAAAATATCCATCCAAACAACAAGATTAATCAAAACCTAAAATATCTATCCAAACACCAAGATCAGATCAACTGCATTTGATAATCAAATTGCAAAATAAAAGAGACAATATCAACAAAGAGCACACCATCTATAAGAACTAACCTACAAACCGAAACTCAAGCAAAAAGGAACAACAAATCAGAAGTTCTACCCATTTCTCGCAAATCAAACGACGATGACCTCTAAAGGTAGAATTGAAAGACAATGCAAGTAACGAAAATAAACCTAATAGATGAAAAGCAATGCTTGTAAAGGAAATCTAATCTAGCCTAACTATGATTGCAATTAAAGCATCAAAAGAACTCTAACCAAATGTATGAAATCCTAATAGTGGGTACCAAAGCAACTACAACCATTCAAACATAAACTATTGCAATCTATCAACACACAAAGTAGTGAACCAACCTGGATCAAATCAACTCAGCATGGTGTTGGGGAAATTCATCGAACAAGTTGCATGCGTAATCCAATCGAAGCTAAGTACATGAAAAACTATACTTGGACTAAAGTTCTATTACAATCAATCAAACAAATCAAGTAGAAGAATGGAAGAAAAACCCAAATCAATCAATCTATGAATTCAAATGATGCGTACAAACCAAGTTAGGGGATTCCCCAGCTCGTGCCGGATCGGATCTGTAGTGAAGGAGAACAGAGTGTGGGGAAAACGATGGTTGGCCGGATGTTCCAGAAATGCATAGATGAAGATGGACGAGGTAGGAGAAGCCCTATACCTCTGTGGATCAGAAGGATCAAGCTCCAGTGAGCTCCAACTCCTCTTCCAAGTTTTTTTTTCAGAGAGGCGATTTTTCAGGCGATTTACGCCGTTTACGCGCGCGCGTCTCCTTCCCTGGCGGCGTTGGCCGGCGGCGGCCTCATGCCGCCGACAAGGGATCCTGCTGCTCCTCCTCTCTCTCATCTTCCTACTACCACAGCCCCCTCCTCTGATGCGGAGATGACTGCGAAAAATCAGGGGGCGTTTAAGCAGACGTATCCGCAAGCCTTAAAGCCGAGCTCTCCACGCGCAATGAAGAAGAATTTTGAAGACATTGGAGAAGATTTCAATCCTATCACAGTCTACAATAACACACCAGGAGTTTTTTTCTCGGAAGAGGAGGTAGCGAAGATGGCTGAACTTTTCCAATTTTCGCTGATTGGAAAGTTCTCAGGTATGCGCCCTAGCCCAGCGATAATCTTTCAATCCTTTAAGAATCTAGGGCTCTCGGATTCCTACAATATTCGCTTTCTGCGCGCGGGATACATTTTTCTGCATCTCTCATCGAATGCGGACATGGCTAGATTTTGGACTAGAGGTGTTTGGAGGATTGGTGGTGTGCCTTTGAGAATTTTTAAGTGGTCTCCAAATTTTTCTTATGAGGCAGAATCCTTTGTGGTTCCGGTGTGGATACAGTTGCCAGATCTACCGATCCAATTTTTCAATAGAAGAGGTCTTTTTTCAATTGCAAGAGTTGTAGGGAAGCCGATCAAGATGGATGAAGCCACTGCGGATTGGACAAGATTGTCAGTTGCTCGGGTAGGTGTTGAAATTGATCTTGTAAAGCTAAAAGTGGAGGAGTTATGGTTAGGAATTGGAGAGGAGAAACGGATGCAGCGTGTAGTGTATGAAAAACACCCATCATACTGTGAGCATTGTAGGCATTTGGGGCACACAGTTGAAGAATGTTATGTATTGGGAAATAAACCAGTCCCTGCTTGGATGTCAACTGCAAAATGCAATTCATTTCCCAAAGAAGATCTTCGAAACTTTCTGAACAGAAAAGAAACTAGGGAGGAGGATAAGGGTAAGGCTGTGATACATGCAGATGAAGACACCAATGTAATTGATTTCAGAAATTCAAAGGCACAGGTGAGAGCAGGAGATAGGAGAGAAGCTGATAAAAATATTTGGGTACAAAAACAAGGTTCTTTAAAAAGTTGGCCTATTCAAATTCTGAAGACAGTGGGCTAAGGAATAAATTTCAGCCTTTATTTACCATGGAGGAAGAGGAAAGGAAAGATGTAGGGAAGGAAACTGAATATGAGGGGAATGATATGGAGATCAGTCATGTAAATGCAGAGGAATTGGAGGATGTGCAGATTGAATCAGAGGCAGCTTATTTGACTGTGAAGGCGCCAGAAATTAATGTGGAGGTTGGAAGAAATTCTTTGTCACCTGTGGCAGATAAGGAGGATGTTAGCAACAGAGATTATTAACAAAAAGGAAATCAAGAGAAGAGGAAATTAACTCACAAACAGGCAACTGATATATCAATGAAAACAGATCAGGCATGATATGTAATGCCAGGGGTTAAAGCTTTAATGGTCACAAAAGAAGCAGCAGTTTTGGAGCCCGAGACAGTGAAAGCAATTTCTGAACCTTTTGCTATTTCTGATAATTTGCTGAATACACAACAATTAAATGCAACAGTTTCTCAAGTAAAATCCCATTTGGTACATACTCAACAGGATGAAATGAAAACAATTGTGAGATGTCAATTAGAAAAAAATTCAGAATATGCAGATCAAGAGGAAGATTTTGTTTCATCAGCAGGACAAGGAAAAGGGGAACATAATGGTTATGACTTCTCAAAGTCTTTTGAAGAGGAAGAGGAATCAGATACCAGGGAATTGATTCAAAGCAGAGGAAATTCATCAAGAATTTTAAGCCCACAGAAGAGCCAAAAATGTGTTCCTACAAATGTGTTGGGTCGAACTCAAAGGATGACTAGGAGTAAATCAAGTGTATATAAAGCCTCCTCTTCCCTTTTTTTTTGATGTCAGGAATTATATGGAACATTAGAGGGATTGGAAATGCGGCCTCCCTTAGAAGAGTACACTATCTCAACAAACAACATCATTTGAACTTCATAGGTATCCTAGAACCTTTTGTATCTTTGGATGAAGCTTCTATTACCAGAAGTTTGGGTTTTAATTCTGCAATTTCAAATCATTTTGGAAAAATCTGGTTTGTGTATGATGCTAATATAGATTGTCTTATATTGGAAGATCATGATCAATTTCTTCATCTTGAGTTAAAATCTCCTCTTTTCCCTATTAATTTGATACTTACTGTGGTATATGCCAAATGTGAAAGAGCAGAACGATACATTCTTTGGGAGAAGTTACTTGAATTTAAACCGAGTATTGAAGATCATTGGTTGATTGGTGGGGATTTCAATATTATTGCAAATGCTAATGAACATTCTGTAGGATGTATTTCAAGGCCGGGTGCAGTGGAAGATTTCAATAATTTCATGTTGATGGCTGGCTTAGTAGATGCTGGTTTTGTTGGGGATAGATTCACATGGACTAACAACAAAATTTGGAAACGTCTAGATCGGATATTTATTTCCCCGTCTTGGAAAGATCATGGCTTTTCAGTGAGAGTAGGGCATCTAAATAGAGCAGCATCTGACTATTGTCCTCTCCTTATTTCTTTTCCTGGGTTTGACAAGCCAGTGGCATCATTTCGTTTCCAAAAAATGTGGGTCAAGCATCATGGTTTTCTACAGACGGTCAGGCTCAATTGGAATTTGCCGTGTATTAGTTTTGGCCTTCACAGATTGCAATTAAAACTTAAGAGGCTCAAGACACATTTAAAGTGGTGAAACAAAGAAGGTTTTGGGAACATACAGGATAATGTTAGAAAGACTGAAGAGGAATTTTTAGTAGCTGAGAAATTGTTTGATTCTGATCCCACGGATGAGAATAAAATCAAAAAGGCCAAAAGTCAAGCTCATCTTTTCAAAACCCTGAATATGGAGGAGGAATTTTGGAAGCAGAGAGAGAGCAGCAGTGAAGTGGATGGGGGAAGGTGATAGAAATACAAAATTCTTTCATGATATGGTGCAAATAAGAAGAATAACTAATAGAATTTTCAGAATATGGGATGAGGGGATTTGTGTTGAGAAACCAGAGCTTATTAGGGCCTCCGGAGTAAAATTTTTTGAGGGTTTGTTATCAAGGGAAAGCTATGACTGTAGTTCTGTAAATCTGGATCAGATTCCTATGCTAGTAAACTCAACAGAGAATAAGGAATTGGTTGCAGCACCTACTGTTCAAGAAATAAAAAAGGTTGTATGGGATATGTGTCAAGATAGTGCAGCTGGTCCTGATGGTTTTTCTGCAACTTTTTATGTGGTCTGCTGGGATATTATAGAGGAAGATGTGTATCAGGCAGTGCTAGATTTTTTTAAGGGAAGTTCTCTACCGACAGGAATGTCAGCAACCACCATAGTACTCTTACCCAAAACTGATAATGCACAAAATTGGAAAGAATTCAGACTCATCAGTTTATGCAATGTTTCCTACAAGATCATTTCTAAATTGTTGGCCACCAGGTTAAGTCACATTATGGGGAAGATTAGATCTCCAACGCAGAGTGGTTTTGTAGAGGGACGTTTGATATCAGATAACATTCTCCTAGCATAAGAACTAAACCATAAGCTGAATTATCATGTAAGGGGAGGCAATGTAATACTTAAGCTGGATATGGCTAAAGCTTTTGATAGGGTTCAATGGAGTTTTTTATTCAAAATAATGACAGCTTTTGGCTTCTCAAAAGGATTCATTGACATTATTAGAAGATGTATCACAAATTCATGGTTTTCTGTTCGTATCAATGGCCATCTCTCTGGTTTTTTTCAAGCAAAAAGAGGTTTGAGACAAGGGGATCCTATATCGCCCCTCCTTTTTATTATTGCGGCTGAATATTTATCTAGGGGTTTAAATGAACTCTTTTCCAAATATCCTAAGCTAGAATATGTTTCAGGATGTGGAATGAAGGTTTCACATTTAGCTTATGTAGATGACATAATGATTTTCATGAACGGATCAATTAATTGTGTCAAAAAAGTTAAGGCTTTTCTTGATACATATGAAGCACAATCTGGGCAGTTAGTAAATGCTGGAAAAAGTGTCTTTTATCCTGCAAAAAGAATATCTATATCTAGAAGACAAATGATAGCAGCTGTAACGGGTTTTGGAGAGGGGGCCGACCCTATCACTTATTTAGGAGTTTCAATTTTTTCGGGTCACAGGAAATCTGTGTACTATATGCCCCTTTTAGAGAGGGTGAGGAAGAAACTCCTTGGGTGGAATTTATCAAGGCTGTCATATGGTGGTCGACTACAGTTAATTCAAAGTGTGTTGTTTTCCATGCCATTATATCTATTACAGGTCATCCTTCCCCCCTTTGCAGTTTTTCATCAGTTGGAAATGCTTTTTGCTAAATTCTTTTGGGGCACTACAAATGCAAAGAAGAGACAACATTGGATTGCTTGGGCCTCTCTATGCAAACCGAAATTGGAAGGGGGTCTAGGGATAAGGAAATTAGCAGATGTAGCCACAACAATGGCGATAAAATTCTGGTTCAGATTCAGGGAACAAACCACCCCTTGGGCTAACTTTCTCACTAAAATGTATTGTGGTCAAGTCTCTCCTGCAATTGTTTCTTTAAAAAGCAATTCTTCTCCTATTTGGAAACGGATGATCAGAATTCGGAGTGTGGCAGAACGTAATATGGGCTGGATTGTGGGTGATGGGAAGCTAAATTTTTGGTATGAATTTTGGTTAGATAGTGGGCCTTTGTATCAAACATGCGATACAGTAAGATTTCCAAATCAAATGGTTGCCGAATTTAGAAATGAGCAAGGTTGGGATGTGGAGAAAATTCAGCAAGTGATACCAAGGAATTTGGCATCAGAAGTGTCTGAGATACCAGTACAATCAAGGGATTCGGATAGGCTGATTTGGAGGATTTCGAAAGATGGCAAATTCTCTCTGAAATCTGCATGGCATAGCATCAGAAATGTCCAGCAACCAAGCATGATCTGGATTGCTATCTGGAGCAAAATTCTGATTCCAAGAATTTCCATCTGTGTTTGGCGGTCACAACGTAAGCTACCAGTGGATGAGGTAATTAAGCAAAGAGGAACTTGTTTAGCTTCAAAGTGTCTTTGTTGCGAATCTGAGGAGACATGGGATCATCTCTTTTTTGTTTGTCCAACTGCAATGGAGGTGTGGTCTTATTTTGCTTGGGTGTTTGGTGTTACCAGTTATAACCATCTTGATAAATGGATGGTTGGTGCGGAATGGACAAAGCAAGGGCATATGAGAGAGGCTTGTCCTTTTCTAATTGTTTGGTTTATATGGGTGGCGAGAAATGATGCTAAACATAGGGGTCTACATATGTCTGCCCAGAAAATTATTGGAAATGTTTTTCGATATGTTTCAGATGGAGCGGCAGCTGGTATTATCAAGGAATGTCATTGGAGAGGCTACAAATCTGCTGCTCAACGTTTGGGAATGCAGGTTCGATGCTATACAGCGCATACTATTGCTGTAGTTAGTTGGAAAAAACCAATCCCTGGTACATATAAGCTAAACACTGATGGGTGTGCGAAGGGTAACCCAGGTGTCTCTTCATATGGTGCAATTGTTCGGGATTCCTATGGACATGTGGTGAGAGCCAAAAATGGTACAATAGGGGAGGGATCCAATATCCGATCTCTATACGCGATATGCAAAGGCCTGGAATTATGTATCGAGAATAATTTTCTTCCTATTTGGCTTGAAACAAATTCTTTGTTTGCCTTACAGATTATCAATGCTTTTTCTGTCGGATGGGATTATAGAATTAGTGCTCAAGATTAGACAATACATCACTGCACATAATATCCGCTGCTCGCATACTTTTAGAGAAGCAAATGCCGCTGCTGATTATCTTGCAAACAGTGCGTTTCAATATAATGGAGAAAGGATCATGCATGACAATGACATTAACAAAGAGCTCTATGGCATCTGTAAATTAGACAGGATTGGGCTACCATATATTAGATGGACCTCTAAGCCTTCTTAATCTAGATGGTTTGGAAAGGGTTCCATCTGTTCTTTTTCATTAATAAATATATTTTCAGATAGCTGCATTTAGAGGAATGACAAAAGATGTCAATTGACAGTTCAGCTGGCTTCAGAAATGGTTTGGAAATGATTGGAAAAGGCTGATCGTATGGAATCCAATTGTCAGTTTAAATCTCTGCAAATACCTGTAATTTTTTTGACAAATCTGAAACTGAGTTTGTCAGGCAGCCTGAAATTTCATTAGCGTGCCAATCTGAAACTGGATTTGTCAGGCACTGATTTCCTTTCTTCAATACATCTGCTTATTTGGCAGACAGGCTATGTTTTTGGTATGATTGAAAACCTGAAGGCTATGTTTTGTGAAGATGCATAAATTTGGGATTCTATGGTTGAATTGCTGTATTATCTGCCAGATGTCTGAATGTCTGATTAGTCCTGCTGGTTACTGCTGTGTATGAAAAGAGTGGTTTGAAACCGATTCCCCATTTCAAATTTTTGGTATGTTTGAAAACCTGAACACATCTGAAAAATGACTGATGAGGACCTGATGAAACTGAATTTGATTGGATGAAAATGATACTTGATATAGTGATTTGGCACTGCCTCAAAGGATGGATGACTGAAATAGTTTTATTCATAGCAGACAAGGAGCATTGCGTAGCAGAAATTTGAATCTGATAAGGACTCTGATGAAACTGAAATTGATTGGAGGAATGTGATACTTGATGTAGTGATTTGGTACTGTTTCAAATAAAAATTCGCAGAAAGTTATTTGCACACAGCAGGTGTTGTGAATGGAAGAAAAAATGGAATGAAGAACATGCGGTGGCAGTGGCTCTGAGGAGGACTCTGATGAAACTGAAATGGCACTGCTTCAACTAGAAATTTGCAGCATATAATTTGTTTTTTATTGAGGTGCTTGTATGGAAATGGACAGAGATGGTGTCCATAGCAGATAAACCCTGATGAAGACGCTGATGGAACTGAATTTGATTGGATGAATGTGATACTTGATGTAGTGATTTGGCACTGCCTCAAAGGATGTATGACTGAAATAGTTTTAGCAGACAGGGAGCTTTGTAGCAGAGATTGGACTCTGATGAGGACTCAAATGAAACTGAAATTAATTGGAGGAATGTGATACTTGATGTAATGATTTGGCACTGCTTCAAAAAGAAATTCGCAGAAAGTTATCTGTATACAGCAGATGTTCTGATTTTATATGGACTCTGATGAAACCGAAATGGCACTGTAATAGAAATTTGCAGGAGTGATTTTAGTGACATGTGGTGTTTTGAGTGGAAGAGAAATTGGAACAAGCGGTGGCTTTGTTATCATTTTACTGGATCAAAAATTTTAAAGACTAGGGAGTGAAGGACATGCGGTGGAACATTGATGTTGGGGATATAATCCATAAAAGATGGTTGATATTTGTACAGAAAATTTCCGGCAAAAATCTATGGTTTGAACTACAACCTGTATCATATTGAGTTTTTTGTAATTCTATATTAGAAGGTTAGGTTTGGTCCCCTTCTAATATGGATTTTCTCTCTTCTTGGAATAAGATTTTTCTTTTTCAAAAAAAAAAAAAAAAGGATCAAGCTCCAGTGGCCGATGGTGGCGGCGATCGGCGATCCTCTGCTGCGCGAGCGTCCTTGCTCCGTCTCCTCTCCGCAATCACGGGGAAAATGATGGAAATCGGAACTGGATGGAGAAGGAAAACACTTAACTCCAAGTGGTGGGTGAAGCTCCGGCGGCCGGCGATGGTGAAGATGATAGGAAGGCCTCTGCTCTCGCACGCGTCGTCTGTTTTCCCTCTACGATCCCAGTACGGATCCTCTGGTCCGCTGACTCCTGGTCCCCCCTAGTCCACATCTGCCTTATAAAAAATGGTGTCACGTGCGTTGCATGTGAACTCAATGAGCCAAGCCAACAACAGAGCCCTCTCTCTCGCGCGAAAAACGCCTCACGCTCTCAGCCATCGCCGAAAGACTAAAACCCTAACCTTCCATCGCCTCCATCGTGCCCGACGCCTACAAGCCGCTCCATCGCCCCCGACGCAAGCAGGCACAGCACATGCACACGTTTTCCGGCCCTTTTCCTAGGGTTTCGCCACCTGCCACTACGACGCGGCCAGTCCACTTCGTCGCCAACGATTTCCAATCGGGTTCGAAAATCTTCAGGCGCTGATCCCTTCCTTCAAAGGCATTGTGATCCTAAAGTTTGGGGTTCTGCCGTGCTCCTCTAGAAGTGACGATGTAAGTTCGTCTTTTTCGTTGATTTTCTTTTGTTCAAAATCTGCTTTGTCTTCAATGTTTTGCTATAATACTTTTTATTAGAAGTATGAAACTTTGTATTGGGTACAATGGAAGTATTACCTGGAAACCGACAAAAAGAATAAGAACCCATTTGCCTCACCGATTCCTTTCTCATTTCCCTCAATTTTATGGTATTCCAGCAAATTTTCTGATCAATTTTCTCTACAATTGATTAATAAAATGCAAATATTTTGTTGATATGGGTGAAAAAATAGCTATTCTTCTTCCTAAAGTTTTTTTTTTGTGTGAGTTATATTAAGCGCATTTTTTTTTGTTACTAATGGATGAAAAAAATAGCTAACTTTCTCTTGTTCTAATCTTCTTTGTAATCTTTTCTTTGCGACTTGATTAAACTGCAACCCCTTTTTTTTTTTTTTTTTACAGTTTTTCTGGTACCTAAAAGTCCCAGGCTTTTGATTTTGCATGCCCAAAATCTTTCATAATATTCTCATAACGTAGAACACAGGAGAAAGATAATAAAACTGTTTTATCCTATGAATCATAAAGCTGCTATGATATATGTTCAGCATGAAGATTTGGTCTGGTGGATATTATATATCATGTTTCAGATCATCTATTTCTTCTGAAATTAATGCTGTATATGGTCTTGTTGGTTATACCAGTTATTCAATGCAACATCTAAATATATTTGATATTTGTTCCTTGATACTTCATTATCTGGATGAGAACAAGCAGTTGATCCTGGCAATTCTGGACAACCAAAATGCAGGGAAAGCTGAAGAATGTGCTGAGTAAGTCCATTTTTTTCAGGAACTGTTTAGGTTTTTTTCATCAGTGTTTTTATCCTGATCAAGGTTGTAAAAATCGCTAGGCGGTAGTCGGGCGGAGGACTACCGCCTAGCGCCTAGTCGGCGCCTAATCGGCGCCTAGGCGGTGCTAGGCGGCATTAGGCGGCACCACGGTGGGGTGCCGCCTAGCGCCTAGGCGGCGCCTAGGCGGGCCTAGGCGCTGACTTTTACAACAATGATCCTGATGTGTACGTATTTATCAGAAAGATAATTTTATTAGATTGGTTTGCTAACATAATGAAAGTATTTGGCGAAAAGAAGATGTTATTGGAATATGACACAGAATTAAACAAGAGGATTATTCATCTCATTTTGCAGAAACCAAGCAAAACTTCAAAGGAATCTCATGTACCTTGCGGCCATTGCAGATGGTCAACAAACACCACCCTTCGCTCAGGTATTTTTAATCTTTCAAATCATTGTAGTTCTATATCTTGGATAGAAATGTTTGGTGATAGATGGCAGTGAGCCTGCCTTTTCATTGTTCTACCAGTTTCCTTCCAATCATATGATGTCATCCAGCCCACGATACATGCCGCACCAGCCGACCCAGCAGATAACTCAGTCCCTTGCGGCTGCCCGGACCTCCTTGCTCTATGCGCACTCGCCAATATCTTCTTTGCAGCAGCAGCAAGCAGCACTGCATAGCCAGCTAGGTGTGGGCCCTGGAGGGAACAGTGGTTTCAACATCCTTCACGGTGAAGCCAGTGTTGGATTCCCCATTTTCAGCCACGGTAATTCTCTGAAGCAGGAAGCTGGCTGCGCATTGCCGACCGAATGCTTATGTTTTGTCTTATGTTTGCATTGCTCAGGTCGTGAGGTGGCTGCTATAAAATAAACTGTTGTTTAACTCTGATTCATATATTCTCAAGTGGTTATTTGGTTGATGTGAATATACACATCTGCTTGGAAATTAAGATGTTCATATGGTTACAATCATCTTGTGCATGTGTATATTTTAGGATCTTTTAACTTGTGATTCTTAAACCAGAGCAGAATACCTATCCAGTCTATCCAGTCTGGAGGTTGCTACAAGAAAGCAGATATAATGAGGAAACCACCTATGTTTGCCTTTTGTCTGAGACCACGAGGCTTGGAAGTATCTTACCAAGATTCAAAGCAGAGATCTCATATGAAGCTCATGTTCAATGGACACCATAATTCTTTAATGAGAAAGCATGATAGCTTTCATAGTCTGAGACCACGAGGCTTGGCAGTGTTTAAGACTTGTTGAACAAGTGTTTGAGAAACTATTTACAATCTATTTATGTTGATGTCATATGATTTCAATCAAGTTTTTCGTATGTTTTGCAATATAAACTTTAAGTTCTTGTTTCTGAAAAATTTAACACTCCTCAAATTGGAGAATTAAACACATATTGACACATACAAATTAAGCCTAAAAGTAACGATAACTTTACATGTGCGTTTGGTTGGGGGTTATCTTTGATAATCTTGGTTATCTATCCAAGGTTATTAACAAAAGTTTTGTTTGGTTTAAATAATCAGCGATTTCCAAGTAATGATCGATGCTCGATACATCAGCAAAGGGGCATGTAATAAGGAATCGAAAAACTTTAGGAAAGTAAAGTTTTTCTTGATTCCGGGGTTATGAAACTTATCTTTTCAAAATTATCCTTCAATATTTACCTTAGCAAAAGAGGGATTATTCGCGGGCGACCATCGGTAACAACGGCGTATGACCACCGCCGACGACCGGCAACCGACAATGACAGCCGACATTATTCGCGTTCGACGACCATCGCCGGCGGTCGGTCATTATTCACGGTCAACAATCGGCAACGACAGCCGGCGAGCACTGCCAGCGGCCGGCCACCATAGTCGGTGGCCGGCGACCGAGGATACGAATATGTATATAATATCATCTTACTTTTTTATTTTAAATTTATAAGCATATAATATTATTATACTTAAATTTAACTAAAGGGTAATACGGTAAAATATTATATTATGTCATAGACTATTACCTCTAAACAAACAAGATTTTATTTGATTACCTAAACTGAACTAAATAACTTCAGGTTATGTTTCATTCCCCATTACCTTGGTTATGTTATTACTTGATAATCACATAATTAAGATTATATCTGATAACTTGAACCAAACGCACCCTACTTGTTTTGGCACTACTACGAATACATACAAACACACATTGTAGCATTACAAGTGAAGTATATTTGCAAAAGCAATAAAATCATACAGGAAGTGTTTCCACACTTTAATTCATCAGATTTGATATTCATGATGGTTCTAGCTTTATATATATATATATATATAGATATATATATAGATATATATATATATATAGTTTGCACAAAAAATTTTAACACAGAAAGTGATTCTAATGATCTGTTTATTTTTTTCACAACACAAACTTCGTGACATAGCAAAGGAATGAAGCAAATGAAACCTCAACTTACTGCACAACCTTCATGAAAATGGTTGTTTATTATGACTTTTTGAACATAAACTCATGTGTAATCTTTTTTTTTTTTTATGAAAGGTAAATATATATCATCAAGTAGAATGATACATATCGCTATGCTCCATGTGAATATCTAGGTGTTTCTGATAAAGTGTCAGATCCAATTAGATATCTTAGGATAATACAAAAATGCACCCTCATGATTACCAACCTCAAAAGTGTTCTGTCATGGAAACCAACCACAAACCCAAAACCAATAAAACCCTTCACTATCATCTACTACCCTTGCCATGGACACCACATCATTCTCCCATAACGTTCAATGCTGTGCACTGAATCCCATCCGCTGGCCTTCCCATGAGGCTTCTGCTCCATGCATCCAAACCATCACCCTGTCCTTGCACTGAACCATCTGCTATGCTCTTCACTTCTATGTGTGAATGGGTCCATCTGAGTAGCAATGCCACCCTCTTGCGTGGATTTCATCCGCACCCGAGGTTCACTTTTGGCAAGTGACCAGCCGTCAACGATTGATGTGTCTTTACCGTAACCGTTATTACGGACTAGGTAGGCCTATGGTGGACCTACTCATCCTCAAGGCTTTTTGGCAAAGCCCCAGCCATCAACGGATTTGGTGTCTCTTTTTTTTGCTCATACATAAAGAGGTTTGGTATACAACTACTCGACAGTTCCATACAAGCATGTAGCATATCTTCCTCTGATTGTGATGATAGGACAGATGCGACATCTTTTCGATCGGTGATACATGATCCAACAACAATGAATTGAGTAGTGATGGCAATCTTTTCGATGGAAGAGGTAGCCATGCTTAAAGACAAAAAGGCCCCAAACTTGAATGTAAATACATCTTGCTATATAATCTCGTCACAACCGAGTCTACCAGTCGCACAAGGGATAAAAACCTGGTCTGCTGGCTTAAATCCTCTCGGCTCCAGATGCCTTATTCCAACAGTAAAAATCGTGATTTACTCCCTCTGAACACTTGTGGGGCCGGGACCAGGGGGCCGCTAAGGTGGCGGTTCCACCTTTTTTGCATCGTCACAACCGAGTCTCTTTTATACCTAATGGAGAGCACCGGCCGGCGCCTGCTTGCGTCGGGGGAGCGGGAGGAGGGCCAGAGGAGGTCGGCGACGACGCATGCTTGCGTCAGGGATGATGGAGAGCTCCGGCTGACACCTGCTTGCGTCGGGGGAGGGGGAAGAGGGCTAGAGGAGGTCGGCGACGACGCCTGCTTGCGTCGGGGGCGACGGAGAGCTCCGACCGGTGCCTGCTTGCGTCGGGGGAGGGGGAGGAGGGCCAGAGGAGGTCGGCGTCGTGCTTGCTTGCGTCGGGGGCGATGGAGCGGCTCGTAGGCGTCGGGCATGATGGAGGCGATGGAAGGTTAGGGTTTTGGTCTTTCGGCGATGGAGGCGATGGCTGAGGGCGTGAGACGTTTTTCGCGTGAGAGAGAGGGCTCTGTTGTTGGTTTGGCTCGCTGAGTTCACGTGCAACGCACGTGACATCGTTTTTTACAAGACAGATGTGGACTAGGGGGACCAGGAGTCTGCGGATCAGAAGATCCGCACCGCTGCTGCGATCCCGAACACGATAGCTTCCCGTTACTTTTGAATCTTCTCAGATCTGATCGTCAACACTGATTACTCCAAATCTGATCGAGTGATCGAGTGGATGAGCTGCAATATAAATGGATGGTCCAGATCGCATATTTGGACTGGGCCCATATTGAAATGAACTGAGCCTGAACGATCAATACTTGAGTTGATTTTATTATTATTATTATTATTATTATTATTAACATTCATGGTATCCTTTGATTACTCAACCAATTTAACGCCCAGTACCACTATATTGAACACAGGTAGTACTGTTTAAGGTCAATCATTAATCACTGGAAGAAGGAGTAATAATATGCATAATAAAAATGAATATTTTAGTGAAAATTTGATGACATGTTTGATCTTCTATCATCGATCGATTATCGTCGACGGCCTTTAATAGTCGTCTCGAACTAAACTATACCCTGAGAGACACGACGAATCTGTCGGATATCGCAGTAATTACGATCTCGTATTATTCACCGTCGATCCCGATAGATTTATCATTACCAGCGATCACGACGAGTTCACCATCACCCCAATACACACTTTGATTCGGAGTAGTAATCGGAGGTCGTTGATAGTGTCAGATCGACGATCGAACATCAGACCTACCGTTGATTAATGATCAAAATTTTTAATGAGACATTCATTTTCAGCGTGTAAATTATTTTTCTTATTTCTAATTGATAGTTTGGCTTTTTAATTATTTCAAATTTATGCCTTAAAATATGATATTATTAGTTTTTATCATACATATAAAATAGCAGACAATTTGATCCGTTTATGTTATAATAATAAATAAACAATACAGTAATTATAGCATATTTTATTCAAACATATTTATATTAAAACACTTAAAAATACTATAACTATTATTTTTATGACTATTATACTGTAAATTATCTTATTCAATAATATTAATATTACAACCGCTACTTACATTATGATAGTAATACTTATTTATCCGGGGAAAAAAATAAAATTCGTCATTTTAATGTCCCTTTCATGACATCTCCATTATTAGAAAAGAATAATTTAAAAATTCAAATTAAATTATCACATGAAAAGATAATTCAATTTTATTATGTCTTAAATTATTAAATAAATTTATGTTAATAGTAAAAACTAATTTGTTTATCTGTAAAATCTTATTAATTTATTTTAAAATTAATATGAAAGAGATAAATTATAAAAATTAATAGATTTAATAATGATTGGTGCATAACACAAATCTGACTTTATAAGTATTTAATTAATTGATGGGATAAGGAGATTGAAGATAATAATATTAAATAATGTAATGTAGGCTCATGTATGCTAAGCAGAATTATGTCATTTATTAGGAAATAAAATAATTAATTAACGTCAAATTTGAAACGAAGTTTTTCATGGACCGTAAGATAAATTCAAAAATATTCACCGTAAATAATTCGTTCAATATCTCACAATTATGTTTCTTATTTGAAAAAATATATAAAATATATTATAATTAAGAATTAAATCATAAATATTTTAAAAATAATTAATCATCTTTCAATTTTACCATATCCTAAAAAAAAATTGATGAACCAGATAACATCGAATCTGGGACGATCGATCTTAACGTAATTATAACGAATCTGGGACGATCGATCGATCCTATAGAAGTTTTTCACCAATCGTCAAGATAAATCAGGAAATACTCACGGCGAACCATCCAAAAGTAAAGCGTCCCAAGGTTGATCCCATTTGAAGGAAAAAATTCTTATAAAATATATCGTAATTGGGAATCAAACCGTAAATATTTGAAATGATGACTATTATACTTCTACTATATCATATCCGAGAGAGCGTCATATTTTGAGGAAGGTGGCAAAAGATGATTTATTCATCCCAACGTCCTCATCAATCCATTTTAAGTTTAATATAGAAAAGATAAATTATAAAAATTACTAACTCGAATAATACAGTGAGGAAAACGGAGCAACATACTTTGAGGAAGGTCTACGAGGTGGAGCAATTTTTTTTTATTAAAATTCAAAAACAATACACCCCTAATTGACGATTATTATCGATTTTTAATTTCTAAACGTGGCGTACTTCTATAAGAAATATCTTAATTTGCAACGGAGCTGACGCGCAAAGGGTATTTATGCAAAATTGCCCCCAAAATTACCTCCACAACCGCACGATCAAGCGACATTTAATCTGGCTTTGCAAATGGGCGGCTGGGATTAAATTGTTCCAGCTGCCCCCGGAATATCCTCAGCATATCACAGAAGGTCACGGCACTAGAGAGCAAGTAATCATCGTCTACCACCACGTGTAGCTCACCCGGTGTGGTGGTGAAGTAAGAGAAGTAGAGAGAAAAGAATAGGTAATAAAATAATTTTTTTTATTTAATAATTTATTAATGAGATATATAATTTATAAAAATGTTAGAATATTTAGTCTAATAAAAAATTAATAAAGAAATTATTAATTAACGAATTCATTAAAAAACTATTAATTAACTTATTAATAAGAAAATATCTAATTTAATAATATAAATTTGATTTGGCTCTGTCAAAAAATTCTTATTAAATAATTATTCTCTTTTACCTTCCGACAAATTTAACGGGAGATCTCTGACGTTGAATTTGCATGATAGTCTGCTAAAACTTTGTCTAGATAATAACTTGGTAAAGATATCAATAATTTGATCTACTGCAGAGATATAAGAAATAAATAATTGTTTACTTGTCACGCGCTCTCGAACAAAATGAAAATCAATCTAAATATGTTTTGTACGAGCACGAAATATTGGATTTGTTGTAAGATATGTTGCTCCAATATTAATGTTCCGGAAGGAGTTGACGACGATAACCAGTCACCGAGGTTCTGCCCATGTGGAAGCTGACTGGAGGGGAGGAACTCTGCCCCTACGAGATCAACATGAGCGTTAGGGGAACACGCCGGAGGTTGTCCGGCGGAATCCACTCCGACACTCAAGTCAGTACCTCGATGGAAAAAGGTGTCAGACAGAAAAAAGAGTGTGAGTTGTAGAGAATGTTTCACCCCCTTTACCAGAGGGGTTGGGGTACCTTTTATACTGGCATCCGCCGCTTTGCCATGTCCACACAATTTATGTCACGTCCTCCCCCTCTTTCGGCGGTTACTGGATAACCTTTGAAATGGTCACACCGTCATTACATTTCGACCCGTTGCGACTGTTGGGTTCTCCCGGCACCAAAACACAAAACGCAGCGGAAACAAGAACCCTCGAGCGATCGATGCGAAAGAAAAACTCGTACAATGTTCATCTATCTAATGTGTATACCTTTGGAGCGTGCCCTTTGCTTATCCCGCTCGTCCAAGATGCGCCGGATCTCTTGCACGTTCAAGTGTCCGTGCCTCTATTCGTATCCACACAGACACAATCTCTCAACTTCGGGAAGAAGTACCTTAGTTGTGCTAGCAACTTGAGGTAGTTCACAAGACCATCAAAAACCCACAAGGGTTTCGACCAAGAGGGAGGAGAGGAAGAAGAGAGGAAGGGAAGAAGGAAAAGCCCACTTCCTTCATTCAAAATGACTTGACCCTCTTTTATATTCATCTCATGAATATGAAGAGTCTTTTGTCTCTTTGACTTCTCTTCATTAAAGCCAATAACGAGCACATCTTTTCATGTGACTTTTCACCTTCTCTTCATCCAATGAAGAGTGACTTTTCTCTTTCCTTCATTAAACACTTTAATGAATTTCCATGCAGTTCTGACCGGGCCTCTCGGGCTTCCGACCAGGTCTCCCGACCAAGTCTCCCGAGTAAGTCCTCGAGCTCCCGACCAAGTCTACTGACCAAGTCCCCGAGCTCCCGACCAAGTCTGCCGAGCTCCCGACCCAGTCTGCCGAGCGCCGAGCTCTCGACCCAGTCTGCCGAGCTCCCAGCCCAGTCTGTCGAGTGCCGAGCTCCTAACCCAGTCTGTCGAGCTCCCAGCTCAGTCTGCCGAGTGCTGAGCTCCTGACCCAGTCTGTCGAGCTCCTAGCTCAGTTTGCCGAGTGCCGAGCTCCTGACCTAGTCGGTCGAGCTCCTGGCTCAATCTACCGAGTGCAGAGCTTCCAACTCGAGCTCCCGATCATATCTCCCGAGTTCCTAACTCGGGCTCCCGATCAGATCTCCCGAGTTCCCAACTCGGGCTCAGATCTCCCGAGTTCCCAACTCGGGCTCCCGAAGCATCATGTCCTTAGTGTGTGACCCAATAGGTTCTCGTGATGTTGGCAATGCGCCTAAACACTTTAGACACATAAGCAATGAGCGGCATCTAGCAATGCATCATTGCTACCCAAGTAACAAGAAAAGTCGAGATCCGACTAAACCTCCGTGACTATGATAATGTATGACCTTGTCCTTCTATCCTTGATATCTAGATTGACCAATGAGGCATAGATCGTGTCATCCTCAATCAATCTTGTGTTTCTTGATCCCCGAGTAGACTCACTGAAACAAATGAGCTCAATATCTCATATTGACTCATTTGAGCATGGTCATGCGTTTTAGTAGTCCTACTCGATCAAGAGGCCCACAGATATCACTCCCATCATATGGGAGGGATAGATCCGATCTACATCACTCACATCCCTCCGCATAATTCATTACATACTTAGTGATCGCCTTTATAGTCCACCTTGTTACGGGCGACGTTTGACGATACCAAAGTACATAACTCCTTATGTAGGGAACCGTAGTGACTTCAGGTCTAAGGACTATTCATACTAATAGTCACATGAGAAAGTTTATGACACTCATATGACAATCTATGAAACTTTCTCATGGCGGGTCAATTCAGTACACATTCTCCAATGTATACTCATGTGTCAACTTAATATCACATATCCATGGCTTGTGAGCTCAAGTCATCAGTTGACCTACATGCTAGTCTCCATGCATTAATATTGTCCTTGAATATTAATACTTGACTAGAAATGGTTTAGAGTAGTATTCTCTACATTATCTCACGATCGATTCAACCAATCGATATAATGTAGATAAGAACCTACTACCCAAAGATATTATTATACTTAGTTATTTAGCACAAATATAAAGTAAGTATAATAACCAAACATGCCTTTATTAATGATAGAATATGATACAAAATGTCCCTAGTCAATCATCGTATAATTGGCTCTAGGGCTCTTACTAACAGCGACATTTAAGGGTTGTGATGATTCTGTGCCAGCGAGGACGCTTATCCATAGATCCGCAAGGGAGGGGGAGAACCGTTGTTTGATGTCGAAGGTTGCTCGGGCTCTGCTTCCCCGAGGTGGTCTCGGGGTCTTCTGGCCCGGGTGATTGCGGGCGTTATAGCTCCCCGAGGTGGTCTCGGGACCCCACCTACAGGGGTGATCCCGGGAGGGACCTTCTGGTTAACTCCCCCGAACTTGTCTCCCGAGGGGGGCCCGAAAGGCTCCTCTTCCCGAGAGCGTCTCGAGGGCTCTGGACGAGGAGTCACTAAGACTCGTTGCATTTTGCCACAAAGCTTCTACATCCTACGTGTCTGCCACGGGCTATTCAACCCTATCACAAGTCCCTCCCTTCAAGTCTGATCGAAGGAAGTATGGCTGACTGATCGGACTAGTGTGATGGTGAAGAAGCCGAGTTTCTGTGGGTCCTCGCGCCCGTTACTGTTCCTTTGATTAGTTGCAAGGAACCCTTAGGGGGTTGTGCCAAGCTCCTAGGAAATTTCTCCTTAGCTTTGCCCTTCCCGAAGGACTTCTATGACTTTCGAGGTACCGTCATAATGCATGTCCCTCTGTTATAAAGGAGCATGGTGCTCTTTGATGGCGACAAGGTAATTTCGCGAATGCCTCGTTGCCACGTGCTTCAACGGTCATCTTCTCGACTTCTTACTGACGTGCGCCGCTATAGTTGGCTCACGTCAGTCAACTACCTCTGGGGCAATACTGATGCGGCGGTTTCTTGCTTTCCACGTGCTGTTTCCCTATTGCATCCATGCAAGCGGCTTCCTGGGTATAAGAAGGGAAGGCGAGTACGCTCAGCCAACTTCTGACTTCGTGATTGGGTGCACCTCGTCTTCTTCTTCTTTCCTAAGGACTCTTTTGCACGTAAGTAGTTTGTCTCTTCCCTTAGGAACCATGGAAAGCTACCGGGCGGAATGGTATGAGTCTACCTTTTCGAGAGTGAGACCGGAGGCTCTGCAGGCGGCCCTCGAGGCCTACGGCATCCTAGCTGAGATGGCGGTGGTTATCTCCGGGATAGACCAAACGCCAGTAGAGCCTCCAGTAGGCTTGTCGACCTTCTTCCTGGGGCAAGTGGAGTCAAGACTCCGTTTCCCCATCCCTCCATTCTTTATGAATATAACCTCCTACTTTGATATCCCCTCCACCAGATAGCTCCCAATGCCTTCGCTCAGATGGGAGGAGCGTATATTATCTTTAAGCTATTTGGCCTCCCCCTGATCCCTCATCTTTTTCATTCTTTCTTTGTTCCGGTCGGCTCCAGAGGGGTCTTTAGCTTTTCAGCGCGTCCTGGCCATAAGTTTTTAGGAGGGTTCCCTTCTTCGCACAAAGGGTGGAAGGAGAAGATGCCCGTTAGTTCTAACTAATGTTTTCTTGGCTTGCGGTTGCAGAGGAAGTCATGTTCGCCAAGGTGATGGGTCGACTTATCAAGTGGAAGGAGGCTAACAAGGAGGCGCTGACTCCTCCACCGGCTATCCTTGATGCGCTCCCTGCGCCCGCCGAGTCTTCGGAGGGGGCCACTAATTCATCCAGGAAGGTAGAAATCATTGTTAAACCTCCGCCAGTCGCGAGCTGAGGGCCTTCCGATATGCCGGTTGACCCGTCAGCGGGTCTTCCTTATGGCGGTGTCCCTCCCCCGATAGTTGTATGTCCAGAGGGCGTTAACGAGGGGCCCTCCCCTCTACTGCCCCCTCAACAACCCAATGCAATGGTCGGCAGACGAGGCGAATTCCCAAGGGCTCGGGCCCGAAATGGAAAAAGGTACACTCTGAGGGACCTGACCCTCTTCCCTCTATATATGGGCTAAAGCAGACGTTAAGATAACAGAATATAACATTCAATAAAGTTATTTTATCTTATGGTTTCGAAATGATCAATGAGGATTATTGTGTTTACCTAAAGAAGGAAAAAAAGAAAAGTTTGTCATTTTATCATTATATGTTGATGATATATTAATAGCTGGAAGTAACTTAAAGTTTGTGATAAAAGTCAAGTTTTATCTTTTATCACAATTTAACATAATAAATATGGGAGAAACTAAGTACATCTTAGGATTACAGATCATTCATGATTGATCAAAAAGACTTTTGGGTTTGTCCCAAGAAGCTTATATCACTAAGATGCTACATCACTTCAATATGTTAAATTATAACATTGAACAAACGCCTACAATGAAAGGTGTTATTCTGAGCAAAAGTATGTCTCTCAAGACTCCTGAAGAGATAGCTGATACGAAGAAAAAATATCATATACTAGTATCATTGTTAGTTTGTTGTACACTATGTTGTCTACTTGTCCTGATATAAGCTATGTTGTTGGCTTAGTTAGTCATTTCTAGTCAATCACAGGATTGAAACACTGGAAAGCAGTGAAGAGAATCTTTAGATATCTTAAAGGGACAACAGATTATAATCTTCACTTCGAAGGATCAAAGCTGAGCCTAAGGGCTATACAGATGCATATTGGGCAAATGACCTTGAAGACAAAAAATCCACATCAGGTTATATTTTCTTGCTGAATGGTGGCACCATCTCATGGAACAGCAAGAAACAGACTTATGTAGCGTTGTTGACAATGTGGCTGAGTATGTGGCTTGTGCAGCGACTGTACAAGAAGTTGAGGACAGTGCGAGTCCTGTTACAGTGTATTGTGACAATCAAGATGCTATAGCTTTTTCCAAGGATCCTTAATATCACAGCAAAGGCAAGTACATGGAAATTAAATATAATTTTATAAGGGATATTGTTGACAAGAAAATGATAATTCTTGAGTACATCCCTACACGAGCTATGCTTACAGATCTTTTTTTTAAGTCATTGACTAAAGAGTCTTTTTATGGACATGTGAAGTCTTTGGGACTACGCAAGATGTAACACATTGTAAAGACTTATATTTATGAAATGTCAAATCTATTCAGTGTAAATGTATTTGTTACATTTGGATAAATATCTCAATGAGCATGTTGATAAGTTGAGATTGATATCACTAACATGGACAATCATCTATATTTGTTAAGTATAAATAGAGGTAAGACTATTACTAATGAGACAATTTATGTAGTTGTGAATAGAGATATAGTTATAAGTTGAGGTCACTTTGATAATTGTATCAAGATGAGATCATTTATGTAATGATCGAAGTAAATATACCCACCATTTATTAAATCTGTTAAAGGTCAGATTGGAATTCATAAGTTGAATTCGGATTAGACATTAGATATGTCTAGATCGAAATCTCTACGATGTTAAATATTTGAGAAAAACATATACTCTTTTTGGTAAATAGAAAAAATATCGTAGCATGTGATTCATACCACATATGTTATAGCAATAATGAGGCTAGTAGGAGAATGGATCCTTGCTTTTCTACTATGTGAGACCCTTTAAATTATAAGTTAGTCTCAATCTTATCCTAAGTGACTATTTAGATGTCTACTTGAAGTTCTATCAGTGTCTGCTATTTTAGTGTGTATCCTATTGGCTATGGATGATTCGGTCTATGGAACATAACTAGGAAAGTGACTGATTAAAATGAATAGATTCTAACTAAAAATGAAAATCACAATTGATTTACATCTATAGTACTTATTCACAGGTCGACTAGTCACATTTTTCGTTGACTACTCAAAATGTGATTGTGAAAAAATATATGGATTAGAGATGTTGAACATGCTCTTGACATAGTTGTCAAATAAGGAATTAGAGATATTCATATTAATGTAAATATTTAATCTGGGATAAAGATAAATTATTGATGTCTCAGATTCGTTCTACAGAGCAGCTAAATTAAGTGTAATAACTTTCTTAGCACTAATTGCTCAGTGTGCTTGCTATCGCACGAACTATTTTCCCTAATGTGTGAATTGAATGTCATTATATGGTCTTTGTGAATAGATGATCTTTATGAATTGACTTTGACGAGTGGGAGATGTTGGAATTGAGTAGGTGAAAGGGCATCCCTTCACATTCATCTTCCTCAATTAATGGTGGAATGGGAAGAGATACCCATTCACAGTCCCCTATCAATGGAGGTAGATGATTAGATCATCGCGAGCAACAAAGGGGTTTATCGCAAGAAGAGAATAGAGGAATTTGGTTCGTAGAATCGCTAAAAAGAGTTCGTATCGTAACCTTCTTGTTGACGATAACTTCTCTAATTTTCTTCCCATCAATCATTGTAAGTGTTTATTATTTTGATTTTGTATTTTATATTAGGGATCCAACAATTCTAAATCTACAAGTTTCTTAATTTTAGTTGTTATAGAATATATATATATATATATATATATATATATATATATATATATATATATATATATATATATATATATATATATCAGATCAAACCTCGGGCATGATGCTAAAATAGTGAAGTTAGGAAAATTTTCCAATCACGTCAATCAATGATATAAATTTCCTATACTTAAGGAGCCGGATTAACTAAGTTGATAAGTACATAAGATAATAATTATAGACAGTCAAAATTTGATAAAAAATTTCAATAATGATCGCAGAGAGTCCAAATTCGATAGAAAAATTCATTAATTTTGTAGATCTTGTTTATATATTTATCAATTTGGATTTCTACTGTACTTCTTAATATTGTGAGACAGTCATGAGAGAATCATTAATGTGGTATGATATTATTTTTCTTAATACTCAAGCCTAAATATAATAATGTGATTAAAATATATATAACAATTTTTATTACTAATATCAAAGTTACCATCTGGCCACTTGCATGATGTTCGGCACTTTTTTTTATTTGTTTTAATGGTCAATAGATTTTTTTTATATATGTTATCAAATCCGTCACCTTTATCTTGATTTTTCTTTATCGCACCTTTGTTTGATTCATCGGTTATTACGTCTATAGTCAATTAACTCGTCTTCATAGGATGATTAATATATCAGTATTATAATTTTAAGATTTAAGAATCAAAATCTGATAAAATTAATATGTTCGTCTTCCCTACAGGTTAGTTATAATATCCGAACTAATTAATATCTCCATAATTTATATCCTCTGTATTAACTTTGAGATATTTTGACGGAGATGATGAATGAGTCATCTTTTACCTCTATAATCATTTAACTCGATTTGGTAGCTGAGTAGAAAATTTAAATTTTGTTAAATTATTAAAAAACAAATAGTACGAGTGGTTAAGCGAATAACAATATCATCGTAGTAGCTGCATGAGACGGTACAGTAAACCAAGTTAAGAGAGTGTTTGAGAGAATTTTTATTTATTAAAAAATGATTTTTATAGAAATTATCTCGAATTAAGTGAGAAGCTAAAGTTTGGAAACTAAAAGCTAATATAAGGTAAAATTTAAGTGTTTGGAATAAATAATTACTTTTAAACTTAATTTTTAATTAAATAATAATAATATCCTTAAATTATATAAATTAATTTTTTAATTATCTAAATATAATTTTGATTCACTATCCATAATATTTTATAACAATTGCTTTATATTTTAATATATTTATTATTATATCAAAATTAATTTTTTTTATAATATATATGTTTAAAATAAAATTAATAAAAAATATAAAAATATATATAAAAAATTCTAAAAATATAAATTATATAAAAATATAAATTTTTATTTAAAAGTGTGGTGGAAATTATATACAATGATAAATTTATTAAGGGTATAAGGTAAACTTTTAATTCTGGACATAAGCAAAAAAATAAAAACAGAAAAAAAATATCAAATTTTTACTTCTAACTTTTGAATAAAAGTTGTAGAAGTTAAATTAGAATTTGACATTCACAAATACTTAAAAATATTTTCGTGTAGTTAAAATCTAAAAAACATCTTGCATAAACTCTCCCATATACTACCTAAGTTAATTTTGTTGAGTCATCCTGTCGATTTATGACGGTGAAGTTTATTTGATAAAATAATTAAATCAGATAAATTAAATCTAAAATAAATTAAAATTTTAAAATAATTATTTAAATTTGATTTGATGTTTTATTAATTTAAATTTGATTTATGTTAGTCGGTTTAAATTTTTTATATTTTAAAATTATCTGATTATTAAATTTGTTAATATAATTTATTTAATTTATTTTAATAATTTATAACGTTGAATGAAGAAGATGCCTGGATGCATGCTTTAAAAGCTATTTATTACTGCGGCAGAAACCTTCTTTCTAGAGTTGTACTTGGGGAAAAGACTTTGAAAGCAGACGGACGGGAGAATCTTTCAGCATGCTGTTCAGTATCTCATACTCAAATTTCATTTCCCACCCCCATTAAATGACAACGTAACTGCGCCAGTCTTTTCCTTTCCTTTGACTGACCCTTCTTCTGCCTTTATCTTCAAAGCCAACAACCAACCAACCATGTCATCACTACCATGAGATTGTGAGCCTATAAAAAATTAATAGGTTATCATTGAAAATTTTAGGTTCCAACTATGAAATTGATAGAGCATAAATCTCTACATCTTATATAAAAATCTCTTCCTCAACTTTTACCTTCTTAGTAATCGTAATTTACTTCCTCTATATTGGTCCTAGAATAGACTAGCAGGGATACTGAGGACGAGCGTTTCACCTTTTTTCACTATTATAAGATCTATGTGGACTGATAATCATCAGAAGAAGATTTAGGGGGTGCTTGATATATATTCAGCAATAGAAATGGTAATGAATTTTGATTGAGGAGTTTATGGGTTTGATGATAACCTAGTGGGGGCTAGGTTATAAAATCATGGGTATCATATCCATATTTTGATTCTGACCCCGTATATCAAGCATCATCAATGGGAATGAAATAGATTTCATTCTCATTCCCGACTTCTAAACCCGCTTACCAAACGCTCCCTTAATGATCAGATTCGAACAAAATTTAAATCATCTTAAACTCAAAATACTATATTTGATGTCAATTTCATATTAAAATGGTGTAATTTCAACACCAAATACTATTTCAACTCCAATCCATTCATATCATATCACATCGAAAAAGAATATTTTATTTTATCTTATTCATAAGTTAATTATCAACCTACATTTTAATTTAGTAATTTTTTATAATAATTATTATATTTAAAATTAATATTTCATTTATATGTAATAAGTTATATTTTTAAAATTTTGCATCTAAATATTATATATCATAATATTATAAAATCATACACAAATAAGATATATATATTATTAATTTTAATTTAAAACAAACAATCATACTTAATTGAAAATATAAAATTATGAAAATCACATACTTATGTATATCAAATTTTTGAATATTTTATTATAATTTTTTTTGAAATGAGTGATATAATTTATACATATAATCATTATTAAAATATATTAAATATATTATAAATTATATTTTTAATAAATTAAATCTTTATAAATATGCATAATAAAATTAAAATATATTATTATATACATTTCATTTATATTTATAATAAATAATTAATATTATTATAAATAATGAGGAAAAATAATAATTATAAATTAATTTTTATTTATGATTTTTAATAATATGTATTATATTTGATTTTATTGATTATATAATATAATAAGATTTTTTAAATATAAAAAATTAAAAAAATTAGAACACCAAATATGGTTATATAATGTAATAAGATTTTTTAAATATAAAAAAAAATAAAAAATTAGAACACCAAATATGGTGTGGAGGAAGTGATGCACTATTCCCACACCAAATTTGGCATGGGATTTAGTGTATGAGTTGGAGAAGTTTAGTGTAAAATTTACATAAATTTGGTGTTTTGGTGTATGGATGAGAGATGCCCTAAATATTTACTTTTCTTATTCATTAATCATTATTCAATTAATAATTTCATTATTTATCTTTTTTATATTGATTCTGAGATAAATTTACACGGGCACTGAAACGGATTGGTGCGAATACTAAAGGCAAGCGAATTACTTTTTACCACCTTGGGATAAATTGACAATAACGCTAGATGAACGAATTAGCTTTTTCCACCACTATTATGAGATCTGGGTCATGAAATCTGGAATCAAATCATGACGAAATCAAATATTTATCCTTCCTCATGTGCTAGTCACTATCTAGACTAGTAATTTCGTGATTTACCTTCTTTATATTATCTTGTAATAGATTAACGAATGCGCTGATAATTTATCTCTTTTATGTTCATCCTAGGATGGATTGACGGGCCTCCCGAGGCTATAGTGTAGCGGAAGGACGACTAGTCTTTATCTCAGACATCTACGGTTCGATCTCCAGCTACGACATATTTTCAAGAATTTTTCCTCCAAATGGGACGCAAACCTTGGGACACTGAGCTTCTGGACCGTTCGCCGTGAGTGCTTCCTGATTTATCCTGGTGCCCGATAAAAAATTTTCGTAGGACCGGACCGGTCGCCCGAGGTTGAAAAAATCTCGTTAATCATTTTTTTAGGATGGATTGATGGGAACACTATGAGAGAATCATTTTTTACCACCACTATTATGAGATCTGGGTCATGAAATTTGAAATCAAATTTTGACGAAATCAGATGTTTATCCTTCGTCATTTACTAGTCACTATCTTGACTAATAATCTCTATGATTTGTCTCCTTTATATGATCCTGTAATAGATTGACGGATGTACTGGATGAGCGAATCGTCTTTTGCATCACTATTATGAGATCTAGATCCCTACCAGATGTACTGATGACTAATATATAAAAAATATTGTTACTAGACAATCTAGGAGTTGAATTTTAACGAAACAAAATATTCTATCTTTCCTTATATAGTAAGCACTATCTGAATTAACAATAATCTCTATAATTTATATCCTTTTAATTAACCAAAAGATGGATTCACAAAAACATTGATAGCGCACCACTCAATTTTTTTATCATACTTTTTTACCACCGCTATCACTATTATGAAATCTGGGAGAGATTCATTTCTGATTTAATAATTAGATTCTTATTGATCTTGTCGAAGAATGAGATGAACTTCCAAGAGTGAGTTGGACTCGAGAATGACTTCTACTGGTTCCGAAGACTACAAGAAAGATGACCGTCAACAACCCCAAGGGAAAATTCCCTGGCAAGACACTCCGATGATCAAGTTAGTAGTTGGAGAAGATGAAAACTGGACAAAGAACTATAGCAAAAACACTCCGATGATCAAGTTAGTAGCCGACAGCCTCTGCACCGCTTCTGCCATATTTTGTCTTATGCGGGGACAAGATCAGGAATCGTTGTCAGCTCGCCGACCGGCGCTGCCCATTCTGACATGAGCAGGGGGCGCCGTGATATGTGTTTTCAGAGCTTGTCAAGCAAGTACTATGTCAGCGCGATATTCACAATTCAGACACGAGTAGTGTCAGGCTTGAGCCGACCTATGCCGACTCTCGTACCATCTTTATCAATATGGTGTCAGGGGATAGGTATTCCCTCGGAAAACGATAATTCCCTAGTCGGAGCGCCGACCGGCTGCCCCGAGTGAGATCTTGCTATGCAGCTATTGTCATACGGATTAGAACAGGAGACAATCCGAGTTTTGGGGGAACTTGAGCTCAACCAAGCTGATTCATCCTCAGAGAATAGGATTAGAATATAAGAAGGGCACTGGCTGACTATTGACCGAGCATTGACCAACTGACCTTAAGCCGAGCACTCGATATCTCTCGTTGGGACTAATTTAGACTATATCAGGTTGACCTTCCGATCGTGCATCCTGACCCGAGTGATACCCATTTCATGCCCTGCCACGCTGGATTGTCGGAGCTTTTCTGGCAATGATTTGTCTCTCTGCAATGCCATGTAGACCGACCAGGCTATACTTAAGCTAGGTCGGGATCACTTATCTTTCTCTATATTGATACTGGTGGAGCTAATTGTAAAATCCGACACTTTTGATTAGGTTCCGGAAATTTTCGGAGAATTACCAGATAGATTCCGGGGTCCCGAGTCCTTGGATATAAAATTAGGGACTAAAATGTAATAAAACTAAAAGTTTCAAGGGCTAATGTGTAAGGAATTAAAACCCTAGGGGTGATTTTGTGAATAGGCAGAACTTGGCTGGACTAAAGTGCAAAATGCCACAGCTTATTAACCCACTCTTCCCCCGGTTGTCGCGACAACCCCGCAGCCGCACCTTTCTGTTTCCCTTCACGCGCGTGCCCTAGCCGACTCCACTTGCGATCGAGAAGCAACGACGACGCCGCCCCTTCCTTCTTCATCGTCTACCTCTTCTCTCTTCCTCTCTTTCTCTCTAGCCGGTCGCACACCCTAACCCATTGCGTTGCACGAGCAGGGTTGTGTTTCCATCGCCGTGCCCTAATCGGAAGCTGCTGTACTTGTCTACTCGAGCCTGTTCTTGAGGTTCCGGTGAGTTGGGAGTTTGCAGTAGCTTGAGATCTTGGATTTAGGGCTAGGCAGGGCCTCAGATCCTGTTCTTGCTGGATTCGGCAGAAAGCTCCGGCGGAATGCGACCTGGCGTTTGAGGTAGGGATGAAATCAATGTGCATTTTGATTAATCTGTCCTGTTACTGGAATAGAAGGGGTAGTATGTTGATTGAATGGATAAATTGTGTTGCAGCTTCGAATTTGGGGGTGTTTGGTAGGGATTTGAATTCTGTGGCAAATTGTCTTCTGGGATTTGGCTGCGGTGGCCGGGGGATCTGTTCTTCCTCAACTCGGGTTGCTGTGAAGGCTGTGAATTGAGGTAAGGCCTTTGATTTATCTGGAGCATGATGTGGATGATCTATTTGAATCAAGGTATACGGGTAATTACAAGATGAATTGTTGTAATTGATTTTAACACTGTATTGGGATTTAGAACTGTGATGTGAAACGCCCTATGCTAGGTTGTGGGGAATAAGTTTGAATCTGTAATTACAATAGCTCAGTTTGGTTGTGGCTATATTGGATTAGAACTAATGGCAGGTTTAGTATGGAAATTGGTATTACACTAACTCTAGCCGCGTTGGATTTGGGGTTTAGGATTTAAACCTAAAGTAACACCTAAACCTAAATCTAAATTACATGGGGTAATTAAGAACCTTCCATTTAATTAAAGGGAATTAAATGAAAAAGGATGGATTAGGTTAACCCTAAAACGGATTAGGGATTAATTAGCTAGTTGTTATTTGTGTAAAAGCTAATTAAATTAAATCCATGATACAGGAGCTTGACTTGGATTATATTTTGACGGGTGGTTCTGTCTCGTTGATACGGACTTCACCTATTCGGAGGCGGGTACCCTTTGACTTATCTCTTTTGATATTGTCATGTGATTATGCATAGTCTGTTATAGATAGCAGTAAGATTATACGCTATCCCTGGTTATTAGGCCTATTTTGGATATTGGTTGTTTATCCCTGGTTATTATGCCTATTCTGGATATTTGTTGTTTATCCGTGCTTATTATGTCTGTTCTGGATACTTGTTGTTTATCCCTGAGTTATTCTGCTGTTAGTTTCATACAGTCCCAGGTATTGTCATATCTATTGGTATGCTAGAGCTCGTGGTAGCGTCTCCTGCATTTGACCTTGAGGGATGGGTAGTTTTCTGGTCAGTATACCTTGTAGGTTACCTGTATTTCCTGTTATAGGATTTCAGACTGAGATTTAGTATACTGAGGACTTGGGAGGGAGGTATGTGTATCTATCATACACCATCCTTGCATTGCATGCCGGCGATCAGCGACTCCCTTGTGGTTGAGCCTAATCGTCTTCCGGTACATGACGGGCACACACGGCCACTCATGGGTTAGTGGATACCGTAGATGTGTGCATTTGCCCTGTATTGCTCCGTTCGGCCACTATTTGGAGGGTGAGCGCGGGCGTGGTAGCAGCCAGGGATCCCTTCTCGTACTGAGCCACGAGGAGATGAGAGCTTGACTCCCCCATTGCTTGGGGTTAGGAGCGTGGTCTCCGCCAGCATCCTGTCCACCCGGTCACTCAGGAGCAGTGATGGCAGGGTGTACAGTTGTCAGAGCCCTACCTTTTCAGACGTCCCTATGACAGGTGTACGATGATTCTGTCTGGTGTCAGGGGTGACACATGTCATTGCACCATGTGCATATTTTGCATCGTGCATTGTTTGCTGCACTTATTTGCTGCACTTGTTTGACATCGCATATTCTGGAGACTTGTTATCTGAGACTATATGCCTATTTGTCTTCTTTTGGTATTTCTTACCCTCTGTATAGGTTGGATGGATTCAGGTATGTACCTACCCAGTATTTTCAGTTTCAGTTTTCCCTCTTGTTGATATGAGACTGTATTAGCTGAACTCTTATTGTTGGTATAACCTTCTATGCATATCTATTGGGTATCCGCTGAGCTATGGACTCACCCCGTTGCCATATATATTTATTTCAGGTTGATGTCTGCGAGGAGATCCCGAGCCGCCAGTCCCCAGCTCCCGAGGAGCCCTTTTTGGTTTTCCTTGTTTTGTTATGGACCCTGTAGCATTCCTATGCTTCCGCTGTATGTTTTGAACATGTATGCACGTTCTGTTTGAAGGTATTGTACTTTTGAGTCCTATGTTGGACTTCGTTCGGTTTTGGCTTTGTTCCTGCCCCCTGGCAGCTCAGGTGAGTTCGGATTTGGTTTTTCGATAGTTATAACATATAACTGTTGTTTTTGCATATATCTGAGGCCTGAGGCCCTTTAAACTGCGTGGTTGTGCTATATATATATTGTATACAGGTTATATTATCTGTGTGTATGTGTAAATTGTCCGCCGGACAGGGGAGGTGCTGTCCGATTTTCTATTGGATCAGCGACTCCTGGGTCTCGGGGCGTGACAATTTATTTTGGTATCAGAGCCAGGTTTCCGATGCCTACGTGTTTTACGGGATTTACGGTGTTTATCTGGTACCAATTTATTTTTGGTATTTTTGGTATCAAGCCCAGGATGCGGGATACCATCGACTCGTGGATTTCTCGGATTTTAAATCTGACACTGAACTGGTAGGTGTCGGAGCTCGGGTATGATGTTATTCATCCGAGTACATTACGGATTTTTAAAGCCGTGGTTGCGATGCGACGGCAATTTGGGGACTTGGCAGCGACAGGACTTCTCCAAGCGGAAAAAGGTATATCTTATGGACCTATCCTACCTTTAGTGCTCATTATCAGACTTAGAATTCGTTAGACTATCCCAGCTTGGTGGGATCATATATTCATACTGGATAGATATATGTAGACTTGGTTTAGTTGGATTGACATGTTGTCAATCTATCTTATTGGTGATCGTTCATGGGAGCGACTCGTTGGTACATTGCGGATAATACCTTGGAGTGGAGAATTTTAATTCTCTAGTGACACCGATTGTTGAATCGGAAAGCTAAGGTCGAATATGTCGGTAATTTGTTGGAGGTTAAAGATTTTGGTTTTTCAGGACCTTACTATCGTACGTGTTTTAGCTATTATTAGCTGAGCAAGAACTAGGGTTGTCTATCGTAGTTGGCTCGATCAGTGTAGGATCGATTTACTCTGGTTCAAAGGGTTACAGACCTTTGGGTTGTTTGTGCCTGGTTAGATGACTTTGAAGGCACATTTAGGGTACATGATGTACATTGATGTAGAAGAGTAACATTAGGTACGTGCTACCATCGTTTGTGGAGAATTAATGCATCCTATTCCATGATAACTTTGACCATGAATCGCCTGTACCTGGTTGATGATCTAAACGGTACAGTTTGATAGGTGACTTGAGCTGGTACGGGGAAGTGTGGAGCTATGTGCTGACACTTGTGGGTTACCACGTATACTTGATTTAGATAACTAAGGAGGTACCTTGGTACTTATGATTTGCGTTGGGGCGAATCACTTACGAGACTAGGCCACAATCGGGTGGAAGATACCGATGATGACCTTTAGGGAACAAAGGACCGGAAGAAGACTGCACCGACATCTTACTGTACCCGTTGCGGATCCCGAGAGCACGTAGTAGCAAACTGTCGCCTGGAGCAGGCCGTTTGCTACTACTGCAGATTACCAGGACATTTGAGCAGGGACTGTGCCTTGAAGGCACAGAATGAGGGGACGGGAGCCACTAGCCAGACTGGACATTCAGGACAGTCAGGAGCTCAGAGAGGCGGACGGAGGACTCAGCCTTCATTCCGCCAGCCGTATGCCGCCCCACCAGCACCTGCTTATGGTATGCTAGGCACGAGGCCAGTTATACCCCAGCCTCATCTCAGAGCTCAGCTGCAGGACTTCCACAGCAGACCTATCCAGTTTATCAGACGGTGATGCAGCAGCCTCAGTACCCGGTGGGAGGGTCAGTTCAGCAGCATCAGTCTCAGATGCAGTTACCACCTCAGCAGCACCCCGTCGGCCCCTCGCAGCAGTACCCAGCAGTGCCACCACCACCACCCCCGCCTGAGACTGGACGGATTTATGCTGTCACGCGGGAGGAGGCCCAGCGGGCCGATGGATCGGTATTCCGCGGTACTATTTCTCTTTATGCCTTTCCTGCTGAGCTATTAGTTGATACAGGTAGTTCTTACTCCTTCATATCGCGGATATTCATGAGTAGGATTGGTAGATTGGCCACCACTAGACTACAGGGGTTATCTGTATCCTTACCCTCAGGAGAGATCTTGAGGATCACACAGGAGGTCAGAGCATGCCCATTAGATTTCGGTAGTATTACCCTCACAGTTAATCTGTTGGTTCTGGAGATGGTGGACTTTGATATTATTATTGGTATGGACATCCTTACAGCGTATCATGCCACAGTCGATTGCCAGATGAGGGTGGTCACCTTCCGGCCTCCGGACCAACCCTCGTGGGATTTCACTGGCATCAGGGATGAGGGCTTATCGGTTATTTCTGCGCTTCAGGCACAGAGACTACTATCTCGCGGATGTCAGGGTTTCTTACTGTCAGTCATTAGCACCGACGACAGCAGTAGCCCTCCGCTCTCGGACGTCCCAGTGGTCCGAGAATATCAGGACGTATTTCCAGAGGAGCTACCAGGTTTGCCTCCCAGGAGGCAAGTGGAGTTTACTATCGAGCTGATACCGGGGACTTCGCCGGCATCGAAAGCTCCATACCGCATGGCACCGAGAGAGTTGGACGAGCTGAAGGTCCAACTCCAGGAGTTATTGGACAGGGGATTCATCAGACCTAGCGTCTCACCATGGGGTTCCCCAGTGCTCTTCGTGAAGAAGAAAGACGGTTCTTTGAGGTTGTGCATCGACTACCGACAGTTGAATGCAGTGACCATCAAGAACAAGTACCCCCTGCCACGGATTGAGGATTTGTTTGATCAGCTCAGGGGCACATCTGTGTATTCCAGGATTGATCTGCGATCCGGATATCATCAGCTGAGGGTCAGAGAGTCAGATGTCCAGAAGACAGCGTTCCGCACCAGATATGGACACTATGAGTTTTTGGTAATGCCATTTGGGCTTACCAATGCTCCAGCGGTATTCATGGACTTGATGAACCGCGTATTTCTGCAGTATCTGGATCAGTTCGTCATAGTATTCATTGATGACATCTTAGTTTACTCACATTCTGAGGAGGAACATGCACAGCATCTTCGCATCGTATTGGAGACTCTCAGACGAGAGCGTTTATATGCGAAGTTCAGCAAGTGTGCCTTCTGGTTGTCATCAGTAGGTTTTCTGGGACACGTGGTATCTAGCAGAGGCATCTCAGTAGATCCCCAGAAAATCGAGGCTGTTACCAGCTGGGAGCAGCCGAAGTCAGTTACTGAGGTTCGTAGTTTCTTGGGTTTGGCCGGATATTACCGACGATTTGTAGAGGGATTTTCCACTATTGCTGTGCCACTGACACGCCTTACCAGGAAAGGCGTGAAGTTCACATGGACGGAGGCTTGTGAGACCAGCTTCCAGGAGCTGAAGCGGCGATTGGTGACGGCACCCGTCCTCGTTCTTCCATCAGGAGAGGACGGATTCGTGCTGTATACCGACGCATCTCATCAGGGGTTAGGCGCAGTTCTGATGCAGCACGGGCGGGTAGTGTCTTATGCTTCCGACAGCTGAAGGAGCATGAGAGGAACTACCCAGTTCATGATTTGGAGTTTGCAGCTATTATCTTTGCGCTGAAGATCTGGAGGCACCACCTGTACGGTATTACCTTTGAGATCTTCACTGATCATAAGAGTCTTAAATATCTGTTTACGCAGAAGGAGCTCAACCTCCGACAGAGGAGGTGGATGGAGTTCCTTAAGGATTATGATTGCACCATTAGCTACCACCCTGGGAAAGCTAATGTCGTGGCGGACGCATTGAGCAGGAAGTCCAGAGGGACTTTGGCCTGCCTCCTCGCATCAGTTACCGAGCTAGTTCAGGGTTTCTCAGAGTTGGGCTTAGAGGAGCAGGGACGGACTGAGCAGGGTATTCTTGTGACTATGATTGCTCAGTCTTCCATCCGGACGAGGATTCGAGAGGCCCAGGCCACTGATCAGCACCTGCAGTCCCTTGGCAGCCAGATAGCTTCAGCACAGCAGTCTGAGTTCACCAGAGATGACGAGGGTGCTCTCTACTTCCGAGGGAGACTTTGCGTACCCGAGTCACATCCGGTCCGAGAGGAGTTACTGCAGGAGGCTCATCGTTCCCGCTTTGCTATCCACCCGGGCGGGACCCGTATGTACCGAGACCTGAGGCGTTCCTACTGGTGGAACGGCATGAAGAAAGACATCGCGGATTTTGTAGCTAGATGTCTAGTTTGCCAGCAGGTTAAGGCTGAGCGCCAGAGACCTGCTGGACTACTTCAGAGGATTCCCATTCCCGAGTGGAAGTGGGAACACATTACTATGGACTTCGTGATGGGATTACCGAGGACTCAGCGAGGACACGATGCGATTTGGGTGATCGTTGATCGATTAACCAAATCTGCACACTTTTTGGCCATTCGGAGGACAGACTCCTTGGACAGACTAGCGGAGCTATATTGTAGAGAGATTGTTCGGCTGCATGGTGTTCCGATGAGTATTATATCAGACCGAGACCCTCGCTTCACATCACGTTTTTGGCAGAGTCTACAGCGGGCCATGGGTACCGAGTTGAGGTTCAGTACCGCTTTCCATCCGCAGACCGACGGGCAGTCAGAGCGGACTATTCAGACTCTAGAGGACCTATTGAGAGCTTGTGTTGTGGATTTCGGAGGCAGCTGGGAGGATCATCTACACCTGGTTGAGTTTGCCTACAACAACAGCTATCATGCGGCTATACAGATGGCACCGTATGAGGCGTTGTATGGTAGGCCTTGTCGGACACCCACCCTCTGGGAGGAGGTTGGAGAGTCCCAGTTGCTAGGACCTCAGAGAGCACAGTTTGAGGCGGAGTTGGTCCGTACCATTAGACGACGGATGTCCGAGGCACAGGATCGACAGAAGAGTTATGCGGATCGGAGACGGAGACCTCTGGAGTTCTCCATTGGTGACCATGTGTTCCTTCGTGTTTCACCCACGAAAGGGGTGAAGAGATTCGGTCTCCGAGGTAAGCTTGCTCCGCGATACATTGGCCCTTTCCAGATTTTGGAGAGGATTGGAGCAGTAGCTTACCGTCTGGCATTACCACCTTCCCTATCTGGAGTGCATGACGTATTTCATGTATCGATGCTGAGACGGTATATACCAGACCCTACGCATGTGCTGTCAGACGTATCTGTTTCCCTTCAGCCGGATACGACGTATGAGGAGGTTCCGACACGGATTTTGGGCTACAGAGAGCGCCAGTTGCGGAACAAGACCATCCGGTTGGTTAGAGTCGGATGGCAGCATCACTCAGATGAGGAGGCTACCTGGGAGCTTGAGGATGTCATCCGAGCTCGTTACCCCCACTTGTTCACTTGAGGTATGTGTGGTTAGTTACTGTTCAGTATTTATATCAGCATACTTCTTGATAGTGGTATTTAGTGAATAACGAAATTTGGGGACCAAATTTTTATTAGTGGGGGAGGATGTAAAATCCGACACTTTTGATTAGGTTCCGGAAATTTTCGGAGAATTACCAGATAGATTCCGGGGTCCCGAGTCCTTGGATATAAAATTAGGGACTAAAATGTAATAAAACTAAAAGTTTCAAGGGCTAATGTGTAAGGAATTAAAACCCTAGGGGTGATTTTGTGAATAGGCAGAACTTGGCTGGACTAAAGTGCAAAATGCCACAGCTTATTAACCCACTCTTCCCCCGGTTGTCGCGACAACCCCGCAGCCGCACCTTTCTGTTTCCCTTCACGCGCGTGCCCTAGCCGACTCCACTTGCGATCGAGAAGCAACGACGACGCCGCCCCTTCCTTCTTCATCGTCTACCTCTTCTCTCTTCCTCTCTTTCTCTCTAGCCGGTCGCACACCCTAACCATTGCGTTGCACGAGCAGGGTTGTGTTTCCATCGCCGTGCCCTAATCGGAAGCTGCTGTACTTGTCTACTCGAGCCTGTTCTTGAGGTTCCGGTGAGTTGGGAGTTTGCAGTAGCTTGAGATCTTGGATTTAGGGCTAGGCAGGGCCTCAGATCCTGTTCTTGCTGGATTCGGCAGAAAGCTCCGGCGGAATGCGACCTGGCGTTTGAGGTAGGGATGAAATCAATGTGCATTTTGATTAATCTGTCCTGTTACTGGAATAGAAGGGGTAGTATGTTGATTGAATGGATAAATTGTGTTGCAGCTTCGAATTTGGGGGTGTTTGGTAGGGATTTGAATTCTGTGGCAAATTGTCTTCTGGGATTTGGCTGCGGTGGCCGGGGGATCTGTTCTTCCTCAACTCGGGTTGCTGTGAAGGCTGTGAATTGAGGTAAGGCCTTTGATTTATCTGGAGCATGATGTGGATGATCTATTTGAATCAAGGTATACGGGTAATTACAAGATGAATTGTTGTAATTGATTTTAACACTGTATTGGGATTTAGAACTGTGATGTGAAACGCCTATGCTAGGTTGTGGGGAATAAGTTTGAATCTGTAATTACAATAGCTCAGTTTGGTTGTGGCTATATTGGATTAGAACTAATGGCAGGTTTAGTATGGAAATTGGTATTACACTAACTCTAGCCGCGTTGGATTTGGGGTTTAGGATTTAAACCTAAAGTAACACCTAAACCTAAATCTAAATTACATGGGGTAATTAAGAACCTTCCATTTAATTAAAGGGAATTAAATGAAAAAGGATGGATTAGGTTAACCCTAAAACGGATTAGGGATTAATTAGCTAGTTGTTATTTGTGTAAAAGCTAATTAAATTAAATCCATGATACAGGAGCTTGACTTGGATTATATTTTGACGGGTGGTTCTGTCTCGTTGATACGGACTTCACCTATTCGGAGGCGGGTACCCTTTGACTTATCTCTTTTGATATTGTCATGTGATTATGCATAGTCTGTTATAGATAGCAGTAAGATTATACGCTATCCCTGGTTATTAGGCCTATTTTGGATATTGGTTGTTTATCCCTGGTTATTATGCCTATTCTGGATATTTGTTGTTTATCCGTGCTTATTATGTCTGTTCTGGATACTTGTTGTTTATCCCTGAGTTATTCTGCTGTTAGTTTCATACAGTCCCAGGTATTGTCATATCTATTGGTATGCTAGAGCTCGTGGTAGCGTCTCCTGCATTTGACCTTGAGGGATGGGTAGTTTTCTGGTCAGTATACCTTGTAGGTTACCTGTATTTCCTGTTATAGGATTTCAGACTGAGATTTAGTATACTGAGGACTTGGGAGGGAGGTATGTGTATCTATCATACACCATCCTTGCATTGCATGCCGGCGATCAGCGACTCCCTTGTGGTTGAGCCTAATCGTCTTCCGGTACATGACGGGCACACACGGCCACTCATGGGTTAGTGGATACCGTAGATGTGTGCATTTGCCCTGTATTGCTCCGTTCGGCCACTATTTGGAGGGTGAGCGCGGGCGTGGTAGCAGCCAGGGATCCCTTCTCGTACTGAGCCACGAGGAGATGAGAGCTTGACTCCCCCATTGCTTGGGGTTAGGAGCGTGGTCTCCGCCAGCATCCTGTCCACCCGGTCACTCAGGAGCAGTGATGGCAGGGTGTACAGTTGTCAGAGCCCTACCTTTTCAGACGTCCCTATGACAGGTGTACGATGATTCTGTCTGGTGTCAGGGGTGACACATGTCATTGCACCATGTGCATATTTTGCATCGTGCATTGTTTGCTGCACTTATTTGCTGCACTTGTTTGACATCGCATATTCTGGAGACTTGTTATCTGAGACTATATGCCTATTTGTCTTCTTTTGGTATTTCTTACCCTCTGTATAGGTTGGATGGATTCAGGTATGTACCTACCCAGTATTTTCAGTTTCAGTTTTTCCCTCTTGTTGATATGAGACTGTATTAGCTGAACTCTTATTGTTGGTATAACCTTCTATGCATATCTATTGGGTATCCGCTGAGCTATGGACTCACCCCGTTGCCATATATATTTATTTCAGGTTGATGTCTGCGAGGAGATCCCGAGCCGCCAGTCCCCAGCTCCCGAGGAGCCCTTTTTGGTTTTCCTTGTTTTGTTATGGACCCTGTAGCATTCCTATGCTTCCGCTGTATGTTTTGAACATGTATGCACGTTCTGTTTGAAGGTATTGTACTTTTGAGTCCTATGTTGGACTTCGTTCGGTTTTGGCTTTGTTCCTGCCCCCTGGCAGCTCAGGTGAGTTCGGATTTGGTTTTTCGATAGTTATAAACATATAACTGTTGTTTTTGCATATATCTGAGGCCTGAGGCCCTTTAAACTGCGTGGTTGTGCTATATATATATTGTATACAGGTTATATTATCTGTGTGTATGTGTAAATTGTCCGCCGGACAGGGGAGGTGCTGTCCGATTTTCTATTGGATCAGCGACTCCTGGGTCTCGGGGCGTGACAATTTATTTTGGTATCAGAGCCAGGTTTCCGATGCCTACGTGTTTTACGGGATTTACGGTGTTTATCTGGTACCAATTTATTTTTGGTATTTTTGGTATCAAGCCCAGGATGCGGGATACCATCGACTCGTGGATTTCTCGGATTTTTAAATCTGACACTGAACTGGTAGGTGTCGGAGCTCGGGTTTGATGTTATTCATCCGAGTACATTACGGATTTTTAAAGCCGTGGTTGCGATGCGACGGCAATTTGGGGACTTGGCAGCGACAGGACTTCTCCAGGCGGAAAAAGGTATATCTTATGGACCTATCCTACCTTTAGTGCTCATTATCAGACTTAGAATTCGTTAGACTATCCCAACTTGGTGGGATCGTATATTCATATTTGATGGATATATATTTGTAGACTTGGTTTAGTTGGATTGACATGTTGTCAATCTATCTTATTGGTGATCGTTCATGGGAGCGACTCGTTGGTACATTGCGGATAATACCTTGGAGTGGAGAATTTTAATTCTCTAGTGACACCGATTGTTGAATCGGAAAGCTAAGGTCGAATATGTCGGTAATTTGTTGGAGGTTAAAGATTTTGGTTTTTCAGGACCTTACTATCGTACGTGTTTTAGCTATTATTAGCTGAGCAAGAACTAGGGTTGTCTATCGTAGTTGGCTCGATCAGTGTAGGATCGATTTACTCTGGTTCAAAGGGTTACAGACCTTTGGGTTGTTTGTGCCTGGTTAGATGACTTTGAAGGCACATTTAGGGTACATGATGTACATTGATGTAGAAGAGTAACATTAGGTACGTGCTACCATCGTTTGTGGAGAATTAATGCATCCTATTCCATGATAACTTTGACCATGAATCGCCTGTACCTGGTTGATGATCTAAACGGTACAGTTTGATAGGTGACTTGAGCTGGTACGGGGAAGTGTGGAGCTATGTGCTGACACTTGTGGGTTACCACGTATACTTGATTTAGATAACTAAGGAGGTACCTTGGTACTTATGATTTGCGTTGGGGCGAATCACTTACGAGACTAGGCCACAATCGGGTGGAAGATACCGATGATGACCTTTAGGGAACAAAGGACCGGAAGAAGACTGCACCGACATCTTACTGTACCCGTTGCGGATCCCGAGAGCACGTAGTAGCAAACTGTCGCCTGGAGCAGGCCGTTTGCTACTACTGCAGATTACCAGGACATTTGAGCAGGGACTGTGCCTTGAAGGCACAGAATGAGGGGACGGGAGCCACTAGCCAGACTGGACATTCAGGACAGTCAGGAGCTCAGAGAGGCGGACGGAGGACTCAGCCTTCATTCCGCCAGCCGTATGCCGCCCCACCAGCACCTGCTTATGGTATGCTAGGGCACGAGGCCAGTTATACCCCAGCCTCATCTCAGAGCTCAGCTGCAGGACTTCCACAGCAGACCTATCCAGTTTATCAGACGGTGATGCAGCAGCCTCAGTACCCGGTGGGAGGGTCAGTTCAGCAGCATCAGTCTCAGATGCAGTTACCACCTCAGCAGCACCCCGTCGGCCCCTCGCAGCAGTACCCAGCAGTGCCACCACCACCACCCCCGCCTGAGACTGGACGGATTTATGCTGTCACGCGGGAGGAGGCCCAGCGGGCCGATGGATCGGTATTCCGCGGTACTATTTCTCTTTATGCCTTTCCTGCTGAGCTATTAGTTGATACAGGTAGTTCTTACTCCTTCATATCGCGGATATTCATGAGTAGGATTGGTAGATTGGCCACCACTAGACTACAGGGGTTATCTGTATCCTTACCCTCAGGAGAGATCTTGAGGATCACACAGGAGGTCAGAGCATGCCCATTAGATTTCGGTAGTATTACCCTCACAGTTAATCTGTTGGTTCTGGAGATGGTGGACTTTGATATTATTATTGGTATGGACATCCTTACAGCGTATCATGCCACAGTCGATTGCCAGATGAGGGTGGTCACCTTCCGGCCTCCGGACCAACCCTCGTGGGATTTCACTGGCATCAGGGATGAGGGCTTATCGGTTATTTCTGCGCTTCAGGCACAGAGACTACTATCTCGCGGATGTCAGGGTTTCTTACTGTCAGTCATTAGCACCGACGACAGCAGTAGCCCTCCGCTCTCGGACGTCCCAGTGGTCCGAGAATATCAGGACGTATTTCCAGAGGAGCTACCAGGTTTGCCTCCCAGGAGGCAAGTGGAGTTTACTATCGAGCTGATACCGGGGACTTCGCCGGCATCGAAAGCTCCATACCGCATGGCACCGAGAGAGTTGGACGAGCTGAAGGTCCAACTCCAGGAGTTATTGGACAGGGGATTCATCAGACCTAGCGTCTCACCATGGGGTTCCCCAGTGCTCTTCGTGAAGAAGAAAGACGGTTCTTTGAGGTTGTGCATCGACTACCGACAGTTGAATGCAGTGACCATCAAGAACAAGTACCCCCTGCCACGGATTGAGGATTTGTTTGATCAGCTCAGGGGCACATCTGTGTATTCCAGGATTGATCTGCGATCCGGATATCATCAGCTGAGGGTCAGAGAGTCAGATGTCCAGAAGACAGCGTTCCGCACCAGATATGGACACTATGAGTTTTTGGTAATGCCATTTGGGCTTACCAATGCTCCAGCGGTATTCATGGACTTGATGAACCGCGTATTTCTGCAGTATCTGGATCAGTTCGTCATAGTATTCATTGATGACATCTTAGTTTACTCACATTCTGAGGAGGAACATGCACAGCATCTTCGCATCGTATTGGAGACTCTCAGACGAGAGCGTTTATATGCGAAGTTCAGCAAGTGTGCCTTCTGGTTGTCATCAGTAGGTTTTCTGGGACACGTGGTATCTAGCAGAGGCATCTCAGTAGATCCCCAGAAAATCGAGGCTGTTACCAGCTGGGAGCAGCCGAAGTCAGTTACTGAGGTTCGTAGTTTCTTGGGTTTGGCCGGATATTACCGACGATTTGTAGAGGGATTTTCCACTATTGCTGTGCCACTGACACGCCTTACCAGGAAAGGCGTGAAGTTCACATGGACGGAGGCTTGTGAGACCAGCTTCCAGGAGCTGAAGCGGCGATTGGTGACGGCACCCGTCCTCGTTCTTCCATCAGGAGAGGACGGATTCGTGCTGTATACCGACGCATCTCATCAGGGGTTAGGCGCAGTTCTGATGCAGCACGGGCGGGTAGTGTCTTATGCTTCACGACAGCTGAAGGAGCATGAGAGGAACTACCCAGTTCATGATTTGGAGTTTGCAGCTATTATCTTTGCGCTGAAGATCTGGAGGCACCACCTGTACGGTATTACCTTTGAGATCTTCACTGATCATAAGAGTCTTAAATATCTGTTTACGCAGAAGGAGCTCAACCTCCGACAGAGGAGGTGGATGGAGTTCCTTAAGGATTATGATTGCACCATTAGCTACCACCCTGGGAAAGCTAATGTCGTGGCGGACGCATTGAGCAGGAAGTCCAGAGGGACTTTGGCCTGCCTCCTCGCATCAGTTACCGAGCTAGTTCAGGGTTTCTCAGAGTTGGGCTTAGAGGAGCAGGGACGGACTGAGCAGGGTATTCTTGTGACTATGATTGCTCAGTCTTCCATCCGGACGAGGATTCGAGAGGCCCAGGCCACTGATCAGCACCTGCAGTCCCTTGGCAGCCAGATAGCTTCAGCACAGCAGTCTGAGTTCACCAGAGATGACGAGGGTGCTCTCTACTTCCGAGGGAGACTTTGCGTACCCGAGTCACATCCGGTCCGAGAGGAGTTACTGCAGGAGGCTCATCGTTCCCGCTTTGCTATCCACCCGGGCGGGACCCGTATGTACCGAGACCTGAGGCGTTCCTACTGGTGGAACGGCATGAAGAAAGACATCGCGGATTTTGTAGCTAGATGTCTAGTTTGCCAGCAGGTTAAGGCTGAGCGCCAGAGACCTGCTGGACTACTTCAGAGGATTCCCATTCCCGAGTGGAAGTGGGAACACATTACTATGGACTTCGTGATGGGATTACCGAGGACTCAGCGAGGACACGATGCGATTTGGGTGATCGTTGATCGATTAACCAAATCTGCACACTTTTTGGCCATTCGGAGGACAGACTCCTTGGACAGACTAGCGGAGCTATATTGTAGAGAGATTGTTCGGCTGCATGGTGTTCCGATGAGTATTATATCAGACCGAGACCCTCGCTTCACATCACGTTTTTGGCAGAGTCTACAGCGGGCCATGGGTACCGAGTTGAGGTTCAGTACCGCTTTCCATCCGCAGACCGACGGGCAGTCAGAGCGGACTATTCAGACTCTAGAGGACCTATTGAGAGCTTGTGTTGTGGATTTCGGAGGCAGCTGGGAGGATCATCTACACCTGGTTGAGTTTGCCTACAACAACAGCTATCATGCGGCTATACAGATGGCACCGTATGAGGCGTTGTATGGTAGGCCTTGTCGGACACCCACCCTCTGGGAGGAGGTTGGAGAGTCCCAGTTGCTAGGACCTCAGAGAGCACAGTTTGAGGCGGAGTTGGTCCGTACCATTAGACGACGGATGTCCGAGGCACAGGATCGACAGAAGAGTTATGCGGATCGGAGACGGAGACCGCTGGAGTTCTCCATTGGTGACCATGTGTTCCTTCGTGTTTCACCCACGAAAGGGGTGAAGAGATTCGGTCTCCGAGGTAAGCTTGCTCCGCGATACATTGGCCCTTTCCAGATTTTGGAGAGGATTGGAGCAGTAGCTTACCGTCTGGCATTACCACCTTCCCTATCTGGAGTGCATGACGTATTTCATATATCGATGCTGAGACGGTATATACCAGACCCTACGCATGTGCTGTCAGACGTATCTGTTTCCCTTCAGCCGGATACGACGTATGAGGAGGTTCCGACACGGATTTTGGGCTACAGAGAGCGCCAGTTGCGGAACAAGACCATCCGGTTGGTTAGAGTCGGATGGCAGCATCACTCAGATGAGGAGGCTACCTGGGAGCTTGAGGATGTCATCCGAGCTCGTTACCCCCACTTGTTCACTTGAGGTATGTGTGGTTAGTTACTGTTCAGTATTTATATCAGCATACTTCTTGATAGTGGTATTTTAGTGAATAACGAAATTTGGGGACCAAATTTTTATTAGTGGGGGAGGATGTAAAATCCGACACTTTTGATTAGGTTCCGGAAATTTTCGGAGAATTACCAGATAGATTCCGGGGTCCCGAGTCCTTGGATATAAAATTAGGGACTAAAATGTAATAAAACTAAAAGTTTCAAGGGCTAATGTGTAAGGAATTAAAACCCTAGGGGTGATTTTGTGAATAGGCAGAACTTGGCTGGACTAAAGTGCAAAATGCCACAGCTTATTAACCCACTCTTCCCCCGGTTGTCGCGACAACCCCGCAGCCGCACCTTTCTGTTTCCCTTCACGCGCGTGCCCTAGCCGACTCCACTTGCGATCGAGAAGCAACGACGACGCCGCCCCTTCCTTCTTCATCGTCTACCTCTTCTCTCTTCCTCTCTTTCTCTCTAGCCGGTTGCACACCCTAACCCATTGCGTTGCACGAGCAGGGTTGTGTTTCCATCGCCGTGCCCTAATCGGAAGCTGCTGTACTTGTCTACTCGAGCCTGTTCTTGAGGTTCCGGTGAGTTGGGAGTTTGCAGTAGCTTGAGATCTTGGATTTAGGGCTAGGCAGGGCCTCAGATCCTGTTCTTGCTGGATTCGGCAGAAAGCTCCGGCGGAATGCGACCTGGCGTTTGAGGTAGGGATGAAATCAATGTGCATTTTGATTAATCTGTCCTGTTACTGGAATAGAAGGGGTAGTATGTTGATTGAATGGATAAATTGTGTTGCAGCTTCGAATTTGGGGGTGTTTGGTAGGGATTTGAATTCTGTGGCAAATTGTCTTCTGGGATTTGGCTGCGGTGGCCGGGGGATCTGTTCTTCCTCAACTCGGGTTGCTGTGAAGGCTGTGAATTGAGGTAAGGCCTTTGATTTATCTGGAGCATGATGTGGATGATCTATTTGAATCAAGGTATACGGGTAATTACAAGATGAATTGTTGTAATTGATTTTAACACTGTATTGGGATTTAGAACTGTGATGTGAAACGCCCTATGCTAGGTTGTGGGGAATAAGTTTGAATCTGTAATTACAATAGCTCAGTTTGGTTGTGGCTATATTGGATTAGAACTAATGGCAGGTTTAGTATGGAAATTGGTATTACACTAACTCTAGCCGCGTTGGATTTGGGGTTTAGGATTTAAACCTAAAGTAACACCTAAACCTAAATCTAAATTACATGGGGTAATTAAGAACCTTCCATTTAATTAAAGGGAATTAAATGAAAAAGGATGGATTAGGTTAACCCTAAAACGGATTAGGGATTAATTAGCTAGTTGTTATTTGTGTAAAAGCTAATTAAATTAAATCCATGATACAGGAGCTTGACTTGGATTATATTTTGACGGGTGGTTCTGTCTCGTTGATACGGACTTCACCTATTCGGAGGCGGGTACCCTTTGACTTATCTCTTTTGATATTGTCATGTGATTATGCATAGTCTGTTATAGATAGCAGTAAGATTATACGCTATCCCTGGTTATTAGGCCTATTTTGGATATTGGTTGTTTATCCCTGGTTATTATGCCTATTCTGGATATTTGTTGTTTATCCGTGCTTATTATGTCTGTTCTGGATACTTGTTGTTTATCCCTGAGTTATTCTGCTGTTAGTTTCATACAGTCCCAGGTATTGTCATATCTATTGGTATGCTAGAGCTCGTGGTAGCGTCTCCTGCATTTGACCTTGAGGGATGGGTAGTTTTCTGGTCAGTATACCTTGTAGGTTACCTGTATTTCCTGTTATAGGATTTCAGACTGAGATTTAGTATACTGAGGACTTGGGAGGGAGGTATGTGTATCTATCATACACCATCCTTGCATTGCATGCGGCGATCAGCGACTCCCTTGTGGTTGAGCCTAATCGTCTTCCGGTACATGACGGGCACACACGGCCACTCATGGGTTAGTGGATACCGTAGATGTGTGCATTTGCCCTGTATTGCTCCGTTCGGCCACTATTTGGAGGGTGAGCGCGGGCGTGGTAGCAGCCAGGGATCCCTTCTCGTACTGAGCCACGAGGAGATGAGAGCTTGACTCCCCCATTGCTTGGGGTTAGGAGCGTGGTCTCCGCCAGCATCCTGTCCACCCGGTCACTCAGGAGCAGTGATGGCAGGGTGTACAGTTGTCAGAGCCCTACCTTTTCAGACGTCCCTATGACAGGTGTACGATGATTCTGTCTGGTGTCAGGGGTGACACATGTCATTGCACCATGTGCATATTTTGCATCGTGCATTGTTTGCTGCACTTATTTGCTGCACTTGTTTGACATCGCATATTCTGGAGACTTGTTATCTGAGACTATATGCCTATTTGTCTTCTTTTGGTATTTCTTACCCTCTGTATAGGTTGGATGGATTCAGGTATGTACCTACCCAGTATTTTCAGTTTCAGTTTTTCCCTCTTGTTGATATGAGACTGTATTAGCTGAACTCTTATTGTTGGTATAACCTTCTATGCATATCTATTGGGTATCCGCTGAGCTATGGACTCACCCCGTTGCCATATATATTTATTTCAGGTTGATGTCTGCGAGGAGATCCCGAGCCGCCAGTCCCCAGCTCCCGAGGAGCCCTTTTTGGTTTTCCTTGTTTTGTTATGGACCCTGTAGCATTCCTATGCTTCCGCTGTATGTTTTGAACATGTATGCACGTTCTGTTTGAAGGTATTGTACTTTTGAGTCCTATGTTGGACTTCGTTCGGTTTTGGCTTTGTTCCTGCCCCCTGGCAGCTCAGGTGAGTTCGGATTTGGTTTTTCGATAGTTATAAACATATAACTGTTGTTTTTGCATATATCTGAGGCCTGAGGCCCTTTAAACTGCGTGGTTGTGCTATATATATATTGTATACAGGTTATATTATCTGTGTGTATGTGTAAATTGTCCGCCGGACAGGGGAGGTGCTGTCCGATTTTCTATTGGATCAGCGACTCCTGGGTCTCGGGGCGTGACACTAATAATCACATATGAATTTCTTCTCCGTAGAGGATCGACTACGAATCACATATGATTTTCTTCTCCGTAGAGGATCGACTACGAAATTAAGGATAGACTAGACTAGGAAGGACGTCTCTTCTTTTACCACATTGAAAGCCAACAACCATTTTCTGCTTTTGAGATGATAAACTCGATCTTATAAAAAAATTCATTGATCATCAAGATAAATCAAAAAATACTCATAATAGACGATCTAAAAATTCAACATTCCAAGATTTACGTCCCATTTAAAGAAAAAATTCTTACAAATATATCATAATTGGGAATTGAACTGTGAATGACTACGATGATGATTAATTGTCCTAACACTGCACCATAACCCGAGGGCCAACAACCACCTTCTCCCTCATGCTTCACGAGGTTAATTAATTTAATTAAACAAGCATAAACCAAATGGTAGCTCATCCAAACTCCTACAAAATGCTAGCTCATTCAGTTGAGAATCGCTTGATAGTTTACCTGATACAAATGTAATTAAGTAGGGAAAACAGTCCATCAGATCATAAACAGACATGAATTGCATGCACTAACCTAATCCAAATCTATCTCGTCTACTGTCTTCTAGTCTAATTCCATTTTGTTCTTCAAAGTAGAAGGAGATTACTGCTTCGATCGGGTTCTTTCAGTGGCAGTGGATCATGATCAGAAGGGAGGACGAAGATGATCGGCGGCGGTTGCACCCCAATCAAAAGCGTCGCTCGGTAGCTGGTAGCTCCGAATGTTACCGGCCAAATTGCGGAAAGGAACGCCTCCGGTGACACCGGAGGGCTGCGAGGCGCCCGCAATATCAGCCGCCGCCTCCGTCTCCTCGCACTCCAGCGGCAGCCGCTCGTACACGGCGTTTGCGAACCACGAGGCCATCAGCACCACCGGCCCCGCCGCCACGAGCGGGCCCACCACGTTCCCGCCGACCACCTGCCCCTGACCGCCAGCCAGGAACACCGTCAGGCCGCCGGCGCCCGGGGGCGCCGGCGGCGGGAGCACGGTTCCTGTCAGGGAAAGGATCTCGAACCGCCCCCTCAGCGTCGCCGCCATGCTCCCCGAGCCGGGCTGGCGAAGGGAGACGACGTCCACGGCGCCGCAGCCGCTGAGAACAGAGACGCCGCGACCGCGGCGGCGGCTGTACTCACCGATGCACTCCACGACGTCGGCGCCGGCCGCGACTTCGAGCATGTGCGAGTGCAGCGCGTTGGGGCTGTCGCGCGTGACCACGATCGGCGGCTTCGGCTTGTTCTTGGAGCCTGGCGGCCGACCTCGAGGGCGGCGGATTTGACCACCGGCGGCGGCGGCAGAGCTAGAAGGCTGCTCTCCCTGATCACCGCCGCCCTCCGCCGAAACAATCGCGTTCACTTCCGGGGAAGCCTTAGATTCCTCCAGCTGCTCAAGGTACCCGGAAGATCCTCCACCTGCAGCTTCAGAACCCATTCCGGCCATCGCCGTCTCATCGACTCGCTCCCACCACTTGTTCGCCAGCTTACCTCTCGCTCTCTCTCTCTCTCTCACACAACTTCCAATAGCTCTCAAATCCACAGCAACTCTGAAATTAGAAGCTTAACAGCAACTGAAAAAGCATAGACTCGATCGATTTCCCTTCTTCCAGTCGCATGCAAGAGAAGAAACATTAAAAATCACTTTCGAAGAGGAAGCCGAAAAAGAAGAAGCATTTCCTCTATCCGACTGATCGCTCGATCAGAAACGGCGACAAAAAGGAGCAGAAGCTGATCGAAGATGACAAGGCAGAGGAAAAACCGAAGGACAAAGACGACTCTTCGCCCCCTCTTTTTATGATATCTTTGGGGAAATCTTGTCAGCAGGGCAAGCGATAGGATTCTCTTTTTTGTTATCCTTTGACCACGTAGAGAGAGAAGAAGAACGTGATCGGAGAAGAAGAGAAGCAGATGACGACGAGATTTGTGATGCACGCATTTATTTTTTATTTTATTTTATTTTTATGATAAGATGTTTAATTCTTACTATCCATAGAAAATTTTAATCAATCATATCGATAAATTATGAAAGCACAATGGTAAATTATCGGTAATAGACTTTCACTTCATCGTCACTGTAAAATTATATATCTATTACATCTTTAAGCATGAAATTTATTCACATATTAATCAAATTTATCATGGTTGGATTGGATGATCTTCTTCTCTTTTCTTCTTCTTATTGTCGAAAAAAAATGATCACAGAGCAGACCGATCTCTCTATCAGCTACCAATCAAATCCTTAAGAACAATGCTCTAACTTCTTCACCTCCCCTAGATTAAAGTTGGACGCCCAATTTATAAGGGGAAGAAAACTCTTCCTCTACCTCCATCAATGGAGGATTTGAAGGGTTGGAAGATGAAAAGGAAGGGTTGCCCTCTTCCTCTTCCTGTAACTCTAACATCTCTCACTCGTCCAAGTCAATCCATATAGGTCATTTAGTTACAAAGACCATATTAGAACATTCAATTTATACTCCAAGGAAAATGATTTGTACGACAGCAAGCATACTGAACACTAATTGCTAAGAAAGTTGTTACACTTAACTTAGCTACTCTATAGAACGAATCTGAAACATAAATAACTTGCCTTTATCCCAGATTAAATATTTACATCAATATGAGCATCTCTAATATCTCAGTTGACCACTATGTCAAGAGTATATTCAACATCTTTAATCTATACATTTATTCACAATCACATTTTAAGTACTTAATAAAAAATATAACTGATCGACCAGTGAATAAATATTACAGATGTAAATCAATTTTAATCTTCTTTTTTAGCTAGAATCTATTCATTCTAATCCGTCGCTTTTCTAGTTATTCTCCATAGACCGAATCATCCATAGTCAATAGGATACACACTAAAGTAGCAGACACCGATTAAAACTTTAAGTAGACAACCAAATAATCACTTAGGTAAAGTTGAAATTAACTTATAATCTCAAGGGTCTCACATAGTAAAGAAACAGGGATCCATTCTCCTACTACCCTTATTGTCGCTATAGGACATGTGGTATGAATCACATGTTACGATGTTTTTCTCTTTACAAAAAAAAGAGTGCATGTTTTTCTCAAATGTTTAACATCGTACAGATTTCGATCTAGACATACCTAATGTCTAATCCGAATTCAACTTATGAATTCTAATATGGCCTTTAACAGATTTAGTAAATGGTGGGTGCATTTACTTTGATCATTACATAAATGATCTCATCTTGATACAAAAATCAAGGCGACATCAACTTATGAGTATGTCTCTATTTACAACTACATAAGCTATCTCATAAGTTATGGTGTTATCTCTATTTATACTCAACAAATAGAGACGATTGTCCATGTGAGTGGACCAATCTCAGTCTACCAACATGCTCATCGAGACTTTTATCCAAATGTAACAAATACATTTACACTGAATAGATCATGATATTTCATATATAACAGTCTTTACAATGTGTTACATCTTGTGTAGCCCCAAAAACTTCACATGTCCATGAAATGACTCTTTAGTTAATGACTTAGTACAAGGATCTGCAAGCATCGCTCGTGTAGGAATGTACTCAAGAATTATCTTTTTCTTGTCAACAATATCCCTTACAAAATTATATTTAATTTCTATGTGCTTGCCTTTGTTGTGATATTTAGGATCCTTGGAAAAAGCTAAAGCAACTTGATTGTCACAATACACTATCACAGGACTTCCACTGTCTTCAGCAATCTTCAAATGCTTTAAGAACATTCTCAACCAGACAGCTTCTTTTACAGCCGCTGCAAAAGCCACATACTCAGCCTCCATTGTCGACAGCGCTACATAAGCCTGTTTCTTGCTGTTCCATGAGATGACACCATCATTCAGTAAGAAAGTATAGCCAGATGTGAATTTTCTGTCGTCAAGGTCCCCTGCCCAATCTACATCTGTGTAGCCCTTCAGGCTGAGCTTTGATCCTTCGAAGCAGAGACAATAATCTGCCGCCCCATTAAGATATCTGAATATCCTTTTCACCGCTTTCCAGTGTCTCGATCCTGTGTTTGACTGGAAACAACTAACTAAGCCAACAACATAGCTTATATCAGGACAAGTACACAACACAATGTACATCAAACTACCAATCGCACTAGCATATGATTTTTTCTTCATATCGGCTATCTCTTCAGGAGTCTTGGGAGACATACTTTTTCTCAGAACTACATCTTTCGCTGTAGGTGTTTGTTCAATATTGCAATCCAATATATTGAAGTGTTGTAGCTTCTTGGGACAATCTTAAAAGTCTTTTTGATCGATCACGAATGATCCATAGTCCTAAGATGTACTCAGCTTCTCCCATATCTATTATGTCAAATTGTGTTGAAAGCCAATACTTGACTTCAATCACAAACTTTAGGTCACGTCCAACAATTATCATATCATCAACATATAATGATAAGATGACAAACTTTCCTTTATCCTTCCTTAGGTAAACATAATGATCCTCATTGTTCATTTCGAAACCATAAGACAAAATGATTTCATTGAATCTTATGTTCCATTGCCTTGATGCCTGCTTTAGCCCATACATAGACTTCTTAAGTCTCATACTTTATTCTCTTGGCCCTCAGCTATATAACCTTCTGGTTGTGTCATATAGATTTCTTCGTCAAGATTACCATTAAGGAAAGTCATCTTTACATCCATTTGATGTAATTCTAAGTCAAAATGTGCTACTATAGCTAGGATGACTCGTGTTGACACAAACTTCACAACTGGGGAGAATGTCTCTTCAAAATCAATATCCTTCATTTGGGTATATCCTTTTGCAACCAAACATGCTTTGTATTGATTAATCAACCCATCCGCTTTCCTTTTAATTTTGAGAATCCACTTATTCCCAATAGCCCTTTGGCCCGGAGGAAAATCGACTAAATCCCAAACTTGATTCTTTCTCATGGACTCCATTTCTTCATCCTTTGCAACTTTACATTTCTCCTTAACTAAGTATTTCAATGCTTCCTCAACCGTTCGAGGTTCTTCTTCATCAACTGAGAGAATCATTAATGTCTCATTCTCAATGTCAAACATTCTCTGAGGAATAATCTGACGATTACTTCTTCGCAGGTTAGACTGTTGAGAAACTGACTCATTTATAGGCCATTTATTCCCACTAGGTTGACTAGATTCAGGTATCCCCTGTGATTCCTGATTTGTTGATAGAGGAACAGTATCCTCCTCCTCTATTGCAAATAGAGGAGTTGATTTATCAACTTTATCTCTTGTTGGGAACTTAGTTTCGAGAAAATGACATCTCTTGACTCTATTTCAGAGATGGTTCCATCTTGTTGCTCACCAATAAAAGCATAACCCTTAGAGGTATTAGAATATCTTACAAAGATACACTTTATACCCTTGGGTCCTAATTTTTCATATTCGTGTCTTGTCATGAATATAAGCAGCTGACCCCCATGGTTTTAGATTACTTAAATCTGGTTTTCTGCCTGTCCAAAGTTCATACAAAGTAGATGGAACAGATTTAGAAGGCACCCAGTTAAGTATGTAGGTTGCTGCCAATAATGCATCTCCCTAATAGGAAATAGGCAAATTAGTTTGAGTCATCATCGACCTAACCATTTCAAGCAGAGTTCCAATTGTCTTGAATTGATCAGACAAATATTCACCTCTACGGTCAGTGCGTAAGGTTTTAACCTTATGTTCCAATTGATTCTCAACTTCGTTCAAATAATGATTAAAGCAATATAATGCTTCAAATTTATGAGAAAACAAATACACATGACCAAAATGCGTGAAGCCATCAATAAATGTAATGAAATAAGAACTTTCATGTCTAGCCTTCATGTTCATCGGACCACAAATATCCGAATGAATCAATTGTAATGGTGATTCAGCCCTAATAACCTTACCAAACGGTTTCCTAGTTGCTTTTCCAGCAAGACAATGCTCATATATAGACAAGTCAACTTTAGCACGAGTGCCGAGCAGACCCTCTCTTGCTAATCTATTCATTCTATCTTGTCATATATGCTCCAATTTAGCATGCCAAACTTCATCATTAACATCAGCATCGCTAGTAAGAGCAATGTTTGAAAAATAATCATTATTTTCATAATTAACATCTGGTTCTACATCAAGAACCATGAAACCGTTTGATACATAACCATATCCAATTAACATAGAGTTAATCTTAAGTTCTACACAACAACTATAAAAGTTCATACAGTAACCAAATTCAAGAAGACAATTAACATAAATCAGATTCCGTTGAATCTCAAGAGATACAGGACATCATGCAGAAATAAGGTACGCCCGCTACGAAGGTTGAGTTTGTAAGTGCTAATTCCTTTGACTTCAATTCTTGCATTGTTTCCCACATATATTCACTTATTGTCAGCTGGTACCCGACAGTACTCCATGTATGTAGCTCGATCACGAGCTACATGGTTCGTTGCTCCTGAATCTATAATCCACAAAGGATAAAAATCAGCTACCAATACTGAACTAGCAACATAAAACTCATGAAAAGAAGACAAACATTGATATATCTTTTTCGGCTCAGTACATTCCCGAGCAGGTCAGTTTGCTTTTAGGTTTCTTTCCAAACTTTTTTCCTTTCTTCTTGATTGGGTCTTGCACAGCAGTAGCACCAACTTCTTTTCCCTTACCCTTTCCTTTCTTGAACCATCTTTTCTTATTCTTGGATCCAGAACCTTTAGCTACAAAAGCTTGTTCAGAAATCCTTGCGGATTCGATTCTCTCCGCCTCCAGTTCAATATGGTGTGAGACATTAATGAAAGTCTTAATACTTTCACTGTGAGTAAGGTTCTGTTTCATCGTTTCCCAAGAATCAGGAAGGGAACGAATAACTACATGAACCTGTTGTTCATCGGTCAACTCATGACCAGCAACCTTTAGCTCCCGAATCATATTCCCCATTTCTCTTAGATGTTGAGCCATGGTAACATTTGAGCGCTTTTTACAACTGTCAAACTTGATCGTCAGTTGGCGAAGCTTGCTTATACTAACTCCATTGTATTTTTCTCTCAGGGTTACCCAGACGGCATGAGTTGATGGTAGTGGCTCATCCTCAAATACGGATCGTCTACCATTGAACTAATCAATATCCCCTTAGCAATGGAGTCTTTTTTCTTCCATGCCCTATAGGCATCAAGATCAAGTTTATGATATGCAGTTGAACCATCAGCATGTTCTTCTATGTACTGATTTATAGCATCTAGAACTTCTTGTTCCTCAAGAACATATTATATCTTGAGATGTCATATTTTATAGTTATCCCCATATAATTTCTCTCCCTTATTCAGTTCGACTATGATGTTCTTAATTGTCATGATCTATCATAAATAAACATATTATTCATTAATTTAGTATATATCATATGTACATAATTTATGATTGACTCAATATAAATTTGAATTGGTTTACGAAATCAAGTGGTAACTACGTTTCCACTCATCATTCGTATAATCAAATTTAATTAACATTGATCAATTATATTATATATATCTCATCAAATAAACTAATCATTTGTATTGAATATGAACTAATCATAGAATGAACTAATCATTATCTAGTCAGTTAAAACATAACATAACTTTTCATTAACATATATTATTGTCTATACATAACAACAATATTTATATAACTTTATTAAATGAGCTTATTCAATTCGTATACAACGACTACAACAACAGAATTTAATGAACTAGATAAGCTGATATTACTCCCATAACAAAAAATATTATGGCAGTGGTTATCGCTTTCTCGTTCATCTCAAATCGGCCAGTCTCAGGATTTTTCACAGTTTCTATAGGATCTTCCTCAAATATTTCAGGATCTTCCTCAAACATTTCAATATTAGGATCTTCCTCAAATATTTCAGAATCTTCCTCAGGTATTTCAACATCTTCCTCAGGTATTTCAACATCTACCTCAAACATTTCAGGATCTTCCTCAAACATTTCAGGATCTTCTAGATCCTCTGAAAATTCATGGCGAAGTAGCTGCTTACATAACTCAACATATGAGATACGACATTCATAGCGTCTCCATATCTGGTGTGCAACTTCTCTCGCACACCTTGGCAATGAACGAATCAATGCTCCGATTCTGTAGTCATCCAATATTGGAAACTCTTCTTGCTCAAGTTTCCAAAATAGTCGATCCAATTTTCCTATATTTCCTTGGATTCCTAGAATCGAACTATAGTTTACTTCTTCTATCTGCTCCATTAGCTCACGGCATTGCTCATAGCAATGAATTATGGTGCATATCTCATGCGACATCTGAAATTGAAAAATGACATTCAGTACAAAACTTACAAACCAATAACAAAACCAGTCTTTTTCAATTCACACATATACATAGAAAGAAATACGCAAACAAATAAGAAAATATAAGTTTCCTTTACTTGAGTAGCTACAGTTGACTATGCTACTGGACTAATCAATTTGGATGCTTTACTGTTGCTATTTCACCTAAGCCCATTTACATTTAGGTTCAACCTATTGATTAAATCAGTTAGTTTGGTTCAGGTTTCTGATCAAACTGATTTGGTTAAACCAACTAATGGTTTAAACTAGACCTAGTTTGATTGGACCAACCTAATCTCATTAGATCAAATCCAAGTCTAATTGGATAGTCTGATTTAAATAAAATAAACCAGATATTTAAATAACTATACTTATAGCACTTCCGATAGACTATTGTGTTGGTTAGATAAAGGTCGATGGGTCGACCCTTGCACGGGGCATCTTTCCGCCTTTTTTCTTGTTTTAACCTCCTTTTTCTTTTTTCTTTTGATTTAAATAAATTAAACTTTTCCTTACAAAAAGAAAAAAACTTAATCACACACCGACTCTTCTTCTCCACGAGCGGCGAGAGAAGAAAAACCCTAATCTCCACGCCGCTTGTTGCCTCTGTGATTTCTTCGCGCCACAGAGGCTTCTCCACGCCGTAGAGGATTCCGCAGGTTCACGACACATAGTCACCCGACAACTAGCGTTGGATCTCGCTAGTGATCGGAGAAGAGAACGACAGAGAAAAAAACTCCGACAGTGATCGATGGAGAGAAGTAAAAACATGCTTATACAATCTAAATTGCTCTTATACCAATATTAGATCTTTAAGAATGAAACTTATTCGTATATAAATCAGACTTACAGTGATTGAATTGGATGATCTTCTCCTCTTTTCTTCTTCTTGTTGTCAAGAGAACGATCACAGAGCGGCCCTTTTCCGTTTTAACCCCTTTTTTTCTTTTTGTTTTGATTTAAATAAATCAAAATTTTCCTTACAAAAAGAAAAAAACTTAATCACACACCCTGCGGCGAGACCATCAGGATGACAATCCCACTACCTTGCCGAGCTGACGAGCTGTCCACATAAACTTGCCAAGCCTCTTCAACCTCTTCAGAGTGTATTTCACTTAGGAAATTGGCCAAGGCTTGTGCTTTGATGGCCAGTCGAGTTTGGTACTGCATGTCATACTCGCTTAGCTCGGTCGTCCACTTTGTTGGTGCTTGGATGGCTAGAGAGGGGGGGGGGTGAATGTAGCCAGACACAAAACATAGCTCTTTTGAAAGTTTCTGCACTTTGATTGTTAGCAGCGGAAGAAAAACAAAAGCAGAAACAAAATAGCAGAAACTAAATAGACAATCACAAACGCTAACGATGAGGATTTACAAGGTTTGGGGATAACTTGCCCCTACTCCTTGGCGTGCCCGTGAGGTGGGCGATCCCTTGATCGTCGGCAGATCAAGCCCTAGAAAATCCGGATAAATGAATCCTCCTTCTCGGTGGAGAAACATCTCCACACAATGTCTCAACAGATATGAAATGATAAGCACAGAGACAATAAACACACTTACAGAGCACAATGAACACAGACGGAAACCTCTCCACACAATGAACACATCAAATCAACAGAGAATCAATTATCAGACAATCAGAGCAGATATCAGTAGTGTATCAGTAGAAATCAGAACGCGATCAGAACTATGACAGCGTATTTTGAATTAAAGTTCAGCTTCTGATCGGTCACCGGACCGATCAGGATAGGCTTAGACCGATCAGGCTCCAGCCTGATCAGTCCACAGTGAGAAAATTGGAATCGCGACTTCTAGTGATCGGTCACCAGATCGATCACAGGTCGTGGATCGGTCACCCGACCTATCCACCCCTTTGCCGAGTGTTTCTCCAGCTTCGCAGGCCAACCTCACTGATCTGTCATCAGACCGATAAGGTTGTGGCCTGATCGGTCTGGGGACCGATCAGGGCACTCCCTGACCGATCAGGCTCCAGCCTGATCGGTCATAATGAGGAACTCACGATGTTTGATCGGTCAGCCTGACCGATCATAATTCTTCACAGAAGGGCTCTGAGATCCCTCTGATCGTTCACCAGAATGATCAGGAGGTCTCCCTGATCGGTCACCAGACCGATCAGGAGCCAAACAGAAGCCAACCAATGTTTGTGTTCTCTCCCTGATCGGTCACCAGACCGATCAGACTTCTCTGGATCGGTCACCAGACCGATCCACGACAGGAAATTCGTGCCAACTCCCTGATCGGTCACCAGACCGATCCAGCCAATGCCAACTCCACCATAAGTCAAGAGAACAAGCTTCCTAGTCTTCTCTGACTTGTGCTCAGTCCCCCGGACCAAGACTCCGTGTTAGATCGAGAGAACCGATAGAGGAGGGGGGTGAATATCAGAAAACGTTCGGATTTTAAAATTAGAGAAATTACGCAGCTGAATAAACACAATCGCGAACACAGGTAGTTTTACTTGGTTCGGAGCCTAGGTCGACTCCTACTCCAAGGCCCACGGTCGTTGACCATTTTCTGTGGGCAATTCTATAAGTTCACAAAACAGTTTACAAGATTGAATTACAGAATTAGTACAGTAAGAAAAAGTAACTCTTCTTTTATCGACGTCCGATGTAGATTATCTTTTCAGAGCAGTGGGACGTCACCGGCGCTTGAATCTCGAGTTGGGAGGTTTCCGGAGCAGAGCGCGAGAGCAGAAGAGCGTGAATGAGTTGAATGAATTCGTTGTCCTGAAGCCTTGGTTCGGGGGTCCTTTTATAGCACCTGGGGGCGCCCGGAATGTCGGGGGCGCCCCCCCACGTGTCGGTCGATCCACTTCCTTCTCGGTCAGCTCTGATCCCTTAAAACTCAGGATCAAGCTTTGACGGGGCGCCCGGATTGACCGGGTCCGAATCTGATCCTCTTGGCTTCGCTGGAGCTGCTTCGACTGCTTGACCTGGGGCGCCCGGAGCGCATGGGGCGCCCGGGAGCAGCGGGCGTGCCCGGGAGCACGGGGGCGCCCTGCCCATGAGCTGCAGAAGCAGTTCCTTTGGTTTTCTGTTTTGTGTTCACCTTGGGGGCGCCCGGGACACTCCGGGCGCCCTGCTCAGCCTCTGCCTCATTCCTTTGAGGCTCTCTGAGCTGCAGACACTCATTCCTTCGGTCCTGCATCCAGGGTTAGTCCAAAATAACATAAAACAATAATGTATTAATTTTATACAGCCTTAGTTGTCTTGGTTCTGACTTTGGTCTCCAAAATGGAGCCCTAGGTCGAACCGACGCCTACTGTTCCCTCAACGGGGAACGCGTCCTCACCTACTCCTCTCGGGAGAATGTACCTGATGCCAACCGGTTCCTCCGATTGGACTTTTGCCCAGCAGTCCTTCGCCAGGTGCCTAGCTGTCCTTCGCCAGGTCTTCAGTTCCAGGCAGTCCTTCGCCTGGTGCCCAGCAGTCCTTCGCTAGGTCTTTGTATCCTGGCAGTCCTTCGCCAGGTGCCTAACATTCCTTCGCTAGGGCTTTGTATCCTGGCATTGCTTCGCCAGGTGCCTAGCATTCCTTCGCTAGGGCTTTGTATCCTGGCAGTCCTTCGCCAGGTGCCTAGCATTCCTTCGCTAGGTCTTTGTATCCTGGCATTCCTTCGCCAGGTGCCTAGCAGCCCTTCGCTAGGACTTTGTTTCCTGGCAGCCCTTCGCCAGGTGCCTAGCAGCCCTTCGCTAGGATTTCTTTCTGCACACTCAAGTAACTTTATTAGATCACAAATAAACTTAGCTTTGAATCCTTTGCCAATATCAAAACAAGGTTCGATATGGTGCTTCCTGCACCAACAATCTCCCCCTTTTTGATTTATGGCAACACAATTCAAAGTTAAGTTAAAACTTTTAACAGTTAAGAACATAAGGTAAACAATGAAGTATAACTGTTTATGAACAGAATAAATAGAGTTTAAAAAAAATCTTTATTTCTCATACTCCCCCTAAAACCCTGAATACTTGTGTTATAAAACACTTAAAATACTTAACTTTGACCTTTCTTCCCCCTTTGACATATATCAAAAACATACATAGGCGAACAAGATTTCTAATAGGGAGTTTTACTAAAGTAAATTCAAGTCATGGATTTAACAATTTCCCAAAAATATAGTTGTCAAGAAAAACTTTAATTAAAACGTGACACCTCTTCTCCTTATATTTTAGGATATTCTTTTAAAAAAACTTCAAAAACATAATTTTCAAGAAAAAACTTAACTGTAGCTTACTTTAGCCAACATTTTGAAAACAACTTTCCTTTAAAAAAAATTCAACTTTTGCACACATAGAAAATTTCTTTGGAACATATTTTGTGCATTTAAAATTATTTAAAAAAATCTTTAAATGCACAAGTTTTTGCCAAAACAAGGATTTGTTTACTAAGAAAACTTAGAAACATTTGCCCAAAAATTTTCAGAAGTTTTGCTCAGACAAACTTTGTTTACTAAGGAAAAATCTACTTAGAAATATTTGCAAAAAGATGCTCTTAGAAATTTTTGAAAGCACACTTAGAAATTCAACTTTGCTTTTTGAATAAGAGAAAGCTTTTGAAAAACATTTTGATTTTGAACAATTTGAGCTTTTTCTCTCCTTAGTTGTTTATTAAAAATTATGTATCAGAGCCTATGAGTTTTGAAAACATAAAAATACTTAGTATAACTCTTGAAAGCCTAGCAAAAAGCTTAGATTGCACCAACAAAGCTCCACTTTGAAAGGTATTGTGCAATTTTGAAAAAAGATTTTGTATTTATAGGCAAATCTTTATAAAATTCACGTACTTAGAATACTATTGTCTTAGAAAAGTATTAGTACCTTTTGAAAACATTATATTTTGAAAAAATAGAAGTACTTTTAAAAAAATATGCATGTTCGAAAAATATGCAAGTACTTTTGAAAAAAAAACAGATTGAGTCTAAGTACTGTTTTTGAAAACTATTAGACTTTGAAAAGTATAACTAATTTTTGAAAAGTATTATACATTTTGAAAACATAATATTTTACTTGACTAGGTTTCTTTTCTAGTCTGACACAATCCTAGGAAACCTTGTTGACAACAAGGATATTTTCCTAAGTGTCCTGGAAATTTCTCCAACCCAAGTAAATATTATTTCAAAAATAATTTCATAAGCCATAAGAATTTTGAAAAATAAAATAATGGTATTTTGAAAGAAGAATTATTTAAGTTCTCAAAAAGATTTTAAACGTGCGGTGCATGAAAACATCTAATTTTGAAAATGTTCAATAATTCTTTTAATTTAACCTCCCGCTAAACTTGATATAGTCCTTGGAAGCTTGTTGACCACAAGTATTCTTCCTCTGAGTCCTTTGGGGTCAGTTCGGATTAAAAGAATTATCTAATAATTTCAAAAATAATTACCAAAACAAAACATTTCAGAAATTCTTCTTTTGACTCAAACTCCCCCTAAATTTGACACATCCTAGAAGTCCTTGTAGATCATGAAGTGGACCTTCCTCTGTGTCTTTAGGGTTTATTAAAATCAAAAGAATAATTTTGAATAACCTTCTGAGTATGATAACTTTTAAGGAGATAAATTTTTGAAAGCACAACTTGAAATGAAGATAATTTTTAAAGCATAGGCCCCGAAAAAAAATTTTGAAATGATAATGGTTTTTCAAAGAGATAGTGATGTACCACGGTTTTTGAGCCAAATTTTGAAAACCTTATTTTGAGATGATAATAAGTTTTAGAGCATAAAGGTTTTTGAAAAATCTGAATTTTTCGAAAAAGATTAATAAGAACTCCCCCTGTATCCGACACAGTCTGACTTTTATCCAGGTTCCGTAAGGGGTTTCAGTGTTGACCCGGTTTGACTATGTTGACTAGGGTTGACTGTGTTGACTAGGGTTGACTGTGTTGACTAAGTTTAACTCAGTTGACTATGTTTGACCAATTAATAACTAAATCAAACAAGGCCTAGATTCCATTCAAAATGAGTCTATTGTGATATTTAACATGAAATTCAATAAAAAAATGAAAAAGTAGGGTACAGTAAACTGAATTAATTTGAAAAATAGAGATAATTTTGAATACCTTTTGAAAACATTTTTATTTGAAAGGATAGTGATTTATGCTTTTAGGTCCTAGATGTCTCACCTAGTTCTACATGGTCAAACATGTTAACCTTATGGGTTGTGTGAGACAAATATTTTAATTTTGAAGATAAATGATTGACAATAATTAAATTGAATTTTTAGAATTAATTAAGAATAATTAAGTTGAATTTGAGAATAATTAATCAAGAATAATTAAGTTGAATTTTGAGAATAATTAGTTGAGAATAATTAAGTTGAATTTTGAGAATAATTAAGTTGAATTTTTAGAATTAATTAAGAATAATTAAGTTGAATTTTAGAATAATTAATCAAGAATAATTAAGTTGAATTTTGAGAATAATTAGTTGAGAATAATTAAGTTGAATTTTATTTAATTGAATTATTTTGAATTTGATTGAATTAAATTTAATTGATTTAATTAAGATTTTATTTTGATTTAATAGAATTAATTTGAATTTTATTTAATTGAATTAATTTAATTGAATTAATTTAATTGAATTCATTTGAGTTTGAATTTGATTTAGTTGGTTGGGTTGGACTCAACTTTTAGGTCCTAAGCATCTCACTCATTTCTAAGTGACAAAACAGGATATCCTTAACTGTTTTATGAGATGCATTAATTTTATCTTTGATTTTAACACTATGATTTAATTGAAGCTTGTGTTAAATTCGAGTTTAACAAATAATAATTTAAAAGTGAGTTTCGATAATTGGCTTCCAGGTCTTGGCGAGGCACAGAAGCCTTCTTTGGCCGTAGCCTTATTGGATCAACAACTCTTTCCTAGACAAAGCCTTTTAAAGAAAGATCATTTTCAAATCATTGTTTGAGACACTCTGGTCTAACTAGCTTAGGATTCGGAGAGGTAGCTTCGGCTAGTTCCACCGGACTAAAAAGACCAAATAAGGTGCTCCTTACCCTACTTGATGTTGGTGCAGTTTGCACTAACGGTCAAACTCGGGTTTTGATGTATGACAAAGTGGTTAAAGTTAGGGTTGTTGTTGGTATTTAACCTCTTTACTAAGTGTGCAGGGTTGAAAGACTTAGGACCAGACACCAGGCTGAAGTCCAGGATGGTTGAGTCCTGGCGGGAAGTCCAGTTGGGTCCGCGGGACCTGACAACTGGCTGATGACCAAGTTGGTTGAGACTTGGCAGGAAGACCAAGGTGGTTGAGCCTTGGCAGGAAGTCCTGGTGGGTCAAGAAGTCAGGTAGAGCTGCACAAAGGGTAAGTGAGGTAAGTCACTGGAGGAGCGACCCAGTGAGGACGAGTCCAATCTTGGACTTTAGGCGCGGTCCAACTTAGACCCATTTAGGTGAACTAAGTTGAGTCCTGGTTAGATCCTGGTCTGGGAGACAGGATCTAATTAACTTAGAATTGTATCTTATTTTAGTCCATATAAAATTGTGCTAGCCTTGTTTTGGACTAACCCTGGATGCAGGACCGAAGGACTGTGTATCTGCAGCTCAGAGAGTCTCAAAGGAGTGAGGCAGTAGCTGAGCTGGGCGCCCCGGATGTTTCGGGCGCCCCCCAGAGTCAAACAAGTCAGCAGACCAAGAAAAGCCCCGACAGCAGCGCTATTCGGGGCGCCCCGCGCATATCGGGCGCCCCGCATGTCGGGCGCCCCGCATGTCTCGGGCGCCCACTGTGCCACGCCACTGAAGGCTGCTGCAGCTCACTCTCGCGAAGCCCTGAAGATGACGCTTTGACCGGTCAACCGGGCGCCCCGTGCGCGTCGGGCGCCCCAGTCAAAGCTGATCCCGAAGATGAAGAGATCAGCCTTGACCAGAGGGCTCGCCGGATCAAGAGCCACGTGGGGGGCGCCCCGAGCATGTCGGGCGCCCCCTGCCCTATATAAAGAGGGCCTCGACCCTCTTCAAAGAACAACAATTCTTTCAACGCTTCAAAGTTCTTCTACGCTCGCGCCTTGCTCCGGAAACGCTTCACCTCGAGCCGACGACGTCCCGCTGCCCCGAAAGAGTCGACCTACTCCGGACGTCGGTAAAAAGAAGAATTTCTTTTAATACTTTATTGCACTTAATTACTTGAAAGTGTGGGGTTGTCACACTTTCAATTCATTTGTACTCGCCTACTCTATCGGGGTTGACCGATAGAGAGTTTTAGTGGATTGCCCAACGGAAAGGTCCGAGGGACCTGGGCCTTCGAGTAGGAGTCGCCGAAGGCTCCGAACGAAGTAAAAATCGTTCGTGTTTGTGTGTTCGTTTTTCGTCTCTTTCATTTCCGCTGTGCACGCTTTTTAAAGCACTCTGATTTAATTTTTTAAAAGTCACGTGATTCACCCCCCCTCTCACGTGCATCGATCCTACAAGTGGTATCAGAGCCTGGTACGCTCTGTATCGGTGCAACCACCATAAGAGCCGGGGGGAATCCATTTTTTTGATTTTTTTGGTTTTTCGCTACACATAATCTAAATTAGGTATTGTTGCCTAGATTTGGATTATTTTTCCGTTCGTTTGATTTTACTCGAATTTGGTGCAACACCATTTCGAGTCCCTCTCTTCTCCTCTTCCTACCACACTACTAATCCAAGACCTAGTCTTGGGACAAGTTTTTGTGTGGTCTATTTCAGATGGCTCAAGGTGAAGGCTATAGCACTGCTCGCCCTCCCCTCTTTAATGGGGAAGACTTTCCCTACTGGAAGAGAAGGATGGAGGTTTATCTGAAGACCGACATGGATCAGTGGTTTGCAGTTCAAACAGGCTACACACCGCCAATGGATGAGGGAAATAATGCTCCACTAAGGCCCGACAGATGGAACTCAGAGATGAAGAAAAAGGCTCAGACCGAGTTCAAAGCTCAGAACACCCTCCAGTGCGGACTAACAAAAGAGGAACTGAACCGTATCGGCCCAACTGAATCTGCCAAAGAGCTCTGGGACAAACTAATTGAACTACATGAAGGCACCTCTGATGCCAAGGTAACAAAAAGGGATTTACTTTTAAATAAGTTATTTAATATAAAAATGCAGGAAGGAGAATCTGCAAGCCAACTCCACGCCCGGATCAAGGACATACTAAATGGACTCCACCTAATCGGGCACAAACAAGAAAACAGAGACATCATAAGGTATGCTTTAAATGCATTCCCTAGAAATTCACTATGGGCATCTATTATAGATGCTTATAAAATTTCTAGGAACCTTTCTAAAATTAATTTAGATGAATTGTTTTGTGAATTAGAACTGCACGAACAGACTAACGCCAAGGCCGAGAAAGGATTTGCCTTATTTGCAGGTTCCTCAAAAGATGGCAAGTTAAACAAGAAAATTCAAGAATTAAAAGAAGAGTCAGACTCAGACTCAGATGATGAGGAACAAATGGTCAACCTAGTAAGAAAGGTCTTCGCCAAAAAGAAAAGCCAGTTCTCAAGAAAGGACCTCCAGAGGATAATGAAGCCTACCAGTAGTGAAGACAAAAGTAAAATAACCTGTTTCGGTTGCAATAGAAAAGGACACTTCAAACACGAATGCCCCTACAAAAAGGAGAATCAACCCAAGAAGAATAAGAAGAAGAAGGCTCTTCAAGCCACTTGGGACGACAGCACAGACGACTCCGACGATGAACCACCAAGGAACTCAAACTATCTCGCACTAATGGCAACCGGACCCGGGTCAGACTCAGAGCACGACGAAGATTCTGAATACGAGTCGAGTCAAGAGATCGGACTCTTTTCGGACGACTCGACTAAGGTATATTTAGATTCAGTAAATGAAAAGTTCTTTAAAATTATTTCTGTTTTAAATAAAAAATTGCTTGAATCTGAATCTAGAAATGACCAGCTCCTTAAGGAAAATCAAGACCTTAAGAAGCAATTAATTAATACCAGAACATTAACTGAACAAACTCAAAATCAAAAATTAATTGAGCTTGAAACTGAAAACTTAACCCTAAAGGGTGAAGTCCTAAAACTTAAGGATCTACTAGCAACTTTCACAACCCGATCCAAGAACCTTGACCTTATTCTTGGATCACAAAAGGGCATGTACAACAAATCTGGGATAGGATATAAATCAAGATCGAACCAAAGATCTTTTATCTCCTTTATCCACCCCCGCAAAAATCAACGAAAAGCGTGGGTCCCGAAAGCTTATCTAACAAAGCAAGTAGGTCAGAATCAATTTTATGTCCCAAAAAGGGGCATCCATTACATTGACCCTAGACACCCAGTCTACAATTTAGGGGGAGGCTCCAAACTAGTTGGAACCTTAAAATCAGCCTCTGCCCAGGTGGGCACTTAGGATTAGCCTCAAAGTTAATTTGAATCTTGTACTATTTAGTACCAAGGTTTTCAATGAGTAAGTTAAAAGTTCAACTTCTTTAAGCGGCTTTGCCTAGAAAATGGTTGTTGCTCCAATAAGGCTTCGGCCAAAGAAGGCCACTGTGCCTCGCCATGGCCTGGAAGCCAATTATTGAAGTGTACTTTTAAATTACTACTTGTTAAACTTGGATCTAATACAAGGTCAAGTTAACTTTTCTAATCAAACTCAAAATCATCTCACAAAATCATAGGACTCCCTTGATTGATAACTTAGACCGAGTGAGATGAATAAGGATAACCAAATTTAAATTATTGATTGATGATTCAAATTCAAAAATTAAAATTCAAATTCAAATTCAAAAATTAAAGTTCAAATTCAAAAATTAAAATTCAAATTCAAAAATTAAAATTCAAAAATTCAAATTCAAAAATTAAAATTCAAATTCAAAAATTAAAATTCAAATTAAAATTCAAATCCAAAATTCAAATTAACGAATTTAAAATTAAAATTCAAAAATAAGATTCAAATTCAAAAATTCAAATTCAAATTCAAAATTTAAAATTCAAATTCAAATTCAAAAAAAAAATAATTAAAATTAAAAATCAAATTCAAGCTCATCTCACACAAACGATAGGATCCCTTTGATTGACAATATTAGACTTAGTGAGATGATTAGAGACAATAAAATTTGAAACTTGGGTATTTTAACCTAACCGTTACTTAATTAAATTTTAACCGATAAAATTTTACTTTCTTTTCACCAAATTAAATATTAATTAAAATTTTAATCATTTGAATCTTATTTAAATGTTAAAATTAAACTTTAAAATTCTTAATTAAATCATATTTTAACTTAATCTAAATCTTAATTTTTCACCTAATTAAATCCTTAATTAAAAATTCATCTAATTAAATTTCAACATAAATTAAAAATTAACCTTAATTAAAATCTACTTTAACTTTAACTAAAATTTGCATAATCAAACTTTACTTAAATTAACTTTAATTAAATTAAAATTTAACGTTAATTAAATTTTATATAATTAAAAATCTAACTCTTTACATAATCAAATTTTAATCCTTAATTAATTAAACTTGAATCCTTAATAAACTTTAATCCTTAATCAACTTTAATCCTTAATTAATTAGAATTTCAATCTTTATTCAGACTCCAATGAATTAACCTTGAATCTTTAATTAAATCTTAACTAACTTTAATTTATTTAAAATTCGACCAAATTAAATTTTAACCCCTAAAATTTTACCTTAATCTTAATTGAAATTCTTAATAATTTTAACCTTAATCTTAATTAAACTTAAATATAATTAACCTAATTAAACTTTAATTAAACCAAACTTAAATCTAATGAATACAAACCTAATTAAACCAAACCTAAAAGCAAACCCACACTAAAGGCTTAATTAAGCCTACACCTAATCCTTAATTAAACCAACTTAACAAAAAAAAAAAAAAACTCTTTTGTTTCCTTTTCTCTTTCTGCTTGTTCTTTTACGAACTTACCCCTAAGGACTTATGGAGAATATCGAGTTGAGGGGGAGGGAAAATATTTCTATACAAATTCCTTATAACATATTTGAAAATAACTGTTTTAAAAATACTTTTTGCTTTAAAGTCTTTTTTATTCTTTCAATTATATTCTTTTCAAAACTTATTTTCAATTTTTTGTGCTTTCAAAGATATTCTTATTATCATTTAAAAATAATAATAACTTTATTACTATATCGAATTTTGTTTCAAAATATTAAACAATCCTCTTGAAAATCTCTCTTCAAATACTTTTAAACTATTTTGATTAAAAATAAAAATGCCCTATATCTAAACCTATTTTAAGAGATGCCATACATGTCTTATTTTTACTGTTTTGTTTGAAAAATATTAGGATTATGCTTATAAATAGTTCCTTGCAATTCCTATTTAGCATTGAAAAATCCGTATTTTTGGGTCTTGTAAATCTCCTTTTTCAAATTTTACTAATTTTCTTTGATAAACTATTTTCAAATTAACTTTAAAATAAAAACACTTATGTTTTTTGAAAATCCACTATTAGCTTGTTCGTATACTAGAAAGTATCAAAATATTTTGATTGATTTACTTCCAAAAATGATTCTTTTGAAATATTTTTATTTGTAGTTTGGATATCCCTAGGACATAATAGAATGTTTACCTTGAAATTGACAAGGAATTCTAAGGGCTTGTCAAGTTAAGGGGGAGTTCAAACTAACTTGGAAAATTAATTTTAAGAATAGTTTGATTAAGTCTATGATATTACTTTTAAAGTATAACTATTTTCAAAAAGAATCTAAGGCATATTCTTGAAAAATTAGTTTTAAAAATTGAATAATGGTCTTGAAACTTTTAAAGCTTATTCTTAGAATATCTTCCTTCTTCTAAGTTAAAGCTCAGTAGCAAAGTTTCTTTTGGCTTTGAAAAATATGTATTATTTGGGAAATTTTTATATATTTTCTTTTAAAAAGATTGTCAAGCTTAACTTTGAAAATATTTCTAATTCATTTGAAAAATAATGTTGTTGAAAACTATTTGTTAGTTTTGAAAGCTAAGTTAATTGATTTAGGGGGAGTTCCTTTTTTTTACTTAGGCTATTTGTCTTACTTAATCTATTTTGCCTAAGTCTAGTTTTCCCTATCACTTAGCTTTGGATCCTACTCTCCGTAACTTAATATACGTATGTTTTTTTGATGAATGACAAAGGGGGAGAGTAGGGTTAAAGCTTAGAAAATTCTATTTGCTACTTAATTTTGCACCATGTACTTTCATGCTTATTTTTTTTATTTTATTTTTCTGCTAGTTTTTTCTCTAACTTTAACCTAGGTTGTCATTACATCAAAAAGGGGGAGATTGTTGGTGCAGTTTGCACTAACGGTCAAACTCGGGTTTTGATGTATGACAAAGTGGTTAAAGTTAGGGTTGTTGTTGGTATTTAACCTCTTTACTAAGTGTGCAGGGTTGAAAGACTTAGGACCAGACACCAGGCTGAAGTCCAGGATGGTTGAGTCCTGGCGGGAAGTCCAGTTGGGTCCGCGGGACCTGACAACTGGCTGAAGACCAAGTTGGTTGAGACTTGGCAGGAAGACCAAGGTGGTTGAGCCTTGGCAGGAAGTCCTGGTGGGTCAAGAAGTCAGGTAGAGCTGCACAAAGGGTAAGTGAGGTAAGTCACTGGAGGAGCGACCCAGTGAGGACGAGTCCAATCTTGGACTTTAGGCGCGGTCCAACTTAGACCCATTTAGGTGAACTAAGTTGAGTCCTGGTTAGATCCTGGTCTGGGAGACAGGATCTAATTAACTTAGAATTGTATCTTATTTTAGTCCATATAAAATTGTGCTAGCCTTGTTTTGGACTAACCCTGGATGCAGGACCGAAGGACTGTGTATCTGCAGCTCAGAGAGCCTCAAAGGAGTGAGGCAGTAGCTGAGCTGGGCGCCCCGGATGTTTCGGGCGCCCCCCAGAGTCAAACAAGTCAGCAGACCAAGAAAAGCCCCGACAGCAGCGCTATTCGGGGCGCCCCGCGCATATCGGGCGCCCCGCATGTCGGGCGCCCCGCGTGTCTCGGGCGCCCACTGTGCCACGCCACTGAAGGCTGCTGCAGCTCACTCTCGCGAAGCCCTGAAGATGACGCTTTGACCGGTCAAGCGGGCGCCCCGTGCGCGTCGGGCGCCCCAGTCAAAGCTGATCCCGAAGATGAAGAGATCAGCCTTGACCAGAGGGCTCGCCAGATCAAGAGCCACGTGGGGGGCGCCCCGAGCGTGTCGGGCGCCCCCTGCCCTATATAAAGAGGGCCTCGACCCTCTTCAAAGTACAACACTTCTTCCAAAGCTTTCAAATTCTTCTACGCTCGCGCCTTGCTCCGGAAACGCTTCACTTCGAGCCTACGACGTCCTGCTGCCCCGAAAGAGTCGACCTACTCCGGACGTCGGTAAAAAGTTAATTTTTTAATATATATATTGTTGCATTTAATTACTTGAAAGTGTGGGGTTGTCACACTTTCAATTCCTTTGTACTCGCCTACTCTATCGGTGTTTACCGGTAGAGAGTATTAGTAGATTGCCCAACGGAAAGGTCCGAGGGACCTGGGCCTTCGAGTAGGAGTCGACGAAGGCTCCGAACGAAGTAAAACTCGTTTATGTTAGTGTGTTCGTTTTTCATTTCTTTCATTTCCGCTGTGCACGCTTTTTAAAGCGCTCTGATTTTAATTTTTTAAAAAAGTCACGTGATTCACCCCCCCTCTCACGTGCATCGATCCTACAAGTGGTATCAGAGCAAGGTTCGCTCTCTATCGGTGCAACCACCGTAAGAGCCGGGGGAAATCCAGTTTTTATCGTTGTCTGTGATTTTTTTTGCTCACAGTCTAAATCTGATATTATTATCAATATTTATATATTAGTTTTTTTTTATCGATCGATTTTACACGAATTTGGTGCAACACCATTCGAGTTGGTCATTTTATTTTTATATATTTATATCTGCCGGCACTACTAATCCAAGACCTAGTCTTGGGACTTTGTTTGGTCTATTTTTTGTGTGCAAGATTTCTAAATGGCGCAAAATAAGATGCAAGGGCGAAATGTCAACGAGCCCCCACACTACTATCCAGAAGATTTCGACTATTGGAGGCGATCAATGGAGATCTTCTTGGGTAGTCAAGACTTCGACTACGTGTTAGCCCTGAGATACCAATCTCAAAATGATGAACTGAACAAGCAGGTAAATAAATTAATTTGTGCAGTTTTGCCTAACAAAATTTCCTGCAGACTGGAAAAGTATAACAACGCATATGACCTATGGACTCGGCTGAATGAATTGCACGAGAATTTGAAGGAGCTGGATGAGCCTAAGCTTAAAGCTGAAGATGAGTCTACTAAATCAATCGCAGAACCAAACTTAAAGATGGAAGATCAAGTCCAATTTGCAACTAAAGTCGAGCCTGAACCAACGGTAAAGCCTACTAAATTAGGGGATGCGATTGAGGTAAATTATAAGAATACCCCTAGTATTATTAATACAAATGTCTTGCATGATTCTGAGCAAATCTCTGAAATATCTGACTGTGTAGAAGGTTCTTGTAATAAATTAGATATCTCTATAAATCCTCCCGAAATGCACATTTTGTTAAAAACTTCCTGCAATATTTTAGACTTTTCAGACCAGAACAAACTCAACTCTGACTTGGTTAAACAAAACATTGACCAAGTTAATTCAGATTGTGAAAATCTAACCCTCGATAAAATCAATGTTTATCTAAATAAAGTTTTTAACTCAGTTAATAGTTCAATTGTAATCGAAAATTCAAAAACCATTAAACTTGAAAATAAACCCAAGTTAATTAACAAATCTTCAAAACTGAAAATTACAAACTTGGGTAATACGAAATTAAAACCCAACAATAATTTAAGCATTACAAAAATTCCTAATAAAGACAAATTAAAAAATTTAACTAATTCAAAATTCAAAGAAAATTTAAGAGTCCACTTTAACAACCCAAAGCACTCAACCTATAATCCAAGGGGAGGCACCAAACTAGTTGGCACCTCAAAATCAGCCTTTGCCCAGGTGGGCACTTAGGATTAGCTTCAAAGTTAATTTGAATCTTGTACTATTTAGTACCAAGGTTTTCAATGAGTAAGTTAAAAGTTCAACTTCTTTAAGCGGCTTTGCCTAGAAAATGGTTGTTGCTCCAATAAGGCTTCGGCCAAAGAAGGCCACTGTGCCTCGCCATGGCCTGGAAGCCAATTATTGAAGTGTACTTTTAAATTACTACTTGTTAAACTTGGATCTAACACAAGGTCAAATTAACTTTTCTAATCAAACTCAAAACCATCTCACAAAATCATAGGATTCCCTTGATTGATAACTTAGACCGAGTGAGATGAATAAGGATAACCAAATTTAAATTATTGATTGATAATTAAAATTAAAATTAAAATTAAAATTAAAATTAAAATTAAAATTAAAATTAAAATTAAAATTAAAATTAAAATTAAAATTAAAATACAAATTAAATATTAAAATTAAACTTTAAAATTCTTAATTAAATCATATTTTAACTTAATCTAAATCTTATTTTTTTCACCTAATTAAATCCTTAATTAAAAATTGATCTAATTAAATTTCAACATAAATTAAAAATTAACCTTAATTAAAATCTACTTTAACTTTAACTAAAATTTGCATAATCAAACTTTACTTAAATTAACTTTAATTAAATTAAAATTTAACGTTAATTAAATTTTATATAATTAAAAATCTAACTCTTTACATAATCAAATTTTAATCCTTAATTAATTAAACTTGAATCCTTAATAAACTTTAATCCTTAATCAACTTTAATCCTTAATTAATTAGAATTTCAATCTTTATTCAGACTCCAATGAATTAACCTTGAATCTTTAATTAAATCTTAACTAACTTTAATTTATTTAAAATTCGACCAAATTAAATTTTAACCCCTAAAATTTTACCTTAATCTTAATTGAAATTCTTAATAATTTTAACCTTAATCTTAATTAAACTTAAATATAATTAACCTAATTAAACTTTAATTAAACCAAACTTAAATCTAATGAATACAAACCTAATTAAACCAAACCTAAAAGCAAACCCACACTAAAGGCTTAATTAAGCCTACACCTAATCCTTAATTAAACCAACTTAACAAAAAAAAAAAAAAACTCTTTTGTTTCCTTTTCTCTTTCTGCTTGTTCTTTTACGAACTTACCCCTAAGGACTTATGGAGAATATCGAGTTGAGGGGGAGGGAAAATATTTCTATACGTCTTTTTGGCAAATCCCTTATAACATATTTGAAAATAACTGTTTTAAAAATACTTTTTGCTTTAAAGTCTTTTTTATTCTTTCAATTATATTCTTTTCAAAACTTATTTTCAATTTTTTGTGCTTTCAAAGATATTCTTATTATCATTTAAAAATAATAATAACTTTATTACTATATCGAATTTTGTTTCAAAATATTAAACAATCCTCTTGAAAATCTCTCTTCAAATACTTTTAAACTATTTTGATTAAAAATAAAAATGCCCTATATCTAAACCTATTTTAAGAGATGCCATACATGTCTTATTTTTACTGTTTTGTTTGAAAAATATTAGGATTATGCTTATAAATAGTTCCTTGCAATTCCTATTTAGCATTGAAAAATCCGTATTTTTGGGTCTTGTAAATCTCCTTTTTCAAATTTTACTAATTTTCTTTGATAAACTATTTTCAAATTAACTTTAAAATAAAAACACTTATGTTTTTTGAAAATCCACTATTAGCTTGTTCGTATACTAGAAAGTATCAAAATATTTTGATTGATTTACTTCCAAAAATGATTCTTTTGAAATATTTTTATTTGTAGTTTGGATATCCCTAGGACATAATAGAATGTTTACCTTGAAATTGACAAGGAATTCTAAGGGCTTGTCAAGTTAAGGGGGAGTTCAAACTAACTTGGAAAATTAATTTTAAGAATAGTTTGATTAAGTCTATGATATTACTTTTAAAGTATAACTATTTTCAAAAAGAATCTAAGGCATATTCTTGAAAAATTAGTTTTAAAAATTGAATAATGGTCTTGAAACTTTTAAAGCTTATTCTTAGAATATCTTCCTTCTTCTAAGTTAAAGCTCAGTAGCAAAGTTTCTTTTGGCTTTGAAAAATATGTATTATTTGGGAAATTTTTATATATTTTCTTTTAAAAAGATTGTCAAGCTTAACTTTGAAAATATTTCTAATTCATTTGAAAAATAATGTTGTTGAAAACTATTTGTTAGTTTTGAAAGCTAAGTTAATTGATTTAGGGGGAGTTCCTTTTTTTACATAGGCTATTTGTCTTACTTAATCTATTTTGCCTAAGTCTAGTTTTCCCTATCACTTAGCTTTGGATCCTACTCTCCGTAAGGTGCAGTTTGCACTAACGGTCAAACTCGGGTTTTGATGTATGACAAAGTGGTTAAAGTTAGGGTTGTTGTTGGTATTTAACCTCTTTACTAAGTGTGCAGGGTTGAAAGACTTAGGACCAGACACCAGGCTGAAGTCCAGGATGGTTGAGTCCTGGCGGGAAGTCCAGTTGGGTCCGCGGGACCTGACAACTGGCTGAAGACAACTTAGCTTTGGATCCTACTCTCCGGGGGGACTCCTACTCGAAGGCCCAGGTCCCTCGGACCTTTCCGTTGGGCAATCCACTAAAACTCTCTATCGGTCAACCCCGATAGAGTAGGCGAGTACAAATGAATTGAAAGTGTGACAACCCCACACTTTCAAGTAATTAAGTGCAATAAAGTATTAAAAGAAATTCTTCTTTTTACCGACGTCCGGAGTAGGTCGACTCTTTCGGGGCAGCGGGACGTCGTCGGCTCGAAGTGAAGCGTTTCCGGAGCAAGGCGCGAGCGTTGAAGAACTTGGAAGCGTTGAAAAGAATTGTTGTTCTTTGAAGAGGGTCGAGGCCCTCTTTATATAGGGCAGGGGGCGCCCGACATGCTCGGGGCGCCCCCCACGTGGCTCTTGATCCGGCGAGCCCTCTGGTCAAGGCTGATCTCTTCATCTTCGGGATCAGCTTTGACTGGGGCGCCCGACGCACACGGGGCGCCCGGTTGACCGGTCAAAGCATCATCTTCAGGGCTTCGCGAGAGTGAGCTGCAGCAGCCTTCAGTGGCGTGGCACAGTGGGTGCCCGAGACACGCGGGGCGCCCAACATGCGGGGCGCCCGATATGCGCGGGGCGCCCCGAATAGCGCTGCTGTCGGGGCTTTTCTTGGTCTGCTGACTTGTTTGACTCTGGGGGGCGCCCGAAACATCTGGGGCGCCCAGCTCAGCTACTGCCTCACTCCTTTGAGACTCTCTGAGCTGCAGATACACAGTCCTTCGGTCCTGCATCTAGGGTTAGTCCAAAACAAGGCTAGCACAATTTTATATGGACTAAAATAAGATACAATTCTAAGTTAATTAGATCCTGTCTCCCAGACCAGGATCTAACCAGGACTCAACTTAGTTCACCTAAATGGGTCTAAGTTGGACCGCGCCTAAAGTCCAAGATTGGACTCGTCCTCACTGGGTCGCTCCTCCAGTGACTTACCTCACTTACCCTTTGTGCAGCTCTACCTGACTTCTTGACCCACCAGGACTTCCTGCCAAGGCTCAACCACCTTGGTCTTCCTGCCAAGTCTCAACCAACTTGGTCTTCAGCCAGTTGTCAGGTCCCGCGGACCCAACTGGACTTCCCGCCAGGACTCAACCATCCTGGACTTCAGCCTGGTGTCTGGTCCTAAGTCTTTCAACCCTGCACACTTAGTAAAGAGGTTAAATACCAACAACAACCCTAACTTTAACCACTTTGTCATACATCAAAACCCGAGTTTGACCGTTAGTGCAAACTGCACCAACAATCTCCCCTTTTTGATGTAATGACAACCTAGGTTAAAGTTAGAGAAAAAACTAGCAGAAAAATAAAATAAAAAAAATAAGCATGAAAGTACATGGTGCAAAATTAAGTAGCAAATAGAATTTTCTAAGCTTTAACCCTACTCTCCCCCTTTGTCATTCATCAAAAAAACATACGTATATTAAGTTACGGAGAGTAGGATCCAAAGCTAAGTGATAGGGAAAACTAGACTTAGGCAAAATAGATTAAGTAAGACAAATAGCCTAAGTAAAAAAAGGAACTCCCCCTAAATCAATTAACTTAGCTTTCAAAACTAACAAATAGTTTTCAACAACATTATTTTTCAAATGAATTAGAAATATTTTCAAAGTTAAGCTTGACAATCTTTTTAAAAGAAAATATATAAAAATTTCCCAAATAATACATATTTTTCAAAGCCAAAAGAAACTTTGCTACTGAGCTTTAACTTAGAAGAAGGAAGATATTCTAAGAATAAGCTTTAAAAGTTTCAAGACCATTATTCAATTTTTAAAACTAATTTTTCAAGAATATGCCTTAGATTCTTTTTGAAAATAGTTATACTTTAAAAGTAATATCATAGACTTAATCAAACTATTCTTAAAATTAATTTTCCAAGTTAGTTTGAACTCCCCCTTAACTTGACAAGCCCTTAGAATTCCTTGTCAATTTCAAGGTAAACATTCTATTATGTCCTAGGGATATCCAAACTACAAATAAAAATATTTCAAAAGAATCATTTTTGGAAGTAAATCAATCAAAATATTTTGATACTTTCTAGTATACGAACAAGCTAATAGTGGATTTTCAAAAAACATAAGTGTTTTTATTTTAAAGTTAATTTGAAAATAGTTTATCAAAGAAAATTAGTAAAATTTGAAAAAGGAGATTTACAAGACCCAAAAATACGGATTTTTCAATGCTAAATAGGAATTGCAAGGAACTATTTATAAGCATAATCCTAATATTTTTCAAACAAAACAGTAAAAATAAGACATGTATGGCATCTCTTAAAATAGGTTTAGATATAGGGCATTTTTATTTTTAATCAAAATAGTTTAAAAGTATTTGAAGAGAGATTTTCAAGAGGATTGTTTAATATTTTGAAACAAAATTCGATATAGTAATAAAGTTATTATTATTTTTAAATGATAATAAGAATATCTTTGAAAGCACAAAAAATTGAAAATAAGTTTTGAAAAGAATATAATTGAAAGAATAAAAAAGACTTTAAAGCAAAAAGTATTTTTAAAACAGTTATTTTCAAATATGTTATAAGGATTTGCCAAAAAGACGTATAGAAATATTTTCCCTCCCCCTCAACTCGATATTCTCCATAAGTCCTTAGGGGTAAGTTCGTAAAAGAACAAGCAGAAAGAGAAAAGGAAACAAAAGAGTTTTTTTTTTGTTAAGTTGGTTTAATTAAGGATTAGGTGTAGGCTTAATTAAGCCTTTAGTGTGGGTTTGCTTTTAGGTTTGGTTTAATTAGGTTTGTATTCATTAGATTTAAGTTTGGTTTAATTAAAGTTTAATTAGGTTAATTATATTTAAGTTTAATTAAGATTAAGGTTAAAATTATTAAGAATTTCAATTAAGATTAAGGTAAAATTTTAGGGGTTAAAATTTAATTTGGTCGAATTTTAAATAAATTAAAGTTAGTTAAGATTTAATTAAAGATTCAAGGTTAATTCATTGGAGTCTGAATAAAGATTGAAATTCTAATTAATTAAGGATTAAAGTTGATTAAGGATTAAAGTTTATTAAGGATTCAAGTTTAATTAATTAAGGATTAAAATTTGATTATGTAAAGAGTTAGATTTTTAATTATATAAAATTTAATTAACGTTAAATTTTAATTTAATTAAAGTTAATTTAAGTAAAGTTTGATTATGCAAATTTTAGTTAAAGTTAAAGTAGATTTTAATTAAGGTTAATTTTTAATTTATGTTGAAATTTAATTAGATCAATTTTTAATTAAGGATTTAATTAGGTGAAAAAAATAAGATTTAGATTAAGTTAAAATATGATTTAATTAAGTTTAATTTAATTTAATAAGATTCAAGATTAAAATTTTTAATATTTAATTTGGTGAAAAGAAAGTAAAATTTTATCGTTAATTTATTAAGTACGTTTTAAATTTTAATTTTATTGTCTTATCATCTACTATCTATATTTATAAATTATTTTTTTTTTTTTTTTTTTTTTTTTTTTTTTTTTTTTTTTTTTTTAATTTATTTTTTTTGTTTAATTTATTTTGAATTTTAATTTTAATGTTTAATTTTAATTTTAATTTTAATTTTTTAATTTAATTTTTAATTTAATTTTTAATTTTAATGATTTAATTTTAATTTTAATTAATTTTAATTATCAATCAATAATTTAAATTTGGTTATCCTTATTCATCTCACTCGGTCTAAGTTATCAATCAAGGGAATCCTATGATTTTGTGAGATGTTTTGAGTTTGATTAGAAAAGTTAATTTGACCTTGTGTTAGATCCAAGTTTAACAAGTAGTAATTTAAAAGTACACTTCAATAATTGGCTTCCAGGCCATGGCGAGGCACAGTGGCCTTCTTTGGCCGAAGCCTTATTGGAGCAACAACCATTTTCTAGGCAAAGCCGCTTAAAGAAGTTGAACTTTTAACTTACTCATTGAAAACCTTGGTACTAAATAGTACAAGATTCAAATTAACTTTGAAGCTAATCCTAAGTGCCCACCTGGGCAAGGCTGATTTTAGGTTCCAACTAGTTTGGAGCCTCCCCCTAAAATTGATAGACTGGGGTGTCTAGGGTCAATGTATTGGATGCCCCTTTTGGAATAAAATTGTTTGCCTACTTGCTTTGTTAGATAAGCTTTCGGACCACGCTTTTCGGTTGATTTTGCGGGGTGATAAAGGAGATAAAGATTTTGGTTCGATCTTGATTTATATCTTATCCAGATTTGTTGTACATGCCTTTTTGTGATCCAAGAATAAGGTCAGGTTCTTGGATCGGTTGTGAAAGTCTGTAATCCTTAAGTTTAGACTTCACCACTTTAGGGTTAAGTTTTCAGTTTCAAGCCAATTAATTTTTGAGTTGAGTTTGTTCAGTTAATGTTCTGGTATTAATTAATTGCTTCTTAAGGTCTTGATTTTCCTTAAGGAGCTGGTCATTTCTAGATTCAGATTCAAGCAATTTTTTATTTAAAACAGAAATAATTTTAAAGAACTTTTCATTTACTGAATCTAAATATACCTTAGTCGAGTCGTCCGAAAAGAGTCCGATCTCTTGACTCGACTCGTATTCAGAATCTTCGTCGTGCTCTGAGTCTGACCCGGGTCCGGTTGCCATTAGTGCGAGATAGTTTGAGTTCCTTGGTGGTTCATCGTCGGAGTCGTCTGTGCTGTCGTCCCAAGTGGCTTGAAGAGCCTTCTTCTTCTTATTCTTCTTGGGTTGATTCTCCTTTTTGTAGGGGCATTCGTGTTTGAAGTGTCCTTTTCTATTGCAACCGAAACAGGTTATTTTACTTTTGTCTTCACTACTGGTAGGCTTCATTATCCTCTGGAGGTCCTTTCTTGAGAACTGGCTTTTCTTTTTGGCGAAGACCTTTCTTACTAGGTTGACCATTTGTTCCTCATCATCTGAGTCTGAGTCTGACTCTTCTTTTAATTCTTGAATTTTCTTGTTTAACTTGCCATCTTTTGAGGAACCTGC